>JAUCMU010000027.1:3267647-3301783 GCA_032275025.1 Enteromius treurensis | reverse complement strand
TATTACAGCTGTAGATACTATGTACCGGTGTGTACTTACACTGTGGTTACATACTACATACACATCTAGTTACTGTGTAAGTACACAGGTATTAGGGACACTTAATATAAAGTGGGACCGTGTTTCTGTCGGAGGGTTTATCTCCTTTGGGCATGGACTTGCTTTGTAACTTTGCAGACTGTATATATATATGTATAGATAACTATATTACACACGAAAAGAAAGGTAAAATAATAATAATAATAATAATAAAAAAAACATAGTTTCGATTGAACATCATGCCAAAAAAAGAAAAGTCATCTCAGATTTTCCCTTAAAATTCCTCTGGAGTTTACAAACAAATGATGATGAGGATGTTTAAAATTACAAGGATATTTTAAGTAGTAAGACTGTTTTTTTTCAGAAACGCTACAGGAAACACTTACTGACTTTTCCCTCAATCATTTCCTAATTTGCTTCTTGTACTGTATTGTACAATAACGCATTAATATGTGCTTTATTACTACTAATAAATGGCTAATATTTTAGTAATACGTATTCTAATGAGTAACTATAGAGACCCTAAAACAAAGTCTTGTTTTCTATTGCATGTCTACAAACTACAGAATAGAAATATTTACCTCAATCTTAAAGGCTTTAAATCTCCAGGAAAACGTTAATTCTTTGCTTTTATTGTAATTGTTTTTATCATTATTTTAATACCTTTAATGTAAAGCACTTTGAATTACCATTGTATGTGAAATATAGAAATAAACTTGCTTTGCCTTGTCTCTCTCTCTCATCTGCACATTCTACATACTGTACATATGTTAAATCAGCAGTCTGACAGATGTGCATAGCCCTTAGCATCTCAACCAGATACAACAGGTGCTTTTACTTTGATAAAGCTGAAATCAAAACCTCAATCTGAAGCAATTAAAATGACATGCCAGGAAATATTGTTTGACTGTAAATTCAAAAGAAGACATGCATTGTGTGTTGGTCCTAAGTAAGCATACTTTGTCTAGAAAAACCTGTAATAATAAGAATAGTTTAAATCCTTGCTATGTACAAATATGAAATAGTGAAGCTACAAACAGAAGATAGTAAAATTATGATGTCTACAAAATGCAGCAGGATCTACTGATCTATCTGACGTTGGTGATATCTTGAAATGATGAGAATGCTACAATATGTACAGTATTTTTGGAGGACTGTATGCCCCAGTGACATATGAGTCATACTATAATTGTTCTCGAACGTTCAGACACATTCTTTATAAGTACTATTCACTTTATACATACATTTTCTCATATAAATACACTTCTGTGAGGGCTGTGAGATTGTAGTCACACCTCAGTTTTGTCCAGCCCAGCTCGTACATATTTTACGAGGTGGCTAATTCATACAAATTTGCACAACCGCACTCGTATGAATTCATATGATTTTTGATCTACACCTAACTCCAACTCTAAATCTACCCTTCACTGGGGTTTAGACAAGTCATACACAATCGTACAAATGATGTTGTGCAAATTTGTAAGAATTATACATACAAATACGTACGAATTGGTCTTGAGACTGTGTCGATTTGTCTCAGTAAACTCCTAATTTGCCACTTTTTATAGTGAAACAGTGTTGGGGGTAACGCATTACAAATCACCAAAGTTACATGATCAGAATACAACTAGTAATGTAACACATTACTTTTTATGTACAAATACATATCCAAGTTGCTTTCTTCAAATTGGTAATGCAAGTTATTTTGTTTTCCCGTCGACATCTCTGCTTAAAAACTTGCAACTGTCATAGACTGTAAAAAAAGATGGACGACGTGACTACACTTCCTTCCACTACAGAAAGAGAAGCCAAAACGTTCTCAGTATGGCCGCTGACATCTTGCGAAAATGGCGTCATTTGGAATCAAAGTCTCCCGCAGACCCAATCACAAGCTCACAGTTATGACACCACACCCCATTTTTATATTATCTAATAACTAGTTTAAAGAAAACTTGATGGAAAAACCAACACTTGAACATACATACAGCATGATCAAAACTAATTAAAATGATGGAAACCATCTTTGTAAAAAATGTATTTGAAATGTAATTTGATTATTTAGTTTGTCTTGTGTCCCATTACATTACATGGAGGGGGCGGGGTTTATGACCCATACTACAGCCAGTCACCTGGGGGTGATCAAGACGCGATGGCTTCACTTTTCAAGACTCGTGTGGCACACTTGATGTGGATATGTTGTTTACATTCAGATCAAATTTAGAAAAGCATACATTGCTCGCTTATTCGATGCTCTTCAAAATGGCACAAGGGTGGCGTGATTTAAACAACGTGAGTGACATACTGTAAATGTTCATTTTTGGATCAACTATATCTTTAATACATTTAACGGAACTTATTTTAAAATCTGACCTAACCCAAACCTGTGTGATGCGTAGGCCACGTTTGATTTTCATGTATTTTTGAAAATGCTAAAAATTTTGATCAATATTTAACAACAGTTTTGATAAACCATATCAAATGCATATATGCATATATGCATAAGCATAAGCTAGACTAATGTGTCAGACAACTACATAAACAAAGGGTCTCTTTAGAAATGTGGGAAAGCGCACTGAAGATGCTGGGAGAGACGCAGTGGAGCTGGTGGCGAGTGGCCTGTTCTCTGTGGTAGTCCTGCTCAGCTGGAGCATAGCAACAGACCTGCCTTTCCTATAAAAATAGGATGGGCCTCAGCGAGACCGCTCGAACACAGAGGTTACAACGCGCACTTCTCTTCATTGATTATGCGCCACAGCCCTGGAGTGAGCCGCTTACAAGACACATCTCCTCATCCCTCTATCTCTCTCTCTCCGCACACGTCATGTTTTCCTGCCATTTTCCCCCTTTCTGCTTGTGTCTCACATTTGGGCCATTTCCTTGCCTACACACACATAAATATTTCAAACTGAATTGTCTTCTTTCTTCGCGTGAGGTTTTTTGAAACATTATTCTTCCATCTTTTTGAAATGAAATGTTAATATTGTACTGGCTGATGGAGGTGGTCTGGAAAAAAGGGATTGGAAAGAGACAAGCTAAAGGTATAGAGACATGGTACGAAGATGATATAATGAACTAAAACATTTTCAGCTCTATTCTAAAGATGTACAGCAAGCTGAAATGGAGGAGAAGAGAAATGAGCACCCTTCCTGTCTGTAAGGAATGATTTACTGCTTTCCTTCAATTGGCAGCGGGGCTTCGCTGACCATTTCTGTGGCAGCCAATCACGTCCTCAAATGCAAACCCCTTCTCTCAACGTCACCGAGGCATTCGAATAACTTGATGTTTTACTTTTCAACGTAATGTCACCAGAAAACCACAAATGAAATTTGTTTAATATCGCAAATGTTTCTCTGAGCAATGAGATTAAATAGAGTGCATTCTCCTGATCTCCAGACTTATCTCCAAAGAAATATGCCCATACATCCACACGCATATTGAATTCCCTTAAACTAAATTACATTTTCTGAAGAAAAAGCCTGTGCGAAACTCAATGCTTGTTGCCAGGGTGTTGCAGTGCTGAGGTGGTTTTAGTATGTTGCTAGAGCTTTGGCAAGTTTTCTAGAAGGTTGCTGGGGGGTTGCCAGGTGGATTCTAGTGTTTTTTTTTAAAGAATTGTATAGACTGAAAATAAATCTTTATAAGCTAAAATCATGGTTAAACCTGCTTTGTTCAGTTTGGCTAAAAACAAATTAAATAAAGAAACAAAAAATGTTTAAAACAAAAAACAAAAAAACAACAACATTATTTTAACATAAATAAATAAATATTTTTGACTACCTTTACACAATACAAAAAAATTACTTTTTTTTTAATTATTATTATTCCTTACATTACATCACAATAAATGTCTTTATACAGTAGTTAAAAATGTTTTTACAATGTTTTTAATATTATAATAAAGTATGTTGGTCTACAGTATATAATAAACTAATATATAATAACTTATTTTCTAATCTTGTTTTCTTTTTTACATACTGTTTATCACATCACAATTAATGTCTTTATAATTATAAATGTGCTTACAATGAAATATATATTACAATAAGTTTGTTGGTCTATATACAAAACTAATGCTTAAAAATTAATCTAATCTTTAAAAAAAAATGATAAAATAAAATAAAATAATATTTATTTGTTTTGGAGTTTTTTTTTAGTCTGTATGTATGTATGTATATATATATATGTAAAATGTATTTTGTGTGTACTTTAACAGAGCCAAGTTCCTGGTTCCCCTTCAGTCGAGTCACTCTCCGACGTTACATATGGGAACTTGCATGAGAGACCAATTGTCTTCGAGTAATGAGAAAAGGCCAATGAATATTGGCATGCATTTAATTACAGCCAGGTGCACCTTATCACAGTGTGAGTATAAGAGCGCATGGTTGGAATGCACTTGCAGTAAAAAGCCTCGTGGACTTCTACCGCACCACGTAGTTCCGTGGTGGTGCTTCCAGAGCAGTGCATTCCCCCGAAAGCCACCGGGCTGAGCGTCTTCTTTGGTTCACCTCAAGAGGTTGAGATGTATGCCGCAGCATCAGAGGGAGAGTTGGGTAGCGAAGCTGACGCTGGTGCGAGACAACAGCCGTCCGCGGTTGCTGCTCTGTACCACGCGGATGCTGAGCTCTCGACTATGCTCCTCCGAGCCGCGAGGGGATCGGATTGGAGGTACCGCGTGTGCCCCTACCCGATCCTTCGAGGCTGGACGACTGGTATCTGAGTTCTCAACCCGCGTCCCTGTCGCGGTCCCCCTCAGTGCACGGCAAGTATCGTTACTTTGACACCCCTGGCGACCCGATTGGAGGCTTGGTTACAATTTCCCAATCCCTTGCTGTGGTTGATACGGACGGTACGCCTCGGCTATGTGATTCAGTTCGCCAGGCGCCTGCCCAGGTACAAAGGCAACCTTTACACCACTGTCCGTTCGGACATGGATGCTTGCTGTCCTCTGTGCAGAGGTTGCAGTCCTACTGGCAAAGGACGCAATCGAGCCTGTCCCTCCAGCTGAGATGAAGTCAAGGTTTTACAGTTCCTACTTCATCGTGCCCAAAAAGAGCAGCGGGCTGAGACCCATCCTGGACCTTCGAGCTCTGAACCGGTCCATTCTCAGGATGTCGTTCAAGATGCTCAAGCCGAAGCGCATACTAACATGCATTTAGCGGCAGGGTTGGTTCCCAGCCATCGACCTGAAAGACGCGTACTTTCACGTTTCGATTCTGCCTCGCCACAGACCCCTACTTTGGTTTGCGTTCCAGGGTCCATCGTATCAGTACAAGGTTCTCCTGTTTGGCCTGTCCCTGTCTCCCCGAGTCTTTACAAAGCTTTTTTCTGTCACCCTTATGGCAGATGGGCATCCACATCTTTAACTACCTCAACTACTGGCTGCTAATAGCTCACTCGTGAGAGTTGTTGTGCAAGCACAGGGACCTGGTGCAATGACACCTCAGCCATCTGGGCCTTCAGGTCAACCGAGAGAACAGCAAACTCTTCCCAGTGCAGAGGATCTCTTATCTCGGTATGGAGCTGGAATTGGTCGAAATGACTGCCCGCCTCACAGGGGAGCATGCGCTGCCGTGCTGACATGTCTGGAGTCATTCAGGCACAAAACAGCGGTCCCTCTCAAATCTTTTTAGAGGCTCCTGGGGCATATGGCAGCCGCTGCCGCAGTGTAGCCACTGGGCCTGCTTCATATGAGACAGCTTCAGCATTGGTTACACGATCGAGTCCTGAGATGGGCATGGCACCGTGGCACACTCCGGATTGGTGTTTCCCCATAATGCCGCCGCATGTTCCTGGGTCAAATGTCCAGGCATGTTGTGGTCCAAATGGATGCCTCCTCCACGGTTGGTGTGCCGTATACAACAGGCAAGCAGCCTCGGGTCCCTGCATAGGTGCTCGGCTGCTTTGGCATATTATTTGCCTCGAGTTGTTAGCCATGCTTCTAGTCCTGTGTCGCTTTGGACCGATGCTGCGCAACAGGCACATGCTCGTCTGCACCGGGGTCTCTACGTAACACAGCCACAGGGTCATGGCGTTTTCCACGGGTCTGTTCCCATATGTAACGTCGGAGTGACTCGACTAAAGGGGAACGTTGAAGGTTTCGTAGGTAACTTACATTCCCTGAAGGAGGGAACAGAGATGTTACGTCCCCTTGCCACGACTCTGGGTCACGCTGACGCCGACTCAGCTCCTCAACGAAAACCTGCAAGTGCATTTCAGTCATGCCCTCTTTTACTCACGCTGTGATAAGGTGCACTTGGCTGTAATTAAATGCACGGCAATATTCATTGGCCTTTTCTCATTACTCTAAGACGATTGGTCTCTCATGCGAGTTCCCATTTGTAACGTCTCCATTCCCTCTTTCAGTGAACGTAGGTTACCTATGTAACCTTAGACGTTTCTGCTGCTATTTTTCTGTATGCTGTAGCTCTGTGTCTAGAGTTTCACAAAGGATGTCAACTCAGACCAAAAAAAAAACTCAAACTGTGGTTTCCAACAGATTTCTGCAATAAAAAGCTAAATAAACTCTGGTATCCACACCATTTACATGCTTCTAATGCCTTATCAAAAACCACCTTTTTTTTTATTTTGTTTTTATTTTTGGCAGGTTTGTTCTGAGCATGCAGGAGATCACAGGTGTTTTCATGTGATCTCTCTTTTAATTGCTCCTTGAAAGCTCTGGATGAACGATTATAATCTTGATAATGAACTGTCCACCTCTACAAAAAGTTATGTGATCTCTCGTTATTTTAGTTGTATGCACTTATTAATGGGTTTTTCCCTCACTTATATTTTGGTGATATTTTCAGATTATGAAAAGAGCTCAGATTATGGATTAGGTGGGATTATGCAAATGAGTCTGCACATGCACGCTTATCGTGCTCATTTCTTTGTCCTCTCAATGATATTCATGCAAATTCCCGCGGTGCCGTATCTTTGCTCACAGCTGCCAACTGGAACTAAAGGATTATGCAAGCAGCTTCAACAAGCAAATAGATTTCACCCACTTCAGAAGAATCACTAGTTACGCTGCTCTCCATCTGTCTGCGAGCCATTTACAAAATACTTTTTTTTTTTTTGTAAATTTGTTTTTGCATGTTTTAATAGAGTACTTTATAAAAGTGTTCAGTGGGTAAAGTGACTGCGGTAGTAATGAACAACAAGGTAAAATTGTTTCATTGGCTTCTGTTAGGTTCTGTCACAGATAAAGACCACCAGGGTAATCGTATTTGTATTCAGAGGTATTTGTATGTTCAGATAAACACTTAAAGGTCTTATTTTCCTGACAACATGTACAAAGTAACCACTTTAGAGATATAAAAACCTTGTGGCCTCAAGAAAGTTTTGTGGCAGCTGACCAAATTCAACACACAATATGAAGTCTAAAAATGTTGTCACTAATGCTGTTTATATTTGAAAGATATTTACACGTTACATCAATATGTCATATTTGTACATAAAAATGATTTTTATACAGAAGCTGACTGCCTTACTGTAAAAACAGATAGGCATGAAAGTGACATTTACTGTGCAGTCAGACTCATGCAGAATTGGTTTGACCTAATAACCTGGCAATTATCAGGAATTAGCCCTAATAGCGATCAACACAGAGCTATGAAGAGAACACTGGGAGTTTTTTTAAAGCCATACTGATGGCATGTCTAGACGTAGATGGTAATTTACTATCTATCTATATATATATATATATATATACACTGTTTCTGCTATGCATTTAAATACACCAAAAATATCTGAAGGTTAACTAACTTTACATTCCTAAAATAAAAGCGCTACATGGCAATCCATATAGAGGAGACCAGGGAGTGTAACACACACAAATAAAGGTACAAAAACTGTCACTAAGGGTACGTTTGTACATTTTGTTCATTTTGGCACCTTAAAGCCACAGAAATTGTAAATATTTTTTTTTTACATCTTTACATCTGAGAGTGCATAGTGAGTATTTTCTATCACACATGATTACCAGCCTCTTTACAATGGACCTACCAAAAAAACTAAATAAACGTGTCCCTGCCACGAATAAATACCTGAGACTGGGTAGTTAAGGCGACATTTACCACAAAGATTGCTAACACAAACAAAATGGCATTTGCTATTGGTTTATTTGATTACGATAGGGGTTAAGTAAGATCGTAGCACTTGACTTTATTGAAACCAAACAAAAGAAGACAATCCAAAGAGTGTAACAACAGCAGACAACTCAACAGAATAATGATACAAAATGCGGCATACAACTGAGGATCAGTATTAATGAGAAGGTAAACAAGGAACACGTGGAATGTATTGATTAATTAATAGGTTACGATAGATAGCACATACTGTAAACAGGGAAATAAATACAAACTAAAAGTCCAGGAAACAGAAACCATTAGAAATTGTCCATGTTGCAACATAGAGGCCACAGTATAGTAAAATCATGTTATACTTTGAAGTACCTTTGAATGACTCTGTAATAGCATTTCTAGGCCATGTTACTTCATATTTCTTCATAAAAAAACTAAAGGTCAGGAGAGGGACACACTAACAGTCTTATTAAATACATCACTTTTAATTACACCGGACAATCTAGAGGTTGCCCTTTCCCAAAATAGTAAATCAACAAAGAAATTTGTGGTAAGGATTTAGCCAAACATGACCGGAACAACTCCTTCTGGGAATTCTTTGGCTTAAAAACAACTTGTATGAAATCAACAGCCATCTGTAATACCCACGAGTGTTTTATGTCCCTCAGGGATAAGTATTAATTAACAGTTATTTAGAAAAGGAGGGTGCAGAGCCAGCGTCGCCATGGGACAACTCCATAAGAGACACCATTATTAGCCAGAGGACTGGTTGATTCAGATGCTGAGGTAGTTTACTCCCAAACCAGTCAAACTGTTAATGACTCCTGAAGGAAAACAGCCTAATCTCATCTGCACCCTGTTTCCCATTTGTAAAGAATTTTTGATCAAGACGTTTTAACTAAAGTCCGTTTGGCAAAACAATAATCCATTAACCACGCAAGTTGTTATTATCCCATCACTCTAAATGAATATTTATAACTGCTATTGCGTAAAAGCACTTCTTTGACAGTGTAACAATTACATTTCTAACTAAAAACAATGCTTTCAAGGAATGTATGCTGATTGAATGAATCTGTATAATTTAACTGTATAAGTAATTTGCATAAAAATTCATTTAAATGCATGGTTGATAGTAAAGTAATACAAGCATTTAAGAATGTTTAAATCTTAAATAACTATAAAAAACTATGAAACAAAAATGCCTATTTCGACATACTGTAATAGATGTTATGTGAGAACAATATTAATTGTCACCACTAAACTACTTCAAACAGATGAAAATACAAATGTTATAACAATATATTATCTATATAATAAGTTCTAACATAACAATGAAGCTTTTCTTTAAAATGTGACAATAAATAGTTTTCACTGAAAATAATGCTTTAACGCTACAGACAATCAATATAAACAAAAGAAAATAAAAAGCATCTAAAACGAGTCAATATCCTTAGATAAATAATAATAAAAAAAGAATAGGCCTGTTAACAAATGTTAGTATTCAGAATTAATAATTCATAATGATAATAAAAAGCCACCATTAACTGTGGATACATCGTTTAAATAGCATTTTAGAGTGTGATTGTGATGTGTTGAGCAGCCGTGAGAGCGTGAGATGCGGAATGTTGACTCTAGCTTTGAGAAACAGACAACAATTACATTTGCCCTGGGAGGATGGAGAAACCTGACCATGTTGCCATGGCAACACAAGTACAGCAGAAAGTAACGGGAAAATCGATTCCAAATTTTTTCCTCCCTCTCTCTCTCTCTCTCTCTGTTTTTCATTTCAGCACGACCAGCAATAGAATTCCCATTCACCATGATGTATTCGGAATACCATAATTGATCATTTTAAATACAACAGACACATCAAATTCCAAGCAGCAGCTGCATGGAACAAGTAAGAGAGTGATGCAGTTTGTTATAGGCTCGCATTTGATAAAATGAAACAGAGTGACTTGCTCCTCTCTTTTTCTTACATCAAACACACACACACACACACACACAAAAGCACAGCTGAATTCATGTGATAAGCAAATGCTGCTCGCAGAAACCATTGTGATTGGCCGACTTGTGCTACATTAAGATTGCCGTGTACGTCATCAAGAGTCAAAGGTCAGCCTGCAACCTTATGATATCCCACTCCACAAACTAAGGGATAAAAAATTTGTCATGATGCTTTGCAAGTGAGTTTTTAAGATTTCTTGTCACTGTTTAAAAGCAATTTTACTAACTGTCCGTTTTGACTAATTAAATCATGCCATGTGTCAAGGTATTACACTCTATTATTTTTTAAATATCTTAAAGAACTGTTTTATTTATTTATTTATCTATTAATCGTCATATGACTAAACCAGCATTTGACTAAGTATGGTGCTATGGTGACACTTTGATGGCTAATCTTGAATAAAATCATTATTTTAGTTTTATTTCCATTAAAAGAGTATTATTCTCCCTACATAATTTCACGGTTGAACCACTGATGACAGATGGACCAGTCTGACAATGTCTTTCATACGTTTCTAGACCTTGACAGTGTATTTCACTTGGTGTTCAATGGGACAGTCAAAGCCTCTTGGTAAGTGATTAATGACAGTTCTTTAAGTTTGGTTGGGGTATCCCTTTAAACAAAAAATGTTTATTAATATTAACAATGGGTGATGATTTTACAAAGTGTTTTTCATCTCTTTAACAGATAATATATATCAAATGTACCTGCTTTAGAGACATTTCTGTAAAGTCTCAGTCCATCCAGTTAATTATTCATGGGATATATTGTAAATTAAACCGAGAGAGCAGACCACAAATGCTCAGTATATGTTGTCTTTTTCAATATAGTTACAGCAGAACATAAAGGGAAAATGGAAATAATAAGGAGGAAAAGAATGCAGCGAGAATAATTAATTCTATAGATATTTTGGTTACTATGTGACATTAAAATAACAAGCTTTACGTTATTCTACTGATTTCTAAAAATAGAAGAAACTGGAATGTACAGATTATTTGAAGTGTACACTTATGATCTGAAATTATTTGCTTCTTTGATTGGAAGGTCCCCAAAGCTACTTTTTAATCATTTCAAGCAGACTAGAAAATGTAAATAAACAGGTCAAACTTTATTTTAGGTGGCTTAACTACTATACTTACATCAAAAAATAAGGACAGTGTACTTATTGTGGTCCTATTGCATTGCAAAAAACTTCTGCTGCTATTGAGGTGGTATACGGGTAAGGTTAGGGACAGGTTTGGTGGCATGGGTCAGTTTAAGGGTGGGTTAAGATGTAAATGTAATTACATAAAATTATTACAGATGTAACTACATACAGCTATTTTTAAAAATATAAGTACAATGCAATAGCATGTATGCACACAATAAGTGCATTGTACCAAATAATTAATTTAAATGTAAGTACATAGTAGTTAAGGCCACCTAATATAAAGTGGGACCAATAAACAGATCCTTAAAGAGGTATTTAACCAAAAATGAACGTTCTGGCATAATTTACTTATTCTCATGTTGCTCCAAATCTCACTGCACTTTAAATTACATATTTATTCACTTACTCATTTTGTGTTTATTTGTTTTTTATAAAAGTGATTAAAGCAATTTGTAATTTTACAGTGACTTATTTAGTGTGTATTAAGCTATTATCCCATTTTGATTTAACATGCTGCTTGATTAAGAGGGGATCTTCAGGAACTAAATGGCACAAGACTGATGGTTGACATGGTAAACTTGGAAAAGGATGGAAGGTCAAATGAGACAGCTGAGAGTTATGGCTGAGGTAAGAGGTGTCTCCACCCCACACAGACTGATTATACAGAGAGAATTCAATAGAGGGACAGATTTTAATCGCATTACAAATATTCCATTCAATTATGATTGACTTGGCCATGAATTTAGAAATCAAAATAAAAAACATCATTGCACTACAAAAACGTCTGTACGTTCACGTCTTCCTCAGTGCGAAGCTGTGGAAAAACACAGTCGTGGTTCGCAAAGAGTTCACAGTACTATTGTAAAATATTGATACTTTCAGTGTGGCTATAAAGTCTCGCGAAATGATATTCAGGCATAGACACTTTTACCCTTGCAGCGATGTTGCAGAAACCACTTCTTAAACTTAAATTTTGTTTGTCACTGTCGTAGCTTGTGAGGACAAGCTAACATGGAAAAGAAACCTTGCGTATAGTAAGGACACAGTGTAATATGCGCTGATAACTCTCCAGTTCCATTACACTACTGTGTTCTCTTCTTCACACAACCAACCCCGCGAAATATTTGGAATATTTGAAAACAAATTGAAACAAATATACGATTATGACCGCATTCGACCGTATTTTCATCATTATGTCAGACAAGCCCAATGAAAATGTTCTCAAAAACACATTTAGAAGCAAAGAGGACAATGACAACACGCTGACAGACAAGACAGAATAGGTTCATTTTGGTTTGAAACTAAATCTCAGCTTTCAAATTTTGTAATTTTTAATACATACAAAATAAATAAATAAATAAATAAATATCATACTGTGGCCCTTTAAACAGATCATTATGATTGGTCACACTGCCTGTCAATCAAACTCTCTGTGAAGAATTAACTGTTAGCAGCTGTAGCAAATAGCTTATATCATTAAAATATTATAAATAACATATTTCTGCCTGATTATGTGGTCAAAATCAACATTAGATCACAATCAGAAGTTATTACAAACCGTCAGTTTGGTAATAGTTTTAGGTAAAAGCGTATTATTAATATCATATATTGAAACTTGAAGCTATTTGCAGCTACAGTATAATTCATCAGTTACCCAGGTCTGATTATATTTTGTATTGTATGAAATATATGCTTTGTTTTATTGTCTAGAACGTCTTTTGATGATATACTGTAATATCAGGAAAAGCAAAACAAAGGTAAGAAATATTACAATTTACAGTACATTTGAAAATTTGTATCATCGTTCAAATAACGGTCATTTAAAAGGTTTATTTTAGGGTCTTTTAACCAGATGCTTATTAGCATGCATATTACTAGAATATTAACCAATTATTAGTTATTAAGCACAAATTATTGCCTTATTCTACATCTGTAATCCTACCCAATACCAAATTTACCAACTACTTTACTAACTATTAATAAGCAGCAAAATATGAATTTGATGAGGGAAAACGTAGGGTTTCCGTTTGGTTTTCCTCCTGTTCGAAATCCCTTTAACATGAAGGAAGTGAAAATGTCTCTATCCACTAATTATGACATGGCATTAATCCCCACGATCCAAAAATAAGCCACAGAAATTAACAATGGCCATATCCAGCGAGATTCAGCACAAACAAATCAAACGCTTCCGAGAAGCCTTGCTGTTTTGAGTGCTTTTTTAGTCGTCAGCAGACCATTCAGTTCAAAGATGAAACAGGAAGCACCACTCAGACCTCCAGAAGTACCTCTGCACCTGTACATATGGAATATCTCGACTCAAAACACCTGCCACCAGCCTCCTCCAGCAACGGGGCGAGACAGACCCTATTCCAGGGCACCTGGGGTAAAAACCAGGCCAAATCTACAGGCGTTTATAAACTGAAATTAATTGGTTGTTCCATCCGTAATTAGCTCACGCCACACTTATTACTAATCTGCCATTTGGAGCGCTGCCATTTTATGCCCTGGCCGTGGTCCAGTGCGTCAGCATGGTGTTATCCATAAGCTCGGGAAAAGTCCCGTTCTGGGGAGTGGAGCCAAGCAGCAGCATAGCATCAGACGGTAACAAAGTCATCAGCGCTTATTAAAGATTAAGTCTCGCTTAGTCCCCAGTGGCCTGAGCAGACCGTTCGGTAATCATAGTCATCCTAAACAGCCTAATCGCCACCATATTGCACTTATTTATTGGTAAACAGTGATGTAAGAGGGATTAATCTACGTTTATCTCCTTTGCAACTGTAGGTATTTTCACATAATGTGCATATCCAAAAAAGACACTTATAATGTTATAAATTTCTGTTTCTCTTTCAGCTAAATGCTATTCTTTTAAACGCTCTATCCATCAGAGAAGATGTAGACAATATTTTTAAAGCATTAAAAAGGGCTAGATCTGATTAATTTTCATCTCTATCAGAAGAAAACAAACAGAACCCTCGTTATCTATTCAATACAGTGACTAAATTAATGAAAAATAAAGCATCAACAGGTACTGACCTTCCACAGGATCACAGCAGTAATGACTTTATGCGATATTTTACTTCCAAGATTAATACTATTAGAGACAAAATAGAAACTGTGCAGCCGTCAGCTACAGATATTCTCTTTGAAAGACCTTGATGATTGTCCAAATTTCATTTTTTAATGGTGTCCTTAATTCTGCTTCATAAGAAAAATCACATTTAAATAGTTTAAATGTATAGTAAATTGGACAGTGTCGTGGTTACATAGTAAAAATGTAAAAAAAAACAAAAAAAAAACAACATACCATTAACATGAGAGAAATGTTTCTTCTTTCTTAGAATTACAAATAGCGTGAACATCTTCAATGCTATTTTTTTTTATTTACCACAAGACGCACTGCTACAGTACATCAACTACCCATATACAGTATATAGTTTCAGAACACATGATTTTTAATCAGACCAATATAAAAAAGCACTTTAAATATATAACAGAGGTTAATTTTTGTTTTGTTTTGTTCAGTGTATGTAAGTTCGATGATATAAAAACCCACCCCCTAACCATTTCTTTAGGTACACCGCACCCTTAAAGGAGACATCAGAAAACCGATACCTCTCTCTCTCTCTCTCTTTGTATTCCCTAAACGTTCACCAGCACTCATGCTGCAAATGCACAAATGCATCCTTCAGCTTATGCCCCCATAATTCTCAGTGGCAGCTGTGTGATTAATGTACATAGCTATTGATTTTTTAGGTCCTTTTTTCCCTCCTCTACACTATATCCTTCTTTCTTTTCCCCTCTCTGACGTGTTTTGTGTGATGAAAGCAGGGGTTTTTAAAGGCATGTGGAGCAGAATTGTGCATGTTTTTTGTTTTTTCTCCTTCAAACGATACACATAGGGCTCACATCACAATTACAGCTGTAGATACACTTTATCTGGATGAAACAATGATGGCACAAATTCGATTGGAAATTATCCGCACTTCTAGTGAGCTGGCCTTTGGTTTAGCCAGACAAACAGCAGTTAGGTGATGCTTTAGAGATGGCCGAGGCCTTTCTTCAGCTGTGACCCAATTTACTTACAACACACAAAATCTGATTGAAGGATGCATGTAGAAATGGATACACGAAAGTCTGTAACATTTCTCTCTTTTTTTTTTTTTTTTTGGATGGGTAGACCCATCCAAAGCTCACATTATTGTTTGAGGCTGCGAAATGGGCTGCCATTGTGTTTGTTTCAGGATGCGAGGTATATATTATTGTATAAGTAACACTGAACAAAATTAAAAACTAAAAAAAAAAAGGTATTCTTATGGATATATGTAATGGAGCACAAGACAGAGATTGTTTTTAAATGTATACTTCGATACGTATTTTCTGTCAGTGTGCTATTCTTGAATGTATGTGATGAACATGTTACTTGGTGTTTCTTGCTCTTCTTTTCAGCTCAATGTTGTTTTCACACATCTACTGTTTCTCCTATAATGCTTTGAGGTGGCCTGTGTCAGCCATGAATAGATCATTGCAGAATTACAGCATCTCTCGTTTCCTTGGTGTTATGTAATTTTTTTATAGCATGTATCTGCACTTGAAATAATTTGAGTAAGCTGATTTATTAAGGTGGTCGAGAATGCAGTGAACATTAAACATTATATACAAATTATACACTGCTAAAAGGGGTCATGTTATATTTGCTTTACTATTTATTTTTTCTGATGTTATATAATGACAGTATATATACAGTAGATAGATATGTGTGTGTGTGTGTGTGTGTGTGTGTGTGTGTATATACAGTATACGGTCAAACCAAAATTTGTTCAGACACCTTCAACATTTTTCATATTATCACAGTTCATTCGCTATGATTAGTAAAAAATTAAATATGATAAGAACTCTTAGTTTAACTGTGCCATAAAAAATGCTGATCATGAAAAAATGTTGAGAACGTGAGATAACTTTGATAGAACGGCATGTCATGAATTATGTCGGCTGTTGAAGTTAAGTACACAATTAGATAATACCAATTTAAGTCAACCAATAAGCAAGCAATGTTTCATTTTGTGGTCTAAAAAGACTGCATCAACAGTTAAGGGAAAACAAAGTGGGGGGAAAAAAGTGTCTGGATAATTTCTGCTCCCAAATTTTACAGGTAGTCTACTCTCTGGGTATAATATGTCACAGTTTACTTTATTTTGCTATCCTAACTTCCATAAATAAAGTATAGGGTTCTGCACCTACTAGTAAAGAAATCTAAAAATTATATCTGATGTCTGAATACTGTATGTATATATATATATATATATACACACACTATTTTTCCTTTTTTTTTTTTTACCAAACCTACTGTAGCAGCTCAGAAATGTAGTTAAAGGTGTTGAGGGGGTTAAAGCCATGTGAAACCTTTACTCCATTACTCCTACAGCAGTGAGAGAGGTTTCAGGAGACGTCCACACTGCATAGAACATTTGCTGTCCACACAAAGAGAAGGTAGAGCAGAGAAACAGAGAGGGAGAGGGAGAGAGAGAGGCTTACATTTATCTTTCTCCTCTAGCTTCAGTCTGTAAGCCTGGTGCTTCACCATCTCCAACTTAATCTGCAGGCTAGAGAAAGATGAAAGGAGTGTGGGTTTGTTCTAATGAGAATGCACTATCTGCAGGCTCCCAGCAGCAGCAGCAGTCACAGACACTGTCTTTGGCCCCAGCCACACTCACTCAAACATGGCGCTGGCTTTTCAACATGTCTGACCGCCCCTCTGCTCTTTATATATTCTATAAGCAGCGGCAGTCACACAGAGGAGTCCATGGCACTGATATTCCTCTCTCCACTCACACAGATTTTGGTATATGAATCTAAGAACTGATTTGAAATGTTTTTTTACAAGTTTTTTTTGTTCCAGTTATCTTCATATTAGCAGTGTTAATAACAACAAAAAGGAGGTTATGAAATAACCTATCATTGGTTTATATGAGCAATAGTGGAAATAACCATTTACAATTTAATAATGTTGATTGAGGCACTAATATTATTGCTGATACTTACGGCTAAAGATTCAAATTTTCGATAGACATGAATAATATTTTAAATTGTGTAGCTTGTTAGAGATGTGATATTACAGTACAACAGAAATAACATTTCAAAATAAGTATTCACCTTTTAAAAACACATACATTTGTATTTTAATTAACACACTGAGGATTATTTAACAATTTATTTCATTCTTTGGAAGGTTTTTGTCTATCAAACACATTTAATCCACATTATAAACTTTAAAAAAAAAATGTTTATTTAAAATGTTTCAAATATGGTTTATCTTACCTTTTTACATTTTTATGATTTAATTGATTATTAGCTTTTCATTAAACTCCCTGCAGTTCCTTCATGAACTTAATTTGGGAAATCCTGATGTAGGTTAATGTAATGTTTAATGCTCTTCATGTTAATAACAACAACTGAAATATGTTTCTATCTCTAGATCACCCTATTTAAATCAATGTGACAAACCAAGTACTCTAAAAGTAGTTCAATTATATTACCTAAAATGTAATCTAATCTGTAATGCACAACAATTTGTAGGTACAGTAGTCTACCCAGCACTGGTAATCAGACTTAAATAAAGATTTTTACCTGCTAGACCTTAAAAGCTATTTTAGTAAGAAACCCTGTAGCAACCACTAAGAACACCAGAGTAACCACTTACAGCAGCAACGCCCTAGCAACCATTCACAATACCTTAGCAACCAAACAGCAACACCTTAAACGTACATATGCACAAACACCACTCCATTTTTAAATATATATATATATATATATTAAATAAATAACGTCCTACAAATTTAAGCAATATATCAAAACTCCCAATCAAACTGCGTAGCTTGTGTTCAGTGACTGTGCTCAAAACCAAAGCATTCTGGATGCATTCCCACGGGCTAAAACACTGACACACTGAAGTACCAAGGTTGAAATGATTCATTCATTATCCAGTTAGCATCTTAATCGTCAATCCACAACGGCATCTTAAAAGATTAGCTCATCAACGCATTTGCAAACGCAAACTCTCAATATTTACGGCAAAGACCCATTAGAAACAGACCATTAAATAAGTAAAGTGCATGTGGCTATGATTTCCCCTCTAACCACGCTGGAAGGGAAAGTGAATTGGGCTTAATGGTTTGACAAATGTCAGTGAATGTCAGCCATGAGAGGGACACTTCTGCAGCCATGAAGTAAACTGTAATGAGAAAAGCCAAAGGCAAAGCGATGTAAAAAATGAGAGCGGGACCAAAGTTTAGCACAAATGCAACAAGCTGCGCACAGTATAGTTATTAGAGGAGCTGTCAGTTTCTGAACGATCAGAGCCGAAAACCCTTTTCTTTCATGCGTGTAGTCCACTTTAAATGGGAGGGGCTTAAATACAAGGACTTGGTGATGTCATCAAAAAAGGAAACCCGTTTCTTAAAGGGATAGTTCACCTAAGAATGAATATTCTGTCAATAATAATTCACGCTCATTTCGTTCCAAACCCCGCAAGACCTTTGTTCATCTTCAAAAAAACACAAATGAAGATATTTTGGAACATTTTCATGACTTCCTAATTTCTATTTCTCTTTTATCATATCTTAATTTATGTTCAGAAGATGAACAAAGGTCGAGTACGGCTATGGGTATTAATGACAGAATATTCATTTTTGGGTGAACTCATGCTTTAAGACACATTAAAAAAGGGGGGTTGAGGATCTGAATAATGTAAGTAAATAGGCTCAATTTTAATTTTATGTTGACTTTAACTCTATGTTTCTTCCAAGTGGCTGATTGCATCCCTTCAGTCACTAAAACAAGATCAAATGGGTGAACCAACGGATAAAAGGTCTGCGTGCAGACAAGACGACAAAAGAAATGAGCCACCATCAATATTCAGTAGTCAAAATACACACAAAAAGCAGGCTGCAAGGTGCATTAGGACCTGTTCCGTCCTCTGGACACTCAAAGAGGAAGATACACTCACAAACGCACACACACGGGCCCTTTCACCTACACAGCCTTTCATCTCTTTATTAGAGCTGTCAATTGTTTATCAAAAGCCGAGAGGGGACGGATCCACAGCCATGAATTTGAAAGCGCACACAGAAAGGTCCGTTTTAAAATGCATGACAGGTTAATGGTAAGTTAGAGTATCATTAGGCCCCGTTCATTCACATTTAAAACAGGCCCTCGCTTCAAATGACTAGGGAGCAGTCTTTATTTTGAGAGGTAATTCATATTGTAATTATATTTTCAATCACAGTTCATTAATTAAGACAAGTCCCACTCTGTAATCATGCATTTCATCTTCTCTGTGATTTGCAGGACAATCTCTAGCGTTAGTCGGAATTATAGGGCCAGAATAGCTCGCGCGTCCACTCCGAACACTGATTTATGCTAAGCAGACAAGGGAAAAGAGATCGAATGCTTCATGCTAACGCCTCAATGGTTCTGCTCTGATGTACAGTATTTTGCGTGGCAGTCCTGATTTACAATTTTCAAAAGTAAAAGATGACTACTAAGGGATTCGGAAAGCAAAATTTGCTAAACTATGATTCATTCTGGTTCTTTAAACGATATTTTGGGAATTGATTTTGCATTTGTATCTTTGTCCTGAACCAGATTTTCAACACTAAAATAAAAGCATAACTCACATTTTGAAACTCCTTTAATTTAAACAAACAAAAAAAAAAAAATGTAATTGTTAGTATATATGCTGTGTGAAGAAAAATAACAAAGTTGTTCCAGTGAACCAGGACAAAGGCAGATTTTTAGAATACCCCTGTGTTTCTTATTTCCACTGATAGACATTTTTTTAAGAAATGAGAAATGCCTTTAAATTTGGTAAATTTTACTTTTAAGTGCAAAATATGTGTCCACATTTGAAGAAACAACCAGTTACATCTGGAATTTAGATGACTTTATTTAGACCAGAAAAATGGTGGACCTCTAATAGTTTGCAATATGAAGGTCTCCTTCTTCTTCTTAAAACATGACCAGCATTTAGTTTTGAGGAGGCCTTTTGGGACGTGGAGGCAGAAGGTCAAGTTCAGACCCAAGAGTAGTCTTGACCAACACAGTCTCACGACCAATTCATACATATTCATTCAAGGTGGAAAATTCGTACAAATTTGTACAACCTCACTCGTCTAAAACCCAGTGACAGGCAAGTTTAGGGGCGGGGTTTAGGTGTAGATCATTCGTACAAATTCATACGAATTAGCAACTCGTAAAAAATGTACGATTTAGCAAAAATCGTATGAATTCAAAGTGAAGTTGCTACGAATTTGTAAAATATGTACAATATCTGCATATTTTACCAGGTGGCTAATTCATACAAATTTGTATGACCTCACTCGTACAAATTCATACGATTATTGCTAAATCCTACGTATTTTATGAGTTGCCAATTGGTATTAATTTGTACAAATGACCTACACCTAACCCCGCCCCTTAACCTACCCATCACTGGGGTATAGACAAATCGTACGAGTGAGGTTGTATGAATTTGCACGAATTTTCCACCTCGTACGAATTGGTCTTGAGACTGTGTTGGTATCCCAGAGATTCCAGCTGAATTGAACGTGTGCTGACTGTTGGCTTTTTATGAAATACATGTGGTAATTTTGGAACATGTATTTGAACAACCAATCTAATCCCCAAAAAGCAGATCTTCATCCACACCACACCACCAACAACAATTATTAGCAAAATCTGGTTGATTTAGAAAAGAATGAAGCGCAGGCACATGCCGGCATAAAAATCTCAAAGCCCACTTCTCTGCAAGAGTAAACAATTCTTCAGCTTCACATGCCAGAGAGCTTTCAGCCACACGTCTGAGGTCCTTCATCATTAAATATTTAGCGAGGGATGAGCATTGGATAGGTCTAATGCTTCTGACATTTTGCACACGGGTTGATATTGGCATGTGCTGCAACTGCTTCAGATAAAATTTATCTTTATTAATGACACTGACCATGTCATTGCAGAACCATTCATAAAGGTATGAGGAACATCATGCATATTATTCCATATTTCACCAACCACGCTGGCCTATTACTATCAGAGTGTTACCATGGAAATGTCGTCAGCTAGTCATAAGTGGTGATGTACATTGACTGTTAAGAGAATGGATTTTTCAAAGCTCAATAAAAGCTCTGGTTTAAGACGTTTACCCTCTGTCACGTTCAGATTCTTTCCCAGGCATACCTTTGAATCTAATAACTAGTGCTTGATCAACTTTACAGTAGCTTTTGCACGTCTATAGCCACAAACCACACTTGAAACTTCCCTAAATTCTTCCATTCCTGGCAAATCCAGCCAGAAGGTACTAATCAACTATGTAGTTAAAACAAACATATACCATAAACTAAAGCAATCAGATATTTCGAAAAGTTTATCAAAAGCATTGTGAGTTGTCTGTCCTACCTGAGACAAGTGAGACTGTGTCTTTCTCCCATGATACAACACTGACGTACTCCTCTACTGAGGCCGGGATAATGCACTTGAAGACTGCCGTATTCCCTCGCATGACTCTCTGATCAGCCACCCGCACTGTGTATGGCTCCCGGAATACTGAGAGAAAGAGAAAAGAGGTGTTTTTTACTCAGTATCATTACTACAAGTTCACAATACTAACTACAAGTCTGACTTCTGAGAATACTCTATTCTGATAGACAGACAGATAGATAGATAGATAGATTCTAATTTATTAATATAATACTGTATAATATATTGGTAAATACATGAATAACTGTGCAACATAAAAAATGAAATTTGGTGTATATATTTGTGCTGTTTTTGAAATTATGCTGGTTGCTTCAGGTGACTTGAACATACAAAAAGAGATAGGTAAAGAAAGAGAGAATACACAACGGCAAAATGACCCAAATTCCAGCATTGTCTTCTCCACACATGACTGACCTAAGAAAAAAAATCATTAATATTTGATTTTTTTTTTCATCATCTCAGAGCACAACTATGAGCTCTTTTAATATACAATGCTGAGCTATAGGTCATCTAAAAAAAAAGGTATATTTGTTAAAAACTAGATTAGTTCCTAATTTTTATTGTTTTCTTTTGTGTGTTTATGTGCGTGTGTGTACCTGTTAGTGATAGAAAGTGATAGAAAATATTCGATTTTTATGCTGCACAAAATACAGTTTGCACAGCATAAAAATCATATGAACGCATATGAAATGTCCCCATAAATCATGGAAACCAGTGTGTGTGTGTGTGTGTGTGTGTTTGCTTTTTTTTATTTAGGCTGCACAAAATTTTGATGCATCATAATTAATAATAAATAAATAATGGTGTGTTCCTCATAATAGGATGCATGTTTGTATTTGTTGTAGTTCTGTTGAGCTTACTGACCGGCCTTGATGTGTAGATCTTGACTCCTGATCTTTCCTGATGGGTTTTCCGCTGTGCAGTAGTATGTATTGTCATTGATTAGGTTACTATAGCTGGATGGCAGGAAGCCAAAGATCTGCAGCGTGCCATTGGTGTGCACATGGCGGATGCCTGGGACATCGTAGATCTCCTCCCCGGTGGCGAGGTACCAGCGCAGCGCGGCGGGGGGCACGGCCGCGGCAGGACACGGCACCAGTGCCCCTGTGGTGCTGGAGAACACTACCTCTTGCAGAGATGCATTGACAAAATATAAGCTGGAACGTAGATCTTCACCGAAAACTGAAAAGGAAAAGACAAAGAGTGTGTGTGTGAGTGTTGAAATGTGTCATTTTTGTCATGCTACAGGATGTTTTCTTCCTTTGCAGCATAGTAAAGAGAGACAGTTAAGAGAGTCAAGTTCAGGCATTGCATCATGAAGCTAAGTTGAATGACTTCCAGCTAATTGCAAAATTTCTCTTGTGTCTTGATGAAAATCTCTTCGATGCTCTGCCACAGGCCCTATCTGAGCACCGATCTCCGTTTGGCAGTAAATGGCTCACCAGTGACAGCTGGCAGTGTTTTCCCTCGGGACCAAACATTTTAGCACTTCATAAATTTCTAACAAGGTTTCAAATTGCAGCAGTTTCAACCTTTTCTGAGGATCAGCGGGTTTCAGGCACAAAGCAGAAGGTACACTCAGAAGACGACGTGTATTCATAAACACATGTGCGCCCACATGCTCAGACATAACACTCCAGTTGTTGGCACGCTTGATGAGCAAACACAGACAAGCAAACAAACGAAACCCGCGAACAAGCGGTCGTAATGGTGATAATCTTTACTGTGGCAATCTGAGGCATATGGTACCATTCATCAAGTGGCACGCTGAAGCAACCATCTGTTAAAATATCTTGTTTTGCCAGCGAGAAGCCTGGCGGAGCGTTTGTTCCGGTATTAAAGAGTGTGAAAAGATTCTGGCCTTTACGCAATAAGAATTTGCTCGCTCACTCTTTTGTAAACCAAAGCAATCATTGTTGATCTTCATTCCAAGAGGACGGGTAAAGACTTTTTGCGACCTAACTCAAGTGATTCAACACATTCTGCACTAATCATCTGGCACTTGATGAATTCATGAGGGTGTGTTGGTTAATAGACGAGCGTTCTGTAAGTGTGGCTTCTCGTAATGAAATAAAGAGCTGCCGATGTAGAAGAAATTTGAATTCCATGCGTGTCCACCACAAATGAATAAATCCCAATTAGGATATTCAGTTTGCAGAGAGTAAAGCATGTTTCGTCTACTTGGACACCAGCAGAAAGGATTGTCAATCAAGTCATGATGCTCTCTTTAGCATGTCTACTTTTCTTAGCTACTTGATTATGGAGAAAAAGGCGTTTGTGTTTGTTTAGTGGTCTGGTTGGTGGTGTCGCGGGCTACAAACGCAGCTAATGATGAGTAATGAAGTTGGTCTCGGGTTATTGTACTGTCGGATGTTTCCCAAACACAATATAAAAACTGAATGATTTTCCAAAAGGCTTCGTTGAATAAACTTGAGCACGTTTTCATTTCATCCTGCATATAAGGCAAAGTTTGTAAGCTCAGAGTTGCTTTGTCTACAGCCGTTACTGGGGAAACCTCTCGTTTCTCGTCGTGCTTAAAGCACCTCCTGCTGGCAGAGAATGAATTAGCATTTTTTATAAATCCGTCTGATTTACGCAGTGAACATATTTTCACTGGGTATAATAGGTTAAGTTAGGGCCACAAAAGCACGCATGCACAGTAACGTTTGTTTATTTTGTTGTCATTGAAACCGTCTAATTCTAGAGGGCGAACTCCAAATGACTTTTTTGCTCCCTTCCAGGGCACTTCGGGAAGGGGACGCCATTTGTGAAAGTGAGCAACTGATTCCCTTCTCGAAAGGCCCTTCCAGAAGTCTGTTAGCGAAGGGAACGTGCGATGGTCACTTCACTGAAGTGATTTCCATTTATGATCATGTGATCTTCCGTTAGCAATGGATTTTTAAACAAAGTTGGGATTCATTTTGACAAATGTAAGTAGAATAGGCTGATTAAATTTAAATACAAAATATTTTGTCTGTGGTATAAATATGATTTACGACGTAAGCGTAAGCAAGTTTACGTAATAGTGTTTAGTAATAGTAAAAAAGACACAGTGACACAATATTTAAATAAAATAATAATAACAAGAATAAATATTTGCAACAACTGTTGGAAGCACTAAATCCTGCTTGCATGCACAGCCTTGTCAAGGTAACGTTTGGTCCAAAGGATATATGAGACAGAAATGCCCTACTCCCTTAAAAGAACACACTTAAAGGGCTCTGCCCTTCAAAGCGAGTAAGGCATAGGGATGCTCGTATTCCTTACCAGTAACCATAGCAACAGTGACCAAACTAATTTCAAACTGAATCGCTTTCTGACACGACAAGAGTCCAATTTAGCCACAAGTTCTTTCTTCAGACCTTCATTAACCGACAGCAGCTTTTACATTTGGGCAGAGAGCGAGCATTTAAATTGCGCGGCACTCGCAGAAAACAAAACTGACGAATACTATCAGATAACAAGCAGCTTATTTCTCCGTCACTGTAAGTTAGAGCTGCTCTCTCTCACAGTGAATGACGTGATATACAACTAATGGTCCAGTCCTGTTCCATTCACACAGCGCCTGTGTTCTGAGAATGCCTGAACATTTACAGGTGTGAGTTCGGTTACAGAATGCGGTTGTCACACCCGTAAATAACCAAACTGTGTGTGAACGCAACTGTATTAAGGACTCAGAAACAGGATTGACAACCTATTCTGCTGCTGTGTGAATGCAGCCGAAGAGTAAGTCTTAAGACATGTCAACTAGCAGTTAGTAAAGTATAAGTAGACTGTCTGCTTAATATCTTTGAACAATTTATTTTGATGGGTCCACATCATATAACATACAGACTATTAGAAAATGTGCAAGTATACTGTATGTCAACATACTTTACTAACCTTAAACCTACCCTAACAGATTACTCTGAGAGCAAGTAGACGCATTTCCAAATTAATGACAACTATTTGACATGTAGTTACCAGATAATACCAGAAAATCAAAGTCATGTGGTGCAACTAATACACAGATTTTAAAAAAAGTAAGCAAAACCCTCATGACTGGTGAAAGTCAAATAATAGACTATTTTATTTTATTATATTTTATTTATTTATTTTAAATTTTAGTTTTTAAATTGATAATTCTAGGCTTATTTAGATTAGTAATGATATTTATAAATATTCACAATTTATTATAATTTTTTTTTAAATACAAACACAGCTGAGGACGGGCCCAAGCCCCAGGGCCACCCCAGTGGCTTCAGGAAAACGAAAATATCTATTTAAACCCTTGGCAGTCTGGTTTTTATGGCCAGACAAGACTCTCAATTCAAGTACCACCACTCTAGCTTCAGACATTTGTTTTATTTGACCATATATTTTTTTTCTCTCTTATAAGTCATTGAACCAAATAAACACCCCATTAGGTTTATTACCTTAAAATGTTCCATTTAGTTCAAAACATAGTTCATTCATCACATCCCTAGTAAAAAAATATATATATATTTATTTCATACTGAGTATAGTTCAAATCTATTTACTGACAGATAACTCAAAAAAAAAGTACTTTATTTGGAGTATTACTTGTGCACAATGCATATTTCCTATCAATAAGCCTAAAATGTGTGTAAATGTCACTTTTAACGAGGATTGTGTAATATTGCCCTTTAATAAATGCAAAATATTTAAAGTATATTTATTTCTCACTAGGGATCTCATGTTTGTTGGATGTATTTATTCTGGAAAAGTAGCTTTCTTAGGTTAGGTAAGGTTTGGAGATTTATTTTTCTTTACAAATTAAGCAGACACAATTAAGTCCAAAAGCAGAATTCACATCAAACCTTTCTTGAAAGGGCCCTACATTTGTACAAAAAAAAAAACAGCACTTTAATACTCAGCAACCCGGAGGAAAAATTCATAATTGTCATAATTTTTCATGAAATGAACCATAAAGACGAAAAAGTGACACTGTTTAATAATGTATTGTGTGCATTCATAATTAACCAAGGTTTTTCTCTCTTTGGGTACAGCTTTGGAAGAAAAACCGCACTCTATTCAATATTAAACTGCTCCTCTCATCTGAAGGTCTGTACATCAAATACATCTACTCTTCCTTTTCTCTGGGCAAGGAGAGTGATTGGGATGGCAGCTGACTCTAATGCACTGGCCTTGCTTTGCCTGTAGGCCTTTAATGTCGTGTCACCTGAGGCGTGGGCTGCACCTGATGGAAAGTGGCTAACACCAAGCCAAGGTGACTTTAGTAGGGCATTTCAGAAACACTCACACGCAAACTTTCATTCATTTTTACACCCTCATAATATTAACAGAGCATATGTGCATACAAAAAAGCATCCTCAAACTGAGATGCTCAAATATATTAATTAAACTAAGTTTCATGTTTATTCAGCGTTTCTCTCCTATAAAATAAGACAGCATCAAAAACTAATACTTCACATTAAAAAAAAAAAAAAAGTAATGTACATGTCACATTCCAACCGAAAATCATGAAACAAATGCAGAACAATAAATATTAGTATGACATATACATACTTTGCATTGGTGGTGGTGATTTTACAATAGCTTTTAATGAATATTACTTTGTTTTGTCACAAGATCCCAACAACTAAGTATATTGAACCATTGAATTATTCACTCAACTAAACAACTGTTTTCAGCAAGGCTGCGTTGACATATAAAAAATGCATCAAAGTATTTATTTATTTGCTCGTTTGTATTATTTTTTATTTTTTATTTTTTTGTCTATATATTTTTGCATTATAGCAATCAGAATACTGGATATTAGCTCAGTTTTAGATTCAGTTTGGTGCTTCATATGCATATTATTACAGGGACAAATGTAGAAATGGAAATCGAAGAGATTTTTTTTTTTTTTTTTTTCCATACTGACAGCATGTTAAAGAGGGCTGGCTTTGAGAGCACCAGGAGATGAGCTTTATGCCAGAGGCAAAGACTGCCAGTCAGAATCTAGAGGCCTCAAAGAGAATATCCATTCCTTGTTTAAACCCTAAAATTCACTGAAGTTGTCAAATCTACTAAAATTTGTGAATGGAAATGTCCACAGTCACAGTTTTACTTCAGCCTCCAGGCCAGTAATATTTCAATTTAAAGTAATATTAATGTAACGTTAATAGTTTTTAGAAATCACTAAGTTAAAAATTGCTGTGGAGGCTGTACAAGTTCATGAATTGGGGAAAATCACATGCAACCACATAAATATTTCTAACAATAATATTTCACATTATCAAAGTTTAGTATTTGTTACAAAATAAATACAGAATCTTCATTGTGCTTTAGCTTACCAGGTCAAACCATCAGCTTTTTTTATTTTATTGTTACAAATCAAACACAAACTATGCAAAGAGCAGCAGTCCTTCCGACACACTCAATTGGCTCATTCAGTTTCATTTACTCCTTCAGAGAGGCTATATTAGTGGCATAATGCACGGAATAGTGAATGAGTACATTGGACCTGTCAACAAAATGCAACATTCACACAATCTTCCTAATATTTCAATTTTGGTGGTGTAATTTGAGGAACACTCATCATATTACTCAAAACATATGTAGCCCTGGAAAACCTGATTCATTCTAAATGGACCTTTCTCAAAACATTCAAAAAGCCTGGTTTGTTCTAATGAGCCCTTGGTATATAGAGTTCAAAAGTCTGATTCATTCCAGGGAACAGATGCTTATAATTGTCATTATTTGTCATAAGAAGCATTGGAAAGTCATTAGTGAATCACTACATCCTTATTTTGCTGAGTTACAGTAGATGTGTTCCTAGGTCAACATATTTTGTTGACCCTGGAACAACCTTTTCATCCAAAAATGTAATCTTGACCATATCTCTGCACCTAAACCTACCCTTACCCATGTGTAATCATCAAAATCAGAGGAAAATAGATTAATGACACTGATGTGCAAGCACCAAACACTGATCGTAAGGCTAAACTCGTTCTTCAAACCTGACCACAGCATTGTTCCAGGGTTAACAATCCTAGGGGACCCTAGATGACCATAGTTGTTTCTGGGTTAAACTGGGTATCTGAAATGATATTGCCTTGTTGATAGATCCAACACATTTAGCTACGTCTTAGAACTAACTACAACAAAGAGCTTTTCTATAGTTCAACTACTTTATATTATGAATAGCTTCGCTTGGCAAACACTGCATTAGCTATCATTAGCTTGATATTAATCATGCATTATGTGGTAGTTCCTAAAAAGCTACTGGCAAACTTGAGATGCAATATAATTTGCTGAAGCATAAAACATCCGTAAGATGGAAAGAAAAGAACAATTATACATTCATTTAAAGAACATAACAGGCAGAGCACTAGTCACTGACTCAAATTTAGGGTGACTGGTCAGTCACACACAACAGCATTTATCATCTTCAACTGTCTAATCAGCCATACCAAACCGTTTTCGGCACCACTGATGCATTTGATCTGAGCAAAGGTGCGATCAATGCTGATGAGGCAAACACTAACACCACAAATAAACGAACAAGTCAATGTCTGTCGAGTACCATTTGAATGTGCCCGTATAAGAAAGTTTGGATTATTCACGTATTGAAATATTAAAATTTTTGCACACACTACAAGACAATAGCCTTTCACTCAATGTGAAGACTCACGGCAACTCTAATTATAAGACCTGAGTCTGTTTAATGTCTACAGTCCAGCGACCATACGACATGCATGCTTCACAGATAGTTGTAGTTTCCGTCTGAGCCGATGTCGAACTGCTGGCTTTGCCAGGTCTGTGTGTCTTGTCAGTGCTAAGCAGGATCATGGGATATCTGCTTCATAATGACAGGATCTGTCAGGGGCCTGGGGTAATTAAGGCTGCACTCAGCACACCGCCTGGGGCGCTCTGGGTTTTTGGGGCAGAGGGGGGAGATGGGACGAGACAAGGTGCCGAAGGGAGCGGCTGGGGACGGGCAACGAGGACCCAGGACAAGGTAGGGGCAAGCGGGACAGGGTTTTTGCCACTGTGAGTATGCACTTCTCTCCTACAACCCCCACAGGCTTTAGCACTCACAGCACTTGCCAAATGACTGTCTCCCAATTTGCTTTCATGAATATTAAGCAGGACATGACAGACGAGAAAATGCCTGCCGTCTGCTCGCCTGTGATATGTGCAGACAGATCGGCTCTCTGATGTCGGCGAAGGGTAAAGCGCGCCGAGTGTGGCCCTGCGGTGCGCCTCTGATTCCCGTTGTCATGTTTTAAACGAGCGAACGTGAGCGGCTCGTTAAGAGCCGACTTGGCACCAGGCTGAGATCGGAAAACGAAAGCGCTGTTGACTTTAATGTCTGAATTTGCCCAGCTGATGGCACGAACAAGGCTGTTAGTCGGGCAATTTCAATCTAAGCACTTCCATATTCAAAAACCACTAAATCTATTAAGGCGAGTCACTTAGCAAGACAATATTTATCAATGATAGTGTTAGGTAGGATCTGTGGAGCTGCAACTAAGAGCTACTGCCTTGCATCACTTAATTCCATAAGTAATTAACAGTTATAAAATTCATTTAACCCTAAACACTATAAAGCACGCCCGATCCATTTCTAGCCATTCTTAGTAATAACCACAAACCCTTTAATACCTTTGAATTCATTCTAATAAGATTTATTCAGACCCTGAATTTAACAAGTGCAGCATGTTCCTGGATCAACATCTTTGTGATTAACCAATCAGATTTGAAAAACAAATTAATAATTTTTGTGAGGTTTAGGCTTACAATGTCAGTCGTCTGTCATTTCCTCTGATTTTAGGGATTGCATGGGAGAGGTTAGATTAAAGTATGGTCAAGAATAAAGATTAAAATTCAAAAATATGTTTGACCTAGGTACACTTCTAAGCACTGCAGATCAAGACACTAAAACAATTAGCTAGAGCCACATTTCAAAACACTTGATGTTACAACTTGTTTCAAGTTTCAACTGAGGGTTAATGCTTGTATTCAGGAGAGGAGTTGTAAACCGAGACGTATTGACACTTCCTGTATTGAGAACTTCACAGCGTTTGCATACTTTATAACAGATCAGATGTGATAGTTGACATTGAAAACCAAAGATGTTCTCATTTGGCGACAGTTGTCATTCAATATGTACTGCACCTGTGGTCGCCGTGATCCTGGATCAACATTAATGTCCAAAAATATAGACTTATCCCCATCCCAACCCCTCTCAAAATGTATTCCTAAAAATCAGTGGGAAATGATAGCTGATTAACAAGGGTGTAGAAGCACCTAACCCTTATCTTGAGCCTAAAACAGATATTTTCAGTAAAAAAATTATCCCTCAAATCTGATTGGAATGTTGATCCAGGAACATCTTGTACGTATCTTGTACAGCTGTATATACACAATAATATAGCATTACAATATTACATGAGACATTTTTACTGTTATTAGATTTTGGTGATGACAGCACAGTAACCCAGGTTTGCAAAACGTCAGGAAATTCAGGTCCTCCTTTCTCATCTGAGCGTGCTGCGTATCTCCTCGTACAGGAATGCAATCTCATTTATAGTTGGACAATTGCAATTTTCTTTTGGCCATCAAACCTCTAGGAGCAACACAGAACCTAGCAGCACAATTGCTTTAATGAGCCGAAGACATCCCACGTTACACCTCTCTTCAATTGCATCAAGTTCAATACGCTGATGCTTACAGAACCTCATGGTACCATCAAATCATCTCTGAGCCCTATTTATATTATTTCTGCGCTTTTACTATTTCTTATTTCTGCCTGTGAGAAAATTTGCATCAGTACTTCTCATGTTATTGCCTGCTTAGGATGAATTGCTTTTTGTTGCATTTCTCATTCATAAGTCAGCGGATAAAAGTGCCTGCTAAATGAATACATTAAATGTTGATATAAATCTGTGCATTAGGCCTAATGCTGTAAATCCAGCCTAAAGAGGAGTTTGCATTAAAGTCGGCATGTTTTCTAGAGGCGTGTTATAGATCTTATTGAGAACCATTCATTTGTGCATATGATTTCTTTTAGTTTTTTCAGTTGACCATGTAATGTTTTAATCAGAATTACAGACTCATCTAGCTCACACACACATCTCAAATACAAATCAACTAACGATGCACGGAAACCAATTCCCCATTTGATATTTTTTTTTTTTAGTTTTTCAGATCATCAGTTAGACATGAATGTACATCACAGTACAATTATGATAAAGATGTGTCGCTATTACTATTACAACACGACTTGGATTAGCAGCAACATCTAGGTGCTAATTTCAATGTCTACACACATTTCAGCAAATGTCTGTGGTGTTTTCTGTAAAAATCGTTTTTGAACACTCCCACATCATCCTTTTAATTGCTTGACAACAATCTATTACTGTGGTGTAACTGTGGTAAAACACAGACAGAAGTAGGGAATTCTTGGTAAGCTGCAAAGAGGATCAGGAAATATGCTGTTATAAATCATAAATCCAACTCATTCTTACAAGAAAACATATTTATTTTATAAAGTTGCAAAGTCGAAATACATAATATTTATAATAACTAATACGCATGTACAGTGCCTATACCTCTAAACCTAACTCTTAGTGGGGCATAAGCAGAGTGTAAATTAAAATGTCAATTAAAAATGAATAAATTAGATTGCATGTATGTTCATGAATTAGCCAACTATTTGACAAAATGTAAAAGTCATAAATTGTCATTAGACGGTGTATTATAAGGCCATCCAAAACACAGTTTAATACATAAATCAATACATTGTAGTAATCTAATACATGCCCAAACCATTACATTTACAGAAATTTACTAAAGCAATATATATATATATATATATAGTACATGGTACAATGGTACATGAAAGTAAGGAAAGTAAAACTGAAAAATAAAAATAGTATTGTCATGGTATCAAGAGTAGTACTATATGACTTTCTGTACCAGTGATTAATTGAATTATCTAAATGGTATAGTTGTCTTCTGTCTGGTTAGTGTTAGCTGCTTAGCTTGATTTTCAGCTCTATTTGCTTGTTTAAGTAACGTCTTATGAAAATGTTTCCAATCAATAAAATCCTACTTCTAATCTTGGCTCTTCCTAAATAAGAGTCTGTTATTGAACAGCGGCAGAAGGAATAAAAATCTGAGGATACAAAAGCTCTTCAGTGGGAAGTCAAAACTCCTCTGTCAACCTACAGAGAAGCCTCTATCTAACGGCTCAAAGGAAAGTCTATGAGACCGGTGTCCAGAGAGCAAGTCCTGCCTTGACGTTTCATAATGATGTAGAGCATCTTTACAAACAAGCATCCTGCCTTCATTAGAGCCAGAGAGTGGTTCAACAAGGACCCTCGTTGTGGTCAGCTCATCTCCGGATAGTGGCTTTTTTCCCCTCCTTGGCACGTAAAACTGTTCTGGGTTCAGTAAAAGACTTCCTCTGTCTTGTCTTTCTCATGGTGCAGGTGTCTGTTTCAATAGCATCTGTACACATCCGTCTATTTGAGCTTGCGAAGGCTAATGCCCAGCTCGGCTAGCTGTGTGCACTTGAAGCACAACGATGCCAAACATCACAGTCCACATCTCAGTACACCTGGCCATTACTGAGGTCCAATGTGAGACAATATTTCATTATCTCTAAGGATAATGTGCTATATAGTAAATAATGAAACCTTTGTAAATAAATTAGCATTTTTACTAAAATGCTAATTTGCTGACAAAGGAGCATCTGAAGGCTAAAAGTAGCGTATAGCTCTGATTTCAGTCCAGAGTGTGCCAAAATTTTCTACATTTTTGCTCTAAGAGTGTTTCAAAAAGCGTTTTAGCACTGAAACTAGTTTCTAGATCTGTGAAATGTTAGGAGTAATGAAGAGGTCACTATGGCCTAATTACAACTATCCTAAAATGGCTGTTGCCAGCAATCTGCCTTGTGATATAAACATTTTTGAAATGCTTTTGAAATGGTATCCCTGCTGAAAAACAAACAGCATATGCTGGTTAGGTAGGTTCTGAAGCTGGGATGCTGGTTTAAGCGGGTCCTTTGCTGGTTTACGCTGGTTTATGCTGGTTGGGGGCAGTCGTGGCGTAATGGATAGGGTGTTGGACTTGTAACCCAAAGTTCATGGGTTTAAATCCCAAGTCTGGCAGGGTTTGTGGGTGGGGGGAGTGGATAACCAGCCTTTGATACCACGACTGAGGTGAGAGTGCATATCTCCAAATTGTTTATGTGAAGCACAGATGTAAGAGGCTGTCAAATACAAACTTTATTTGAATATTCGATCACAAGTGCAGTATGGAGTACCTCAAGGCTCAGTACTAGGGCCGCTACTTTTTACGCTTTATATGTTACCCT
>JAUCMU010000027.1:3257091-3267547 GCA_032275025.1 Enteromius treurensis | reverse complement strand
ATGTTCAGTGCTTTGCTACAATCTGTATTGTTAAAAGCGCTATAGAAATAAAAGTGACTTGACTTGACTTGACTTGAATATGCCAACATCTTTATATGGCAAAATAATATTGCACTGTACAATATTTCTATGAATGAATCTCTGACAGAGACTATTAGCCAATCACTGTGTGCATAGTATGCATGCTGACATCATCTATAGCAAAGAGGTCAACCCCGCCCTTTCTCTTAGCTTAAGACTTCTCTTTATTGTCTCAGCAACTTTCTGAATAGGTTTTAAGAGGAAACTCTTAGCTAAGAACTTTTACTGCTATTTAGGAGAAATCTTAGTAGTAAGATTGATGTTTTGTGAAGACGGACTCTGGATTCTAAACGTGGGGCTGGCTGCATAAAAGTTTTAGACTAGTATTAAAAGATTTCATCTCATTTAATCTAATTTTGTTCTTTAAGACTGGTCAAAATGTAAACAATTTAGTTACATAAAAACATAGATTAGTCCAGGCTGAATCCAAAATATAAGACTGATTAGCCATTGGTTAATTGCTAGTTGGTCAAGCTTGTTCCTAGCTTGACCAAGATAGCTAGCTTGCTAGCTGCGTCCCAAATCGTGTACTTGTGCACTATTCTATGACGTTTTGTAGCATAAATAGTGCGAGTCGTGCGTTCACACTGAAAATTCCAAAGAGAAAAAGTGCACTTAAAACTCGGATGATGCACTCAAATAACCGAAAAAACTAAGTGTGCCATGTTGGACACTTCACGAACTCAACGGCCGCAACTTTCTCTTACGTAGCAGAAGGGGAGGGGCTAAGGTTGGAGGAGCAATTCATTAGAAAATAGTGGACGACACTCCGATATCGTAATGTAAGTCAATGTTTTTCTATATGAGACTTTGTGTGGTTTATTTTAAAAAGTCACCATTATATCTACTTAAGCTGCAGCCCAAATAGTTTGGCTTTGTTTTACATCTGCTACACATCATGTGCCATCGACTGGGAATCGTTTTGAATTTCCGGTAAGGAAAAAAATGTTAATATTCCATTTAGGATGATACTAAATAAAACTGAGTGCATAAGTGCATAGTACATAGTGCGCCATTTGGGACACGGCTACTGTCTTAACATAGAGGCTAAGTTTCTGCAACTGGTCCCAGACCCAGCCTGACTCAAATTCAAGTAGGCCTATAGCATGTGAAAACAGCATGCAATATATAGCACTAAATGTTTCAAACTATTATTGTGCTACATTGTTTTCATATTCCTTATTAATTGCATGTTTAATATTCTTAGTGTTCTGTTATCATCCTGTAAACAAAAATGAAGAAAATTTTAATGTTTTAAGAGTTTAATGTCTTTTACTGCAATAACAGTCCAATGAGATAATTAGTCAATAAAATTCAGTTTGGTTAATATTAATTTTCAATTAATTGGTCACACTTTAATTGTCAAGCTAAGCACATTGTGTAATACAGTACGATACAGCATGGTCTGCTGCATGTTTCACATTGTAGCAAATGTAGTACATAATTACTCTGCACAGTTTACATACCACCTACAGCAGAAACGGTGCAGTAGTAGTGTGTATTCTAGTCAATGTGTTGCAGCAACCATTAATGACTTAAAAGTGACTAGAGTAATTAATTCATTGCAAGAGATCTTAGTGGAAATGTTAACCTTGTAACATCAGCTTGCTTTGCAACGTAATTTTGCTACTGATGAAAATTGGCTTTAATACAGAAAACATCTTGTTTAGCTGTCATTGTATAGCATGAATCAATTTAGTAGTATTAGTATTAGACTACTATTAAGAAATGAATGAGAAAAGAGTTTCCATTTGTTAACATCAATATAAAAAGCATGTATTAATCTTAGTTAGTTGTTAATTTCAGCTTTCAATAATGCATTACTAAAAAGAATAGATGTATTAATTGATGTTTAGTTAATGGACCTGAACATATACTGAACATATATTAACAATGGATTTTTTTTATTTTATTTTTTTTTTCACAATCAAGCACAATTTCCCACACATTTATCAATAAATGAATAAAAAATTAATTAATTAATAAGGAACATTACAGTCTGGTCACTGTGATGCAGCAATGCCTAATAAAAAAAATTTTTATGCCAAAAATTCAAATGAACCTAAATCTAAAATTAAATCCTGTGCAAAAAAAGATATATTGATACAATCATATATTCAATTTATTACAGTCCTATTACAATTGTAATGTATATTTATATATATAGAGAGAGAGAGAGAGAATATTAAAATTTAAATTTTCATTTTAAGGTAATACAGGCTTTTTTTTTTTCTAAATGGATTTTTTCTTCTTCTTCTGTGTCAGTATCAGAGTGCTACATGCCCATCTGTAGGCAGCACTGTAGTGTTTTCTGAAAGGAAGGACACAGTGCAGCCCTCCTCAGCCCTCTTCTCTGCAGAGTGTTTCTCTTCCCATTTCAGGTTGTCACGTTTCTATTTTTTATTTTATTTTTTTTCATGTGTGCTAGCAAGGTGACAGGAGACCGCTGCTCCACACAACCAGCCAGCCAACCAACCAAGCAGACACAAATATATTCAGAGCATTTAGTACCCTGGATTAATCGAATTATAATTTAATCATCTGATCAAACAGCAATTAGCATAATCACTTGTGGGGAACAGCTGATAGAGGAGAGGGAGCAACACATAATAAACCTCAGGCAACTGCCGCTCTAATGAGACATTTAACTGCTAAAACACACATCAAAAAGCAACATCTTCATGCTTTCTGGAGCTGAGACAGCTGTTACGATCTGAAGGACAGTAATGTGTTTCGAATGCAATGATTTAACAGGGAAATCATGCTGAAAGGTGCATTCGATTATTAAAATAATAATAATAATGTCTATCCATTGTGCAAGCTAAGAAAAAATTATTACATGAAATAAAAAGGTATAATAAATGGTAATGCAGTAAAACTGTTATCAAATAAATCTACACCAACCATAGAAACTATTTTTGTCAGAAACAATTGTTACAATGGTAAAATAAGGTTGATGTGGCTGCTGGTATAGCATATTTTCATTCTCTAAAGCGAAATACAACATAAATAATGTTGGAATGAAGAAGAACATGACTGATCCATGGCTGGGTCAAATGCATGCACACATCCTATAACAAATGCACATGCGCACACATACATAGTACATACAATGAATAGCAGACATCTGGCAAAAGTGACAGTGCTCTGAAAGGGGGCAGCTAAAAATACCAACCACTAACTTGGTCTTACATCTTACAGTCTATGCCATGTTTAAAAATATATCACAATGTTGAGAAAGCAAGCTCTGGTCATTTGTCACCCTGTCACTTTCTCCCACCTAGGTCAGAGATACCTCAGCCTACATACCTCTCTCTGGGTCTCATTTTAAAAATAACAAGACAGGGCTGCAGAGAAAGCACATGAATAGAGAGATGCATACTGGAGATAAAAGTCATGCGATGCTATTTTACAGATGGCGCTGATGACAGAGCGATTGATGGATATTAGGCAGATGCCATTAATAAATCTTGGAAGGAATAAGGATTTTAAAAGGAGGATTTGTTGTTGTTATTATTATTATTCATTATTACGTAATCATTGTCTATTAGAAAAAGGAATCAGCTGTGTTTTGTTACAGAGGGGAAAAAAGCAATATAAACCTTATATTTTATGATTTATATTGCATTTGTTAAATAATATTTTTTTTTATTAAAAATGCAATTAATACTTTCTAAAGAAAAAAATATTTAGGGACAGATTTGTATATCTTTTATAGGTTTTACACTTGCATTTTTCATCTACCTGTAAATGTAATAAATCCTTAATTAAATTCAATTAATAATAATCATAAATTTGTATTTATTAGAATCAAACATAGTTTTAGCCATATAAATTCCTCTATATCCACATGATTAATGGAAACAAATTGAATAATAAAAATAATTAAGCACAAAATTAATTTATAGTAAATTAAACAACAGTTCATGCCTAGTGAATAAAACTAACATCATAATGTGACAGGACTAATATTTCCCCATGTTGTCCTCAAAATGACCTCTAAACACGTTTGTCCTCTGAAAAGCAGACTACGGCAGGATTTCTAATGTTGTCAATTTTAGCAATACAGCTCATTTTAAAAAAAAATGTCCTTTTGCATTTAGTGGTGGAATTGCACTGAAATCAACAACATTTCAAATTACAATCCTTCATTCATCCTAAAGTGGTAAAAAAAACGTCTACCGCCCTTAAGTAAACACATAAAAGCTGTGTAATCTAATATTATTCAAAGACAACCGGTGAAATCAGTGGCTAACATTAAAGTCAGTGGGTGGCTTGACTCATTCAAAGTCTCGTCTTGATGAAAATATCCTGTTTAACCACAGAAGCTGAAGCATCTGATGCATGAATTGCATTAGCAGACAACCGAACAAAATGAGCAAAAAAAAAAAAAGAAACCTGTGTATTTGGGGAGGTGTGTTAAGGACGCTAACTCAGAATCTTTAAATAGGTAGCAGAGGATTGCAGGGCACAGGTCTTACAGGACTGTCTAACAAACTTGAACAGATGGGCCTCTAATCAGCAAACTGCCTTAATTGCCCCCAATAGATTAACTCCCACCAAACACACAGTTCCATGCAGCCAAATTTACTCAAATCATTCCACACATTTCTCCTTAGACTCTTAGAAATCCCAGTTAAACACAAAATGAAGTCATTATTAGTTTGTATAATTCTGTTAGCATAACAGTCAGGACCGTATAATCCCTGATAACAACAGCATGTTTTAATACAGGATTTAGACGGCTGAGATTATAATCCTTTGTGCCTGTGTGTGTTTTTGTGGACGGATTATAATTTCGAGCAACAGATCTGAGGCGGTTACATTCGCTGTAAATCGAGGTGCTAAACATTCCCATTCCTGCCGATAATCTGTTATTAGCTATAGTTATTTCTTTTCTTTCACGCAGAAGTTGTAGATTATCTTTTCATTTATTACAGAAAAATACAATATCTCTTAGACAATGCTGCATTTTGATGAGATATTTATTATTAAAAACTAGCTTTTTAATAAAATAACAATAGATAAATGCTGCATTTATAAACCAATAAGACTCCTCTTCAATCTGTGCCCTTTTATTGTACGTCAGGGGTCACTCATTCACACAACAGCCTTATTTGATACGCGACTATGGCTCTAATAATAGAGGTTTCCATAGTGACAGGCCAAACAGCATGTGATAAACCTTCCAGACTACAGGCTCGAATTTTCTCGAATACAGTTGCTTTCTGAGACGAGAAGGTGGCCACTTCTAATGGGAATGTTGTTTATTCTCAGATCATGCTAAAAGGCACAGAACTTGCAAATATGACTTAAATTTGTTACTTTTCCACAGTGAATAAATTAGCATGCCAACATTTAATTTAAAAGGAAGAATTGCGTTTTTAAAGGCTGCACGCTCATCAGATATGTGCTGATTGTATAAGAACACTTGAACGGCACGAAAAAAAAAAAAAAAGCCAAAGCACATCCAGCAAGAGCTAGTGAGCGTCTCATTTCACTGTCTGCTCTGCTGGGCGATGGTGACTGATGACTTCTTACTGCTCTTTTATGAGTTTCAGCTGAGGCAGGGTGGCGCAATTTCAATTCAAAGTTATTACAAAATACATCTCAATATTTTTTATTTCATATTTGCCCCGAAGTGAGAAATGCCTCGGAGAGCTTCGCGTTTGGAGCGGGGTGTATTTATCTCCCTCCTCTGTAGAGGAGGATTATTTCTGTTGTTTTCTGAGGGTGAGCTTTCGTAACATCCTCACCGCTTCAAAATGACTGCCATTCAAAGCTTCACATTGAGGACTCATGCCAGCGTTTGCCCAATAGCCATTTTACAAAATCCTCAAACCGTTTTTTTTTTTTGGTCGAAGCACGGGTCTCTGTTCCTTTCTTTTGCATTATGCACGAACCTCCCCTCGCCAATGTCTGTCTGTCTGCAATTTTTTCGAAGAGATAAGTCTATTTTCCCGTCTCGCTTCATTCTGTTTTTCCCCTCCATGGCTCCCTCCTTACGTACACACCCTTCCATGTTTGCACCTATTGACCATGTCTTCCATTTAGCCCTATCACACCTTTTATACACTGGTGCGAAGGTGCAGAGATAAAAACTGGTAGGAAAGATAAGAAAATCATGCTTAAGGCACAATTAGCCTTAAAAAAAATATAAAGACGGCTTTAAATTTCTCGCTGCACACATATGCATCCACGCAGGCGCAGTCCCTTAAGTACACACACACATACACACAGCTATTAAGGCGTTGTGTAGTATTTTTTAGCTACTGCCCTGCATTTGTCTTATGAACCTTTACTGAATCTTTTTTACACACTTCATATTAAAAAAGTCTGTGCAATTTTGAAAGCATGGTCAGCAAGCTATTTAAAACAAACACATAATCTAAAAAAAGAGGGAAAAAAATGTAAATACAGCTGTATGATTTGTGTTTTATCATATATAAAGGAATAAATGAAATAAATGAAATGGCAATTTTTTCCACTCCCATCCACTCACTGTGAAGCTCAAGTGCACAGCAGCTATGTGTTACAAAAATAACTGGATGTAATAACTTCATCTGACGTGCCCGCCTTAAATGTTTAAATATCCACAGCGTTAATTATCTGCCATCAAATGGTTGTGCTTATTTAATAAACCTAAAAAAAAGCAATGCCTCAGAAACACCTAAAAAAATAAAGCATTTCTAAATGAAACAAATTCTCGCCGTTCATAATTAAATTAAACTAAGTTGATTTAAACCGGTTATAAGGATGGGGGGAGGGCGCAGCACACATAACCAATATTAAATACGTCAGTCATTGTGGATAAAAAGGAAATAAATAAATAAAGAAGATTAAATATAGGATGTGCAACATTATTGAAAACGAAAAGCGCATGGATGAGTAGCTTCTACAACACTCAGTGTGATAAACAAGAGGTCACATTCATTAACATCTCCCCATGCGTAAAACAACCGACAAGAAACCTGTGCAATACCTGCCGGAGGCCCCTGTGTGTGCACACGGGAATCATTATAGGGAGCTTTTCAGTACGCAGTGCTTATATCGCGCTGGCATCATCACGGCTATAATGTGACTAATTTTTTTTTTATGTTTTATGATTAGAGGAGGGAAAGTCTCCCAGCCCAGGTGACCACCCGTGACACCATTCAAAATCCTGAAATGAATTTGCATACAGTACACCCTTTCCAGAATGTCCTGATGAGGGTAAATGAAGTTTGAAATTACAGGAGAGAAGAAAAACAAATCAAGACTAACCATTCAGGATGCTCTGGAGAAAGAGAAATGCCAATATCCACATGCCCCGCTGCGTTCAATCCCCAAGCTAGATTTTCCTCTTTTCACTCCGCACACTTTGTCCACTGCTTTTCCCCGGACCCCCCACTCAGAATGCCAACGGTAAGGTTAAAACAAAAGCCAGTCCAGATTGCCTGTGCCAGCGACTTGAGCGGATCTCCACTGTGCGTATTATGTGTGCCGCGCTTTTGCGCCCGGTCGTTGCGCATGAAGGATGTGCGGATGTTCAAGTGTGATTGTCTTGGTTAAAGCTCGGATGCTCTCCGGATGCTGCTGTGCTTCAGGGGGGGATGCTGGATGCAGGTGCGATGCTGATTCAGGAGCGCCTTTCAACAGAGCAGGTGGCGATGCGGAGGAGAAAGAAAACTTTCAAATCAAAAGCTACGGTGCCGTTCAAGTGTGTCATTTAAACCGAAGGGAACCAAGTGTTTTTGAAAAAAAGGGAAGAAAGGGAACTAAACAGGGGAGAGTAAATCATAGATGTTTAATCAGAAATGGGAATGGAAAGAAAGTCCGGAAAAGCTGAAGCGGCAGGAACAAAGGTGAGATCCCAGAGTCAGACCATCTTCTTGAGCACCTCTCGCCGTCCAGCAGGCTGCAAGCAGGCGCATCTTCCTCCTGCGTGGCGCTTTAATCGCATTGGTTCGTGTGCTGCTAACCCTCTCTGCCTCAGAGCATTAGAGAATAACCCTCTCTCTCTCCCCTGCCTCCACAGCCCGGCTCGCTGCTCACTGCCTTAAAGGAGCCGAGTACACTCCTCTGAAGGCTGAAGGCTGAGGAGGACACACCTATTTCAGGTGCGCACTTAGTATGGAAGACCGGGGGGTAGTCCGGCGCGCGAGAATCTCGCGAATCCTCGTTATCAGTTCAAGACTAATAATTTAGATTAGTTCGAATCAAACCGGGGTGCTTTTATCGAATTAAAGTGCGTTTGAGAAGCATTCCGAGTCCACGGAATAAACTTTTATCAGAAAAACGCATTTGCAATGTACTGTCTTTCTCTGCTGGAAAACATTTATATCTTGCCTTTTTGTTCGGAGGAGCGTACAAAGTTCTGTCCAATAAAATGCTATCAGAATGTACCAGTTGAATTCTGCCGAAGCATTAGTCTGACGCGTTTGACAAGTATGTTCATAATTACATGAAAATAAACTTATCTCAGTTCAGCGGAAAACAACATGACATCACTCTCTTACTAAACATAAAAAATAAAGCGCAGGGGGAAAGGCAAATGTTGAATTTCATGACTAAAAAATAATAATTAATTAGTTAAAACATAATTTTAAGGGAAACACTGGCCTGAGCACCAGTATCTGCACAGTTGTTATCTAGAAGACTGATAAAAAATTCCTTGGTTGTAAAGTATGGTAGCCTACACATGTGTCCTAAAACAACACCTCACCTCTCTTCAAACATGTAACAAATTTCTACGACAAAGAGGATCTCTTATTCTCCTGAGATACCAATTCTCTAAAGTCAGCTGTTTGGAAAACATGTTCTTCTGGTGTGTGTTAACCCATTTTGTTGTTTTGAAATGACTTTGTAATTGCAACACGATTGCAACAATGCTACCATTCAACTGGACCGAAGTGACTTCCATGAGGAGATTCATCCAGATGAATAGAAAAATATGAGAAGTGTCGCAATACAAAGAGTAAAACGCAGTAAAGAGACATTCCACTGAATATTTGTGCCCTCAAGTATGCTTATAGTTGAAAAGTTGAAAAAAAGATGCAAAGAACAAAGTTCAGTGAAAGTGAAATTTCCTGGACTAGTCTCCCTGATATTCTGTGCTTGACTGAGCAGACTTTTCAATATGTTCTATGGCTGTATATCAAGAAGTGGATATATCCAAGTGCTGAGATAGGATGTTAATTAATGTTTATGACACCTGTCATTAACATTGTTAGAGTTCAAATTACCCACCCCTGTAAGATAACTTGAGACTGTGTCAATAGCATAACAAAAACTTAAAAGCATAACTTAAAAGAACAGGTAGTCTGTATTTGCCAATCTCCACTCGACTCTATAAACACCCAGACAACTGCCTTCAAATTAATCCAACCCTAATCACTGGTATTGTCATGTCATAAATAAGAGTACAATATAATATCCTTAGTATACTTTCATACACATCACAATATTCCAGTCCTGTCATAATCAACTTTTTTTCAATGTACACATACACTAGATGACAGTCGGTAAATCAGTCCCGGTGAGAACCCCTCTGTTTTGACAACTCCACTGAGGCCTAGTGTTCCCTTACAACCAAACACACATCGGTCTATCGGCAGCCAAATGTCAGCCCGCTGACTTCTAGACATCCTGCAGAGGATCAGGTTCCCCTTTCACTACGCTGCCCATTACAGGAATAGATCTGTCTAGAGCAACGCCATATGATCTCTTTTGTTACCTTAAACAATAGAGACGATAAAGACACGAGGCGCGTGTGGAGAACCAAATATAACAACATGTAAAGTTATCCGCTGGAGGTATCATCACTAATGCACCATTTACAAATACATGCAAATACAGATTGCTCAGCACAGATATAGGCGATGCCCATAAACGTAGTGCCAGAATGGCTGGGTCTTTTTAGAGGTTTACCAGACCCCACACTAGATCAAAAACTTGACCATGACTTGTCATTGAACTCACTGATGACATGCACGAATACATACACACAAGTTTTTTTAAAAGATGTTATTTTTTCTGCTCCCCAAGTCTGCATTTATTTGATCCAAAGTACAGCAAAACAGACAAATTTTGAAATATTTTTACTATTAAACTTTTAATGCAATTTACTATGTAATGAAATTTATGTAATGTATATTATGTATTAATACAGTGCCCTCCACTAATATTGGCACCCTTGGCAAATCTGAGCAAAGCTGGCTGTATAAATAAATCTGTGTTGTTTATCCTTTTGATCTTTCATTCAAAAAAATGCACAAAATTCAAAAATGCACAAAATGGGGCCCACAATTATTGGCACACCTAGAATTTTTTATGAGTAAAATATCTCTGAAGTATATTCCCATTCATATTCACAATTTTGAGCACTCCAGGGTGA
>JAUCMU010000027.1:3231313-3243661 GCA_032275025.1 Enteromius treurensis | reverse complement strand
GAGGGGGTCCGGTTTGGGGACCACAGTATCTCATCTCTGCTTTTTGCGGAAGAGCTGGAGGAAGTGTCTGCGGAGAGGGAAGTCTGGGTGTCCCTCCTTAAACTGCTGCCCCCGCGACCTGGCCCCGGATAAGCGGAAGAAATTGTATGTATGCATGTATGTATGCATTTTACAGGATTAAAAAACACCTTAGTGCAAAAACCTGCTTCTTTTCATTTTTAGAATGTACTGATTATTGTTTGCTATTTTTATTTTACCACTTGCGCACCTCCTGTGACATATTCTCACGCGTAAAGTGCCAGTACCATAGTGTCCGGCACATTTCGAGCATTGGCTCTGTTATGAAAGAGAGCTCACTTTGGCTGAAGTCTTCATACAAAGTTGTTTTTGAAGAGGCATTATCTATGTCACTCTCTGAACAAAGCGGGTGCGGATGCAATCATCAATCACATTTAAAGAAAAAGAGAAATATAGGAAGCTCAATTGAATATCATAACAATTTTGTGATTGGCTGTTATAGTGTGGGACCAGGGTGGGCCAGGCCAACTTCCTCTCCCCAAAGGAAATGCAAATGCTCTCTCCCTGCAATTGAAACTGACTCACTACTTCAATAACCCACAAATTCTGCCCTATCACCTGCAAAGTAACTGGTCCAGGCCGGGACAGGATGGAAATGAACTTTGTGTACAGGTCATTACCACACACCTCCCCCTCCTTTCTCCCCCTTAATCCCAGATTGTCCAACTCCTCTTCCCTGCCTGTAATTACACAATATCCAATATCACCATGCAAGATGCCAACAGATGCACCGCGTCTAAGACAAGCATTATGGACTTAGAGATGCTTCAGTAATTCGGTCAGCGCAAGGCGTGGAGATTATTCTATTGAGGAACGTGTCCAGGTCGAGCGGCAGAATTGTACAACAGATGGTCAGGTTCAGGGTGGACACGGCATGAGAAGAGAGCATATGCCGTTAATAACCCTAATTAAATATTAGGTTTCAATATAAAATATAAGGAGACACCTAGCTGTAATTATCAAAGATAAATAGACTGCACTAATCATCTGTGGTCACAAGTTGCTTTTTTAATGTATTTTAAGTTAGTTGTTTTTACAGTACATAATAATATATGTTTTATTGTTTTTCAAACGATAACCATTACTAAATTACACCAAATATAAACTGCTACCCAACCAGCCATCTCTGTACACAGAAGTGTTTAATGTGTTAAAATGGCAGTGGTTCTGTGAAAGATGGGTGTTGTCTTTTAAGGAGACCGGTGAATTTAGCTCTGACTGGTTCTCTGTCTTGCCTCTCAAGTCTCGTTCCAATCAGGGTTCGGTGAAGATTAGGAAGCAATGCTCCAGTAAAGGCGATTTGGAGAGTAAACTGTTCGCCTGCTCACTCCGATAATCTGCCTCATTTACCGCACAGTTTGTTAGGAGGGCGTCCGGCGGGGGATGGTAAACTATGCCCTCATCTGACTATCAGTGGTACTGCAAGACAATAGCTTGAATGTGAGAGTTATGAATATAACGGGCCTATTGCTCGTGCAGCCTGTATACACACTCACGCGCACGCACAGCCAAATCAAAAATTATTCAGTTATAACAGTTATAATTTTTGATTTTTTTTTTTTTTTACTACTGTGTGCAGGACACTAGGCTATAGTTGTTTATATGTTTTTCTTTCTTTAATTGCTAATGCAATCTTTTTTCACCACAGACTAAACAAAATTGAGCATTGCTTGGTAATTGGTAGATTATCTAATTGAATACTTAAATTTAACATCTGATATCTATTCAACCTACATACCTTTCCATCAAATTATCTGATGTTATTAAGAGGAATTGTTCTAGCACAACTCTCCTTTGCCATATTTTATTAATAAACTGTGATTATATGAGAAATGCTGAAGATGTCAAAATAAATTTGATATACATGTATGTATATATAATAATTTGTCACCTGCTGCAAACAAAGTCTATGATCGATAGATAGACACTGATGCAAATAGTTAGAATAACTTAGTGGAAAATAAATATACTAAAATGTATTTGACTTACATTTATTTAATGCTTAGTTTACTACAAATATTCATTTTCATATTTATGTACTTAATGCAATGCCATGCAATTTTACTTTTAGTAGCTATACTAAACTGGTATAACGTTACTCTGGTAAGTCTGCAAAACTGGAACTACCAATTTTGCACTTTTTTAGTAGTGCTGTCGTATATTTGACTGTGCAAAAGCGGAATTATTGCAAGCATACTTTAGCTACACTTTAAATGTTTTGCATTTAAAGGGCAATATTACACAATCCTCATTAAAAGTGACATTAACACACATTTAGGCTAATTAATAAGAAATATGCATTGTGCACAAGTAATAACTAACTTTACTCCAAATAAAGTTCGATTAGCCAAATATATATATATATATATATATACTGTATATTAGTAGGTCTCGGGGTATTCGTGAGTAAATATTTTAATAGATTTGAACTTAGTATGAAATCCATAAGGGTATGCTACTTATTACAACAGCCAGATCAAACATTGCTCTCCAAAGGTTCTTCCATGTGCATTTGCAAGCTGTCTCTCAGAAAATACAGAACTGTCTTCCGAGACAGCATTTTAATCGTCCCACAAGCTTTTGAGACACAACCCAGTATCTTTTCCTCTCCCGCGCCCTCGTGAAACGCTGGAATGTTTGGATATGCTCGTCATATCCGTCATATGCTCCTTCAGGAAGTTATCAATTGAACACATTACTCACATACTTGATATCCCCGCGGCATCTGTCTGGTTCACATACTCTCTGCCGAACGATTATTCCCATAACTAATAATAACGAGCATGGAACTATCAGTGACAGAGTTCCGCACCTCGAACCGAAGCTGAGTGTTGTCTGTCTGGTCAACGTCAAGTTTGGCGAGATGCTGCTCTACGGGCTTCTGCTGCTTTCTGTTTCCTTCTGGACGACCCATTCGGTGTTTAAAATACCTTTGAAAATGTTTGCGGGGACATTCAACGTGTCTGAGCAGCTGGACCTCAGGCCTTTGAGACAGAATCAAAGCTCAGTGGAGAGTGGACTTTCTCTGGCGTCGGATCCAGCTGGGATCGTCGACTTTCTGGACATGATCAATAATTTAAAAGGAGACTCTGGCAGGGGATATTACATGCAGATGGTCATTGGGACTCCGGGGCAAACGGTATGTCATTTTTTTTTTTCAACATTTGGATACCTCTTTTCATTCATTTTCCCCTTTACACGTTGTATTGATAAAGTAACCGTCTCTAGTTAGTGTTACATCGGAACTTTTTAATAGGCTAATTGTATCTGGACTCTGCGCATAACAGTCTCACATAAAAATAGCACGAATGAATGTCGTTGCATTAACGTTAGATAAACATCAAATCAGCCATTATTTGTCAAGAGAGGTGGCAGAAAAAAGTTGTTTCACAACAACACGTGAACTATTTCTCCATTTTAGATGTATTGTTCTGCTTCTCGGACATTAGTGAAGAATGTCTATTATTGTTATGAACTACAACTTTATCGTTACTTTGCAAACCTTGCAGACCTGTGCGAATTTGAGAAGATATGATATATAATGTAATATAATTAAATGACATGCATAAATTCATAAGTGTTGCTTAAATACGAAGTTCGCCCGAAAATGAAAATTCTGTCATCATTTACTCTAGTTCTGCCAAACACAAAGGAAGAAGTTTGTAACCAGGCTGCTTTGGGTCTTCCATACTGTTTGAAAAAAAACAAACAGTATGGAAGTCAATAGTGAACAAGTACAGCCTGGTTACAAACTTTAAAAAAATATATATATATATATCTCCCTTTGTGTTCAGCAGAACAAAGACGTTCATCCAGGTTTGGAACGACTTGAGGGTGAGTAAATGATGACACAATTTACATTTTGGGGTTTCAACCATTTTCGTGTGGTTTGCCCTTCACGGTTTAAAAACTCGGCCGATTTCTGATCAGCTGTTAAACATCAGAGTAGAATACGGTACTGTCGGCTAAGGCTGATCTCAACGCAGCGTTTCAGCTTTTAAGAGCACATCAGTTCAAGAAGCATGTGATGTGAAAGATGCCTTGGGCGCAGGATGGAGACCAAAGAGCCCTTGATCTTTTTGCTGAGGATATGTAAGAGCCAACTCACATGGGTTCACATGACAGCGGGCCCCTCAATGAGAGCAGCTGACTCAGATTAGGGCCTGGAGCAGACGCATGTCCACTTGTACAGGCATTATGATCAGTTGGTATTGCTGTTATTCTTTCTTATCAAAACCCTGTGTGTTTGATTAAGTTTAGATATTAATAAAATAAAATGAGTAAAAACATGTTGTTTGTGTAGACGGTGGAACAGTTGAAGTGCATCTCACAATCTGTAGCTTGAACGGTTCTGCACAGCCCCATTTATTTTCACAAAATGGTTAAAATGCAATCTGACTAACAAATAATAGAAAAGGAATTTTATTTTATTAGATTAATTACTGTCACTCCTCCATATTGCTGGATAACAGCAGGAAACATTACAACCAAGAGATTGTTGTTGCGTGCCTTATCTCTTCCTCTTCCTCATCAGACATAGCATGGAATAAACAAAAATGAACATCAGAAGGCATGTTGAAAGAAACACTTGAACACTTCAAAACGGAACAGAATTGCTTTCACAACTGGCTTCTCATCTAACTTCTGGTTTAAGCCTAGCCCACTTCCAATTTTAGCTGAGAAAAATAATTTTGAGACTGATACAGATAATGGTGATTATGATTCCTAATAGCTTGTACCAAAAATGAATTCATAAATATCATTAGGCCTTAACTTTGCAAAACATGTTATACAACCTGATCCAACCGATTCACCTTGTCTGCATGCTGGTTGCCCTACATGATTTTAATTGGGAACACAATTTAAAAGAAATATTAGCTTAATAATTAAAGCAGTGAAGCATTTGTGTATTTAGTTGTTTTTTTTTAAATAACATAAAAGATGCCATAATACTAGACTTTAATTGTTTGAATGAGGCTTTTTGTTTTATCATGTTGTCAAATCAGTTGCATCATCTTGACTTTTCTCCAAAAATATGAACTTTTTTTTTGTTACCAAAATTGAAGGGTTCAACCAACACAAACACCACTAACTACATTCTGTTTAAAAATTGATGTGTTAAATTTTGATTGTGAGGTAGAAGCCTTTTTAAAACCCTTGCTATAGCTGGAATTGCGTTCCTCTCTCTTTAGAAAATCAAGCTTGAACATAAGTGATCATAATTCATCGCGTGCCGTGTCTCTCTGGAAATATTATAATGAAATCTGCAGTGTCATTGAACATCATGTTTATTCTCTCATCTCATCACAATTGAATGAGTAAGGTGAACTGCGAGAGGCCAGGATCTCCCCGCATCCTCTGCGAATATGTAATTAAGGGTACTCATGTTAATTGAGGCGCTCTTTCTAAACGAGCCACTAATTGCGGAATCTGTCGTATGTGCGGAGGCGTCGGACTGGAGTGGCTCACATCTGCTAATTGGTACAAACAGGTAGCAGATGCGTTCCCAGTGACAGAGCGCCTGCCAATTAGCTAAGCCACCTCGATAGGGGTGATTAGAGCCCGCTTCACCAGTAGAGGAGCCATGGGAGCGCAGCGAGTAGGAGTACAGGGGGAGACAAGTGCAGGGAAGGGGCCAGATTCTTGTAACCAAAGGGAGCGTGTGGTGTGCCAGGGCCCTGTTGCGGACAGACTTTGCTATGGCATGGCTGGAGTTTTCGTACCAGACAGGAAGTGTGGAAAGTGTCCTTAATGTATCCTCCAAACTTAGTAGTGGCAAGGCAAGCATTGCTGTTACCGCTGCTTTTATGAGCAATTTTACATTGCTTAAAAAAATAATAATACAAGAGCACTTATAATTAGTAATTTTTAATCGAATAACCACAAACACTTTCTGCCTTTCCCCCACTGAAGAAACAGCGGTTGTACTTTGTGTTGTTTGTCTGAAAATTTGCACATAATAATCGTCTTGAGTTAAAGCCGGCAAGGAATGAGGAATTATAGACAATAACTGGCAACTTATTTGGAAAGGTCTTTAGTTAAACACAACAAGAAGATTATTCTTCTTGAATTTCTTTCACACCCTGCAAAAACGAGGTCTATGTTTGGAAGAAATACTTAGCATTCGTTCTGTTTATGCTTGAAATAACTATTCATTTTATTTCTGCAATAATTTACAAAGCAGACATGTTCTTAACCCCCTGCTTGTTCTAATCAGTTTACTTACTGTATTATTGTGAATAACCATGATTTGTAATTTTAATAATTTTTTGATAATTTTAATTTTATAATTTTAGTATTATTAAAGAAAATAAAAGTTCAACTAATTGGATTGTATATAAATGTAAACTATAATAAATTGCATGCAATTAAGGGTCTGAAAACATTGCATTTTGTACATTAAGTACAATATTTACATTAAAGGTATACTAAAATATACTTCACAGGTTTGCCTTCTCCTGTATAAATAGCTAGTAAATTTCCTGCAAATGTATGCATAACCTACCGGGTACTGTGTGTGGGATACAGTATGTGGAATGCATTGTGCTTGACTTGACCTTACACAACCTTGTAATGACAAAAAAACGATAATAAAAACCATGATTTCCATTTTGACTCATCATTTATGATTGTAAAGAGTACGTTTTTATTCTCCCCCTGAAACGAGATGTAAAAATCATTACTTAATAACAACTCAAGCTTTTCCATAATGTTTAATTCAAACACGGCATTAAAATGCTTTCCTGGGTTTAAGAGTTTAAGTGTTTTTAAATGAAGCTGTTAGGATCAGTGCAGTGGAGCAGATCTGTGTGTATATTATGATGGCGTTAACGATGAGGAATGCCCATAATGGCCTCTTTGGCAACTGGGTGAGATGGCACAGCTCTGTTATCTCATTAGTTCCCCCTCGTTGAACCAGCGCTCCAACAACATTATTCCAACTGCCGTGACCGCCTCGCAAGTGCCTGGCAAACAGAAACATATGTGTGGAGAGACTAAATTGGAGGGCTCTGTGCCAGCAGGGTTTGATGGTATTTAGGTGGTTGACAATTTGGTATAAAAAAAGTTATAATTAAATGAAAACAATACCATATAGTTGTTTGCACATACTGTACTTTTTGGGTGCTCTGAAAATGTCGGATTTTCAGTTTGTATAACCTGAATTCCAGAAATGCTGGGATGTTTTTAATGAAGCCTTTCAAATCATATGAGCCAATATTTTATTCACAATAAAACACAGACGACATAACAAATATATTTTTTTTATCCACTTAATGAGCTCAATTTAAATTAGATGCCTGCTACAGGTCTCAAAAAACTTTGCATGGGGGCAATAAGGGCTGAAAAAACAACAATGTTGGAAAAGATTCAGCTGGGAGAATGTAGAGCAACTCATGAAACACACGAAAAACTCAAAGTAAAGTAAATCCAAGGATTTTATGTGACATTTAACAAAAATTGTGGCGGCATACAAAAGTGGCATGTATCGTTTGTCTTATCTCCATATAATTGAACATACACAGCTAAAACTCCTAATGAATGGATTTGGTTATGTCATTTACTTCTGGAAAATCAGTTTTTAATACTGCAACATAAATTGGCATTCTAGAGATCTGGGTGCCTTTAGGTGTATTGCAGCAGCTTTTTTGGTTGCAGCACAATAACACCTAATTAAGCAGTGCAAATTATTTTGACAATTGGTACAGGAGTTAGAGATTCCTGCTTTTAAACCTCCCGCATTTGACATTTTGACTTTTGCCATTTAGTTTTTTTAATTAATTTATTGTAGCTGAGGGATGTTATTTTCTGCAGTAATTGGCAACATGTCACAAATAAATATAAGCTGTATTTAATGCAGATTATTCCTCTCAAACTATTTCCAACTAAGGCATAAAAAATACCCAATTTACTGATGTGTTAATATATAGGCTAATGACATCCTGTTTTCTGTCTTTGCAGCTGAACATCCTGGTTGATACTGGAAGCAGCAACTTTGCTGTAGCTGCAGCAGCACATCCCTACATCACACACTACTATAACAGAGCACTGTAAGATCACATCCCTTCATCACACACACACATCCCTACATCACACACTACTATAACAGAGCACTGTAAGATCACATCCTTTCCGATCTGTGAAAGAGTGCGTAAAAAGATTGTGGAATACTTTAAAACGTTTCTCAATGTCAAATTGCAAAGGCTTTCCAAATCTCATCATCTACAGTGCATGACATCATTAAAACTAAAGAAATCTCTGTGTGTAAGGGACAAGGCTGAAGACTTTTGTTGGATGCCTGTGGTCTTTGGGCCCTCAGAAGACACTGCATCACTCATCAGCATGATTCTGTTATTGACATTACTAAATGGGCCCAGGAATACTTCCAGAAACCACTGTCATAAACACAGTCGGCTAACTAAAGCTCTATCATGCACAAAGGAAGACATATGTGAACATGGTCCAGAAGCCCTGTTGTGTCCTTTGGACCCTGTGGGGTCATTTAAAATTGACTGTTTCAAAGTAGAAAAGTGTTTTATGGTCAGACGAGTCCAAATTTGACACTCTTGTTGGAAATCACAGATGCTTTGTCCTCCAGAACAAATTCCAACACCAAAACTCCAGAAACTCATAACCTTGATGCCCAGACGTTTTGAAAAGAAGAGGAGATGCTACACCATGATAAACATGACCCCGTCCCAACTATTTTGAGACCTGTAGCAGGCATCAGATTTGAAATAAGTACATTTTGTAACATTGTAACACACATTACCACAAAATCAAAAACAAAACAAAAAAACAGTCATTATATTGAATAATAAAAAAAAAAAAAAAATTATGTTTGACAGTGAGTGATGTTTGTAAGTTTAGCAGTGCATTATTGATTGAATCAATGTCATGATGATTTGCTCAGTTCCAGTACATATCAGAGCTCTGGCAGGGGAGTTGCAGTAAAATACACACAGGGCGAATGGGAGGGGGAACTGGGTACTGACCGCATCACCATTCCTCAAGGGCCAAGTGGTACAGTCACCATCAACATAGCTGCAATCCTCGCCTCAGAAGGCTTCTTTCTGCCTGGAATCAACTGGCAGGGAATTCTTGGACTTGCTTATCCTCTATTGGCTCGGGTAAGTGACATACTATATACTGTAAGTGTGTTATTGAGAAAAGGTGTGTTACTTTAGAGATGGGTACTACTGTTTGATTTAGCTCAGCTGTCACGTGTTAAATGTTTGTGTCACAAAGGTGTGGTTTAGATCCTTTAACAGCAGTGCTATTGTCTGCAAATGTGAATGTGTATTTGCTATTACTAAGGTCCATGTTTCTGAAGATAATGCATAATATACAATGGTAAATGATTAGTTCCATGGCACATTTCTAATATACTACTCTACTCTAGCATTTTTCTCCCTCACTATCTGTTCCTTGTCTTGTCTTTTCTTTTTAAGCTAATTATAAAAAATATTTTTGGTTTCCTTTTTTGTATTTTTTTGTATAATTTTGTATTTTTGTCCTCTTAGCCTGACCCATCAGTGGAGCCCTTCTACAACTCTGTTGTGACTCAGACTGGAATTCCAGATGTGTTTTCTCTCCAGATGTGTGGAGCAGGAGTCTCTGCCAGCACTACAGCTGACCCAGCGGGCGGCAGCCTGGTGTGTACCAAACCAGACAAACTAGTCTTGCACCGACTACTAAAATATACAAATTAGTTAAAAATGTAACCTAATGATTGCTACAGTGTGTACACCAATCTATGGAAGCCAGTTTCAGCCACTGAATAAAAAAAATTGGTTATTGTGAATTTTGACTTAAGAATTGTGAGATATAAAGTCAGAACATACAGTATGAGTCTTTTTTCAGTTCAAAATTGGACTTAATAACTCAAGTTGTGACTTTCTTTCTCGTAATTCTAACTTTATGTCTCGCAATTCTGACTTTAACTCACAATTCTGACTTTAAATCTTGCAATTCTAACTTTAACTCACAATTCTGACTTTATAACTCGCAATTCTGAATTTAAATCTTGCAATTCTGACTTTAACTTACAATTCTGACTTTATAACTCGCAATTCTGACTTTAAATCTTGCAATTCTAACTTTAACTCACAATTCTAACTTTAAATCTTGCAATTCTAACTTTAACTCACAATTCTGACTTTATAACTCGCAATTCTAACTTTAACTCACAATTCTGACTTTAAATCTTGCAATTCTAACTTTAACTCGCAATTCTGACTTTAAATCTTGCAATTCTAACTTTAACTCACAATTCTGACTTTATAACTCGCAATTCTGACTTTAAATCTTGCAATTCTGACTTTCTATCTCGCAATTCTGACTTTAAATCTTGCAATTCTGACTTTATATCTTACAATTCTGACTTAAACTCGCAATTCTGACTTAAACTCGCAATTCTGACTTTAAATCTTGCAATTCTGACTTTATAACTCGCAATTCTGAAATTAAATCTTGCAATTCTGACTTTATATCTTTATAACTCACAATTCTGACTTTATATCCTTATAACTCGCAATTCTGACTTTATATCTCGCAATTCTGACTTTAGGTCTTGCAATTCTGACTTTAAATTTTGCTATTCTGACTTTATAACTCGCAATTCTGACTTTATATCTCGCAATTCTGACTTAATATCTTCATAACTCGCTATTCTGACTTTATATCTCGCAATTCTGACTTTATATCTCAATTCTGACTTTATATCTCGCAATTCTGACTTTATATCTCGCAATTCTGACATTATAACTTACAATTCTGACTTTATATCTCGCAATTCTGACTTTATATCTCAATTCTGACATTATTACTTACAATTCTGACTTTATATCTCGCAATTCTGACTTTATAACTTACAATTCTGACTTTATATCTCGCAATTCTGACTTTATATCTCGCAATTCTGACTATATATCTCGCAATTCTGATTTTAAATCTTGCAATTCTGACTTTATATCTTACAATTCTGACTCTAAATCTTGCAATTCTAACTTTAACTCGCAATTCTGACTCTAAATCTTGCAATTCTGACTTTATATCTTTATAACCCGAAATTCGGACTTTATATCCTTATAACTCGCAATTCTGACTTTATATCTCGTAATTCTGACTTTATATCTTTATAACTCGCAATTCTGACTTAAAATTTGGCAATTCTGACTTTTATAACTCGCAATTCTGACTTTATATCTCGCAATTCTGACTTCATATCTCAATTCTGACTTTATATCTTCATAACTCGCAATTACTTTATATCTCTATTCTGATGTTATATCTTCAGATCTCGCAATTCTTACTTAATATCTTCATAACTCGCAATTCTGACTTTATATCTCGCAATTCTGACTTAATATCTTCATAACTCGCAATTCTGACTTTATATCTCGCAATTCTGACTTTGTATCTCGCAATTCTGACTTTGTATCTCGCAATTCTGATTTTAAATCTTGCAATTCTGACTTTATATCTTCATAACTCGCAATTACTTTATATCTCAATTCTGACTTTATATTTTCATAACTAGCAATTCTGACTTTATATCTCAATTCTGACTTTATAACTTTCAATTCTGACTTTATATCTCAATTCTGACTTTATAACTTTCAATTCTGACTTTAATTCTTGCAAATTCTGACTTTATATCTCGCAATTCTGACTTTAAATCTCGCAATTCTGACTTTAAATCTCGCAATTCTGACTTTATAACTCACAATTCTGACTTTACATCTCGTAATTCTGACTTAAAATTTTGCAATTCTGACTTTATAACTTGCAATTCTGACTTAATATCTTCATAACCCGCAATTCTGACTTTATATCCTTATAAATCGCAATTCTGACTTTATATCTCGCAATTCTGACTTTAGGTCTCGCAATTCTGACTTAAAATTTTGCAATTCTGACTTTATAACTTGCAATTCTGACTTAATATCTTCATAACTCACAATTCTGACTTTATATCTCAATTCTGACTTTAGAACTTTCAACTCTGACTTAAAATCTTGCAATTCTGACTTTATATCTCAATTCTGACTTAATATCTCAATTCTGACTTTATAACTCACAATTCTGACTTTATAACTCACAATTCTGACTTTAAATCTTGCAATTCTGACTTTATATCTCACAATTCTGACTTTATATCTTTATAACTCGCAATTCTGACTTTAATTCTTGCAATTCTGACTTTATATCTCGCAATTCTGACTTTAAATCTCGCAATTCTGACTTTAAATCTCGCAATTCTGACTTTAT
>JAUCMU010000027.1:3210676-3221604 GCA_032275025.1 Enteromius treurensis | reverse complement strand
CTACAGAAGCAGTGAGTATAATGTCTTTTAATGAATCTTTGCAAATCACCTTTCCTAATAATGTGCTAATTAGCAAGATCCAATATAAATACGGCTAAAAAAAAGATCCTCTGAGAGCGCCTTGGAAAAGAGGGGCGGGGTCAGTGGAGCTCGTGAAGATTTAAAGGGGAAGTACACAGAACAGAGTGATTTCTAAAGAGCTGTTTTTGACAGGGTAACATGAGCGTTTTTTACACTATCTTTGAGAAATTTGAAAGCAATCTATATTACCAACTTTCCTAAAGATCCTAAAGAATCATATTAGCTTGTGGAAAATTGCCTTTGTATGACTCCTTTAATGTTTCACACTGTTCATACCTGGAGTTAACCGTTAATCCTGGGTAATAAAATGTGACGCTTTACATTATATTTCTTAACCCTGAATTGACATTTCTTTTCCATATTTGCAGTGTCAACAACCATGATTGGATAAATAAACCAAATGACCATTACAAATAACAGCTTGTGACTCTTTATCGATTCTAAACACCCATGATTTGAATTGAGAAGGGACCACTTCATTTACATTTCTTCTTCTTGACTTAGCAAGCTGCACAAACTGTTGGAAGTTAATCGCGGACTGGCTAGTTTGTGGAGCCAAATGCAATGTTGCAAATATGTTATACTGCTACAGTATAACTATATTGAATAATGCACTTGGATTACAAGGGAAGTATAAATATGCTGTGAACATGCTGTACTCGTCTGAAATCAGCTGGAATATATCAAGAGGGAATGATTCAGCTGCGCACACACATACAGGCAGACTCAAGTCTTTTTGTGAGTTATGTAACAGCCTCTCTGCTGCTGTTTTAAGTAGGTCTGCCTCATGAAGCCACTAATGAACCTAAAGCAGCTCTAATCATCCTGCAGCTCAACTCCAGTCCTTTCACTGACTCGTTCGCTCTTGATAACTTCATTAACTGCACCGACACATTGATTAATGAAGCAGAGATTGTACAGTATGTGGCTAACAGTCCTATGGGACACTGTAGTCGGCAGATGTGTACAGTAGAGACAGTTCGCTGCAATCAGGAGTAAACAGTTGCGTATATATTCAGGCACCATCTGAAAAAATATTGAAATGAAGCAAAGTTTTGGACAATATCAGCATGAATCGTTTTTTTTTTGCCATAAATGCATTAAATGAACTTCAAGTTACCAATGTGAAGCATTTTTTCTTGTTCTTTTTGGAGCTGGACAGTTCCTTGTTGATGCATGCTTTCATATGGAAAATAAATATCTCCTTTCTTGTTCCATATTATACAGTTGCTGCCTTATGTTAAACTGCTTTAAAAAAATTTACATCAATCTACACTCCATACACCATAACTGTTAACTTTTAAATTATTATTATTTGTCACTACAAATTGCTGATGAGCAAAGCTTGTCACATCAAACAAAACTGCCTGGAGACTATAAAGATGCTTCAGCGAAATATTTTGTTAAGGGTATGAATACTTATGCAATGTACATGTTTCAGTTTTTTCATTTTATTCAGATTATTTGCTGTACAGTTATGGTGTATGGAGTATATAAACATTTTATTTAAAGCAGTTTAACAAAAGGCAGCAACATAACAAAATGTAAAAAAAAAATTAATCAAGTCCACTTTTTGATTCCATATTTCAAAACAAAAAAACACTAACATCAGAATAATTTTCAGCTTCTGTTCTATCGGTGAAAAAGAAAAGCCAGCCCTCAATCACTGAGCTGATATATAAACATTGTTCAATATGAAAAAAGACAAATGGAAGACAAGTGATTAAAAATGATGTACTGCTTTGAATGCATAGAATCCTTTTCTCAGAACTGACCCGATGTAACTTGATACCGGATTCAGTGTTAAAGACTCGACGTTTGATTCCAAGGAAACTGACATCCTACGCCAATGCTAACATAGTTTTCAATAAACCGAAAACAATTATTATTATTAATTATTATATCAATTTAACCATATTGTTCATGCATTTCACTTTAAATAAATAGTTAATAGTTAATTGTGTTAGTTTCATATATTTTAGAAATAAATGCATGAAATAAATGCACCTTTAATATATATATATTTTTTATCTTATTTAATTTTTTTTATTTTATTTTATATTTTTTTTAACCAGTTTACAATTTGTGGTGAATATACATTTGATTACATTTTAAATAATGTTTTTCTAATATGTTGTATAAAAGGGGTGTTTTGTTTTACGGAAATGTTAATGCCTGTTTTGTTTGGGTTTTTTTCACTTTTTGTTAAGACAGTCCAGTGTTCAGTCATTTGTTATAGACATATTACATTTGATTAAGACATGAATATCACCAAATATTATATAAAAGACACGAACGTGGTTTATTGTGCATTAAATATTCCACGAAAACAGCAACGATTTTCAGTATGAGTATAATAAAGTACACCTTACAAAATAAACCAAAAAATTATCTTATGTGCCTGCATTTTAATTCTATTTTTTGTACATACAATTCAAAGCTTGTGGTGTTTTTGAAGAAAAAAAAAACATTTTCATTGCAGAAGCATTATTATTCTAAATATGTTATTTTTATAAACAAAACATTACAGTTAAACAGTTAAACAGACTGTTACAAATTAAGCTACAGTATATCGATCATTGCTAAGTACTAAATATATATATATATATATATTTAATTCAATTAGATACAGGCTATTAGTGCAACAAGTATTACAGATGAACATTCAGAGTTTCAATGTTATTCATAAGATATCTGCACTGTACCTATTATTTGATACATATGTATTTTCTTTGGTTTGTGATCGAGAGGAAAGTGCTGGATCCACGCAAGCATGCGTCAAACCCAGGCCTGCCAGCCAGGGAAGAGGCGGCTGAGGTTTTTGGGGTCCATTGCCTGCTGAATGAGGAGGTTTACCTGGCCGCCCACGCTGAGCACCGTCCCCTCCTCGACACCCTTCAGCTTCTCCTGCAGTCTGAGCAACACACGCTCCGCCACTTTATTAAAGCTCTGACTGTCACTGCAGAAACACAGACGCATCAGCACATAAGAGAAGTCACGTCTGTGCCGTGAAGCGATCTTTGCTCGTTTGAAGAGCTTAATACATCTGCATTTTCATTTAAAGCCTTTATTTCAATTAGTGCATGTGTACTGTATACTCTTACTGACTCTATACTGCCATACAAAGGCAAACTAGTGTAACTACAACTGCATTTTTTCTATTTTTTTTTTTTTTACACTAGCTCTGAATCCTTCTGAATCAAATCTTTCAGTCACAGAAAAATCACAATTTTAGCACATTTACAAGACAGATAAGTCATTTAACCTTATAAAGCCTAGTGTATGTACATTTTTTAAAGGCCTCTAAATAATCAACCTGGTCAAAAGTTTGCTGAAAAAAATACTGCACACAAACTACTACATGCCTCCTCTGGTCTCATTGATAATTCATACTTTTTATGCACAAAAGTTTTATAATAACTGTAAAAACATCCCCTTTACGGTTGTGGTACATGTGTCTATGCTCCCAAATATTTAATGATAGCAAAATTAACATTATTAATATTTCAAGATGAACATCTATTTTATTGAAACAACTTAGGTTTACTTGATTATATATATAATATATATATTATGAGCACAATACATAAGTTCTTTTTCTACAATGAGCGATAAAGGTATTCATAATGCATATCTTTTCATAAAGGTAACCAATGTTTAAAAACCCATTATAATAACTGAAGGTCTGTTTGTTGTGTTTTAATGCATTATATTATTATTATATTATATTATTACATAGCAATGCATAGATCAAGAGATCATACAGTGCATTACAAGGTATAATAAATTATTCTAATTAATTATATATTAAGACTTTAAGTAAAGTGTTACTGAATGTTCATTTGTACATCTCTAAATCATCATGCATTGCACACCATTATACAATAAAAACGACGGTGCTTTAATCATTGAAATACCATCTTACTATGACATGTTGTATAATATCGAGTGATAAATGCATTTTATGGAAGTAGTCTGTTAAAGTCCTTATCCATTTACACCACAAGCTATCACATTTATTGTAGAAATAGGAGTAGAGGAGAAATAGGAAAGAGGAGAGTAAAAGTGTTTAGAGATGCGCTACCTGGCCTTGTGCTGGGCGTCGATCTCGTCTCCAGGCGTGGGGTTGAGCTCTGCGTGCTCGTCGTGCTGCTGCAGGTAGAAGGCCTTCAGAGGATTCATGGTCCAATCAAACAGAGGGTCGTACAACAACACCTGCAAAGATACAACAAAAAAGCAGCATTCATTTACAGACAAATGACACCTGTTCGGTATGAGGTGTGATGAATGAATCCCGTATACCTCAACAATGGTCAACAGGGCTTCCTGAGAACTTCTCATAACTTCCATGGTCTTCTCACAACATCTACATGATATTTAATAATATAATAATTCACAGAAACCCGAATACTTGTAATGATAATGTCACAAAACATCTCAATTCGGCGTTTTCACACATCATTTCAGTAACCAAAGCTAGATGAACGGACCGCACTGCCTCTGTCAGATTCAACACCATTTGAACTGAGCTCTAATGTCCTGTAGAGCTGCAAAAATGTATTTGTTTTAAAACTTTTATTTTCTGGATTATTTATAAACGCCAAGTTGTCCTCATTTACTCACCCTCAAGTAAGTTTTTGGGTAACCATTGTCTTCCATAGTATTTTCTTTTCCTACGTTGGAAGTCAATGGTGACCCAAAGCAGCCTGGTTTCTTCAAAATATCTTCCTTTGTGTTCGGCAGAATAGAGAAAATCATACAGATATGGGTCTACTCGAGGGGGAGTAAATGATAACAGGATTTCTATTTTTGGGTGAAATATTCCTTCAAGTGTGAAAACACCCAGGGTCGTTTCCTGAAGACCGACCTCCTGAAGACACCCTCCACCCCTGTGATGCCCATCCCGTCCACAATGTCTCGAGACAGTCTGAAGGGAACCGTCTCAGGGGTGGGCAAGATTTTGCCCTGCTCAAATGCAACACCTGTGTGGAAAAATGATGAAGGTGACGATGAAAGCATGAAGACAGTGAAGATCTTCTGCAGCCATCTGCGTACACTTACCCAGGTCTATGTGAACCAGTTCTGCGGTCTGCTCATCAATAAGAATGTTCTGAATGTGCCGATCACCCAGGCCAACGATATAACCAACTGTCAGACAGCACTCAAAATTAATTGCCCATGAAATAATACTGTTAAAAGTGAAAATCTGAGGCAATGTAAAACTGTGAATTCTACTATTATGTGTGTGAGTACCGATGGAAGAGGTGGCCACACTGCGGGTGTACGCTAGCCGTCTCTCCAGCCACACCGCAGGGTCCAGGAAGCGCTCCATGCAAAAGTATCTGAATACTGGCCGGAAGTTCTGACACAACTCAGTGAAAGCCTGGAGTTTGTCATCAAATTCCAGCCGTTGGGCCTCCTACACCATTACAACGAGAACGTGATCAGGCAAAATGCTTTTTGTGGAGACCATCTCTAATACTGGAGTCAAATTATTTACATGTGAATTATTTTACCAAAATAAGAGAGATCATACAGAATGTGGACTACTGTTAATTTAGTTCTGACCTGAATAAGATATTTCACATAGAAGATGTTTACATATGGCCCACAAGAGAAAATAATACTTGATTTGATAAAAATTACCCCGTTCACACTTGATTCTTAATACAACCCTCGGCTGCTTTGTTTTTAGTTTAGTGATAGCCGTTCCAGAGTCCCTTGTTTGTCGTGGACGGTTAAACTGCCTGCTGTTCTTCAGAAAAATCCTTCGGCTCCCGCTCATATTTTGGTTTTCCTCTTTCCATTGAGAACAACTGAGGGACTCGTATGCAAATCTTACAGAAGGTTCAAACACTCACTGATGCTCCAGAAGGAAAAACAATGCATTAAGAGCAAAAAGTTTTGAACAGAATCAATTTTTTTCTTATTTTGCCAAAATATCATATTTTTTTTCATTCATTACTGAAAAGATACTTCAAGATTTCTCAGAAGACAACACAATTTAAATTTACCCCAATCTTCAAAGTTCAAAAGTTTTCAACCCCTGGCTCTTAATCCATGGTTTTTGTTTCTGGAGCATCAGTGATTTCAAGACAATAATCAGCATTTATGCAAATTTTTTGCCATAATCGTGCAGCCCTGTTAGAAAGGTTTCAAATGCACAAAAAATGCTAAAAAAGAAAAACCCCAGAAAACTGAGAATTTGTGGCATTTTTGTGAAGAACAGCAGACAGTTTACCTGTTCAGGACAAACAACTATCACCAAAAAAACATAGCTGCAACTTTTGACTTCAACTGCATATAGCACTTAGTGCACATAGTTTGAAAGCATCCTCATATTAATAAGCAGATAACATGTTTTTCATCTTCTACTCTTCCAAAACAGTTCAGGACTAATAATAGTATAATGATTGTAACAACGAACGAGACGATAAAACTCAGTACCATCATTTTCTTGCGGCAGGACATGTTGGGCCAGTCCTGTGGGCGGAAGCGTTTGTGCGCCCCCTTCTGTGGGTCGACCAGGAACTCTCCAATGGGCACAGTGCCAGAGCACCACTCCAAAACACCACTGCGCTGGGAAAACGGCACCACCTGGTACAAACACACAGAGCAGTGCTGATACTGTAGCTGTGGTCTACAAAAATGTGACCTAGTAAGCAGACTTTACCAACACACTTAAAAAATTAACTAGTCGTATAAAAAAAAAAAAACGTTCAAACTGGTCATGAAAACATCTGCTGGGTACAAAAGGTGCATATTTTACTTTGTAACGGCGGATGTTGAGTTTCCTTTTGCGAGTTTCTGCGTTGCGCTGCAGGAGCGTGGAGCACATGTGAAAGACCTGTTGCATGACTGCGTCCTGCCTCAGATCGTCCTGACCCTGTGTCACAACAAGTCAACACTTGAGCAGTAAGAGTAACATGAAAACACCTTTTGTATGAAATTCTAGTTGGATATAGTTGACATTTTTAGAATATTTAGAAAAAAAGCACAATTCTGAAAAGACCTTGACTAGCTGTCTCCTGCTCTTGCCGTCTGAACCCACACAGTCGATTATCTTGGGTAGGTTGACGCCTCCTGCCAAGTGAAAGTGAGGTTTGAAGGACCTGACAGTCACGAGGTCTTCATATCTGCCTGATGGATCCACCTGAAAGAAATGCCAACATATAATACCAGCTTAAGTAAAGTGCACAGGCTTCTCCGACATTGGTCACCTTGATGTCCATAGTGGGAATGATGACATCATCGAGGTCCTTGATTTGCATGATGGGTTGTTCAGGTGGAATAGGTATGGCTTCTGCACAGAACAGAATCATTTGACAGCAAGTATATCAGTCAGTACATAACAGTCAGTCTATTAGTACCACTCTTTTTTAAACAAGTCACATTGAAAAACACCAAACAATATTGTTCACAAAGTCAATTAGCCAGTGCTTTTATCTAAATTAACTTAACATACAAGTATTCCAAATTCAGCGAGTACAAAACAGATCTTGAGGCACTTGCTATTCATTATAAGTTAAATTATTAGCCCACAAGATATTCTATATATATACACACACACACTTTTATTATTTTGTGTTTTGTTCTACAGTCATGTGGGTTTGGGACAGCTCAAAATCAATATATAACATTCCTATTAGTTATCAGCTAACACTTGATTTGTTCATTTACTGATTAATATTGGCAGTTAATTGGCACAGTCACAAGCCTCCTGTTTTTCATCTAAAATATTTTCAATTGTGCTCCAAAGACAAAGCTTTCACATGTTTGAAATGACGTGGGGGTAAGTGACAACATTTTCATTTTGGGGTAGAGTAAGCCTTTAAATCACAAACAGGACAGACAGGAAACAGCTATAATCTTTTGCACTCACTCTTTTCGGTTTTATGGCGACTGGCGTCCATGTATGCCAAAGTGATGTAGGCATTGCAAAGCATTTCGATGTCTTGAACCATCTTGGCTCTCTTTTCACGAACCACATCAATAATCTTCCGAGCGACATTAGCCCGTTCCTATACACCAAAACATCAAGGTTAATCGTTTAGTTAAAAAAAAGGTTGTAAGGACACAAATACAACTTCTACATACGCATGTGGTTTGTATTTGGTCTGTATTAAAACATTTGGACATCATCACTAGAAAAAACCCAAAAGCAGAAATTTAAATAATTAGTTGTAAATGAATAATACACATATTAATTAGTGCTCTCAAATGATTAACCATTAATTGCATCGAAAAAAAAAAAAAAAAGATTTTTGTTTACATAATATATACGTAATACATAGTGTGTTCTGGGTATATTTATTATGTATGCATGTATATATTTTTTAAAATATGTTACATTTATATCTAAAATATATGAATATAAATACGTACATGTAAATGCATCTAAATAATCAAAATATATGCTATGTGTATGTATTTATATATACATATAAAATATACACAGTACACACAAATATATTATGTAAATCACAATTAATGGTTTGACAGCACTTATATTAATATCAGTAATCAAGTGGTTAACCTTGTTTAAACCTAAAGCTATGCTACGGTATTTTTGGTAGACCTACACTGTAAAAAAAATGTTACGGTAAAAACCTGTTAACTGGTTAATGGTAAATTCCTGTAAAATCTACAGGGAAAAAAAACCTAAACTGACATTCCCAGAATTCCCTGCACTGCATTCGATGCTTTTTCTTTGAAATAACTAGGTTTCTCAGGGCTCTAGGCTAAGTTGTTGCACTGGTGCGCCCAAAACAAAAGTTAGGTGCACCCAAATTGTCACATAGGCAATATTTCCATGTAAATGATTAACTAACAACACCGTGTTTACACTGAAGGAGACAGTTGTCGCGCCAGGCTGCGTTCACACAGCCGCAGAATACGGTTGTCAATCCTGTTTCTAAATTCTTGATACGGTTACGTTCACACACAGTTTGGTTATTTACTGGTGTGACAACTGCATTCTGTAACCGAACTCACACCTGTAAATTTTCTGGACTCACTACCGCATTCAGGGAGACCTTCAATGCCACGGAGAGGCCGCAGTTTCTTCTTTTTACTTATCAATCTTTCGAATCTTTTTATGGTCAAATTCCGTTTTTTTACCATAAATTTGAAGGAATTTTTTAACAGTGTAATACTTGGATTTATTTTTATTTTACAGGCAGATATACGAGTTACCAGGTCCAGTGGTGAAGGCTGGCGTGCAGTGCTCTTGGACGAACGGCTGCGAGAGAAACTCTCATCCTTGTTGGCGTTGACCAGTGCCAAGATGATGAAGAGAGTGTGGTGAGGGTGGTCGAGAGATGCCCGACCGATCAGCTGACGACAAAACACATTACAGCTGTGAGTGTATATTTTGAGGTTTTACTGTGAGGTTAAACTTCAGAATAAAAACAATGGAGGAGATGAACGTTACCTCATATAGAACGTTATGGAATCCCACATCCTGTGAGGTCAAGGAACTGGACACTTTGGTGCCCATTCTAGCCGCCAACTGATACATCAGGGGCAGGAACTTATACGACGGGATTTTCTTTACACCACGCTAATATAAAACACACAAACTACAATTATAATTGAAATAACGAGAAACTGATTTTAGGCCTTTGAAAAGTGTTTAAGCTGCATATTCTCTTATATGAATCACAAAAGTCGGATAAATCAAACATGATACTAAAAATAAGCACATATGCATTTTTTTTTATTTAAATTTTAAATAAATTATCAATAAATTAGTATATATATTTTTTTTTTTTTTGTAGATGGGAGGTTATACCTTCATCATATCATTTACGGTTTTGACATCAGCATTCTCCAGCCAGAGAGAGGCCAGTCTGAAGACCCAGGTGTCATGTTCCTCTCCCAGTTCCAAGCACTGAATGTAGTTCTCCACAGCTTTGAGGAGGAAGCGGTTGCGGTCGGCATTAAGGTTAGCCAGTGCCTTGACATCGAGCTCTAGTTCCCTCTGAACTTTCACTGTGTATCTGCACACGAACAAAAGAAAGGAGCCTTTTCATAATGTATTATATATACAGCATGTACACTGTATAGTCTTCGTATATCTGTAACTGGTGAGCAAAAGATTCCTTTTTTGCACTGACCTGTTGTTGATGACCTTCCTCTCCCGCATCAGGTCAACTTCCTCCTTGGCCTTTTCCAGAAGAGCGTGCTTGTTCTCAAACTCCGATGACTTCATGTAGTTTTCAATGCTCTGGTACTGCGCGTCAGAGAAACGGGCAAGCGAAAAGAAAGCCTGGGTCTTCTGAATCTGAAGTTTAGCATTTGAATCTCCACAGTGATCCTCGATGACCTCCACAGCCTGTCCAGCAACAACAGATCACGACTATGCCTCTTTGATAACAGGGCTGCTTTTTCTATTACAAATTGTGATTAAGGTTTAATTGTTTATTAAAAACATTCATGTTTGCTGTGCTTGTTTGTAGAACAGCTCAATTTGACAAAAATTGTGAGATTATATATTAATATGGATGTAAATTCGAATTATTATTATTGTTGTTGTGGTTTTTATTAAATAATGTATAAAATCTAATTTATATTTATTAATAATTATTATATTAACTTCCACTGTTCCAAACCTTTGCAGACGCCTTTTTTGGTTTTCTGTTATTTTGAAAGTGTAAATGATGGAAATAAAACTTTTTTTAACATATTAAAGGATATATTGGAAGGTTCATGAATATTAATGAGGAGGTCTGCTCTGATTGGCTGTTTCTCAGCGTTGCTCATTTCAGAAGCACAAACAGATTTCTACTGTCCAGCGTGAACGATGGAGGGATTAGGGATTCAACCTTATATGTTTGAGCCTGTAT
>JAUCMU010000027.1:3184500-3202610 GCA_032275025.1 Enteromius treurensis | reverse complement strand
AAGTCCAATCAGTATAATCAAACACAGCTGGACTCAAATGAAGGTGTAGAACCATCTCAAGGATGACCAGAAGAAATGGACAGCACCTGATTTAAATATATGAGTGTCACAGCAAAGGGTCTGAATACTTAGGACCATGGGATATTTCAGCTTTTCTTTTTTAATAAATCTGCAAAAATGTCAACAATTCTGTGTTTTTCTGTCAATACGGGGTGATGTGTGTACATTAATGAATTTAAATTATTTTAGCAATTTTCTGCAATCTAACAAAGAGTGAAACATCTTTCCCATACAATGGAATTCGGTGGCTACCAGTGACTGTTACCAACATTCTTCAAAATATATTCTTTTCATTCAGCTGAAGAAGTTAGGAACAACTTAAGAGTGAGTAAATGATGAACTGTTTTGGAAAATGGTTTTCAAAAGTCGGGGCCAAGTACAAAAACAAACTTGTAGCCAATCAGCAGTAAGGGCGTGTCTACTTATGATGTGGAGGAGACAGTGTTGAGCAAAGCCGAACAGAGCAACAGAAAGATAAAAACAAAAGAGGAAAATGTCTGTGCAACAATAAGGCAAGAAGTAGGACCCGTGTAAATATTGTATCAGCTTTTCAGCGCTGGAGAGAACTCAAGGAGCGGAAGGCCTTCGATTGGAGGCCGAGGTGTCTTTGTTTCTTCTCGATAGGTGAGTCACACGGTGTCTACACAACACAATTCAACTTTGGCTACACTGGACGAGATAAAGCGACGAACGCAGCAGCAGTTTTCCATCAGAGATTTGTCGAGCCACTCGTGTCCGGTGTACACAGCATCAATGATTATAATAACTTCTATAGTATTTTGTTGCACCATTCGCATCCCGTGTAGACGGTGTAACATTGGTTCTGCTTTATTTCACAGAACTAATTGTTGCCTGGGTTGCATAGGCTACTAATGTGTGAGGCGAAGCTATTAAAATAGGGGCGATACCCTTTTGGGGTAGGGGCGTGTTTGTTTTGGTGATTTCAAATATCAACATTGGCTTCCAGAAATCGCTTACCATGCCTTTAAGGGTTTTTCAAAGTACAGAATGACCAGTAAGGATGCTTGCTTACTAATATTAATACTTAACATGTTAGAAAAACAAAAAGAATGATCTTACGATGTTGTTTTCAGATAGATATACTGATTTGTTTCCCGTGCAGGTCATGAATGCTGGTTCCTGTAGTGTGGAGGCATGTCATGCATTAGCTTGGCTGGTTGCTCCTGCTGAGAGGGCTGATGGCTGCTGTGGCCCCGCCCCCTGCTGCTGCTGTAGGCTGACTCTGGCTGTCACTCAAACGGCAGGATGGTGTAGGGCTCTGGTTGCGTGACTGCTGGGCAACACCTGTCACACAGAGTGTTCCTGTATGAAACAGATATGAGCTGACAGCTCGAAGACTCGCTCCCGCACTTCCTCTCAAGCTTTGATTGCCATCTCAAGGTTTGATGCAAAAGAGGAAGAAAGAAAAATCCATATATTATTGTAGCTTTGTTTCAAAATTTGGCACACCTTGAGCATTTTGTTGGATATTTTACATTTGCAGATGAATGATCTGTGAGTTATTTTTGGTGAATGGGCCAAATGGGTTTGATTTGTGATTTAGTTTGATTTGTTTGGAGACTCTCGGACTGAATCATTAGTAGAGGTTTCTTCAACAAAAGTAGTTATTTGCCTGCAATCAACTGAAACAACTTTTTAGAGGTAACTTTGAGTAAAGATCTATTTTCACTGAAAATGCATTTATTCTGCTCTGCGTGTTGTTTTTAACATAAAACCAATTACTAAAAAGCTACACATATTAGAATCAAAATATTAGAATCAAAATATGATCAAAATATTAATTAACCGATTTCTATATTCATAAATATTTGTGTGTCTGTAAAGTTGTTCATAGGCAAATAATTGGCCTTTTTAGATGCTGTCAGAACTGTAAGTTTCAGTGTCTCTGTTCATGCAGTAGAACCACACTTCACGTAAATATGCATAGGAACATTCATGAGTCCATGTCGTGTTGTTAGTGCATATGTTCAATTTTTGAGGACAGGACACATATGTCTAAGTCTCTGAAGTGTCTCTAACAACCTCACACTCACTCTCATGTGAACGAGCAGCAGAACCGCATGACATGTGTGCTGTTATCAGTGTTATTCTGGGATCTAATGATAACACAATGTTTCAGAAAGAATTGCCTCAAGAATTGTGAAAACTGGACAAAGTGAAATTATTCTGTCTGTCATTGTGGAGGGAGAGAGAAAGGATGCCATTTCTCCTCAGTGACTGACAACATTAGTTCTGTTCCAAAACATCGTTAGCTGCCTTCCTAGAGATGTTTTCCAAACATTCTTCCAACAGAGACTCTATTTACCAAATTTAGTTAATTCCATAACAGTAGAAAGACTCATATATAAATGTACTGATGAAATGCAGTTTGTTGTACCACAAATTAATTTATTTTTCCATTTTCAAAGTCCATTGAAAGCCCATGCAATCGTACTTAAAGCTTTAAAAAGTGCATAAAGGCATAATTAAAATAATCTGTATGAATGGAGTAATTCAAATACTTTACTAATTTACAAATACTTCGTTTTTTTGAGGAGACACAATCACTTTTAATGTTGATTAAACAGGCTTTTATTTATATATGAGCATTGATCAGCCCACATGCATAGAGCCCTTCAAATATGGTAAACAAAATTTAAAATGTGCGTTACAAAACAAAAATGTGAAAACAAACCTGGTTTGTTTATTTTTACTTTTAATTAGTGCTGTCAAACAATGAGTGGAGGTTAGTTGCATCCAAAATAAGTTTTTGTTTACATTATATATGTGTGTGTACACATGCATGTATATATTTATGAAACATTTATTTTATAACATTTATATTAAATATATTTATATATAATATGAATTATGTGAATATAAATATACACATGTAAATACATAAATATTTTAAAAATATATGCATTTGTCTTTATAAATACCTACATAATAAATGTACACAGTTTACATACATATTATTATGTAAACATATGTATATAAACAAAAACTTATTTTGGATGTGATTTGAAAGCACTGCTTTAACCTTTTTATTAGTCTATATCCTCAGATAATAAATTCAGACTGTTTTTAAAGCCTGACACAATGATTTGAGCTGCTGTTGTGTTTCAGGACCCTGGACAGCAGCTCAGAGAAAGCCTACAGTATGTGTCAGCGCCTCGAACAAACACTGCATGGATCATACTGCATGAGCTTCAGTACTAATCACCCTCACCTTCAGGGAGCTCCTAAAGGCCTATCAGCATTATTACCCTAACATTAGCAGTCATGTTGTTTTGTTCCCTCTGAATGAGAGTATCAGTATAACCTGAGACTGATAATGTTTAGTCTCCCTCGAGTATTGCTTCTCTCAGACGATGGGACCGGTGGCAATCTTCTTGTTTACCATCGTTTGAATTTTTTTTGTAGAGGGTTGCCAGGAAAATACTGTACTAAAAATAAAGAGGAAGACAGATGTGCATATTTGATAATTAACTCCTACCCAACAGAGCGACACTGGCCCATGAGGCACGATATATTGCCCTGTATCGTGCCACTAAAGGCCATGTTTTGGGAATCTGACAGTGGCCAGCAGCATGCTAATGTCACACTTTTGATGAGGAGACAGACTTCCAAGGTGTGACAACAGCTTCACCCTTGGAGAAAGGAGAGAGTGTGAGGGAACAGAACGAGAGGCAGGCAAACAAACAAAGAGCGACACAGATTGCATCTTTAATAGCACATACATGAGAAAGATGTGTCTGTGAAACAAAGCAAGACCTCAGTGGAAGAGCAACATTGCTCTAAATCTAGGTGACTGTCTTGTGACTGCCGTGCAAATAGATAAGGACTACAGTAAAAAAATAATAACAGAACGTCTTAACAAAAGGAAACCGAGCTGCGTCTGCTTTTGTTGTACTTAGTTTCACTAATTGTTACATATGTGACCCTTGACCACAAAACTAGTCATAAGGGCTCACGTTTCTGATATTTATGTCACCCAAAAGCTGAATAAATAATCTTTCCATCGATGTATGGTTTGTTAGAATAGGACAGTTATTGGCTGAGATACAACTGTTCGAAAATCTGGAATCTGAGGTTGCAAAAAAATCTAAATATTGAGAAAAACTGCTGCTACTTATGACTTATGGTTTTGTGCTCCAGGGTCACATATATGCAATGTTTAATTCACTAACTAATACCAATATATGACTGTTTTATTAAAAAAATGAAAACATTAAAATAGGTTGCACTCTATTTAGATAAACACGCTCCCTCATTTACAATACTCTAGATTCATAAACATTAAAATAATAAGAGCAAATTCATATGTGTTCAGTGTTGAAAATCTTTTCTTTGCACACATGTAAAAGTGTGTGTATGCAGGTATTGGTGTGTGACACACAATGCTGAATCTATTGAGAAAACGTAAGATTCAATTAATAAAGGGCTGTCCATGGAGAACGGCAGCCAAATATGAACCACTGCCATCCGGCCATGCTTTGTTCTGCATAATGCATGATTCGACGGAACTTCTCTGTAAATACACGGCAATGTGCCTGTGTCTCTCTGGTCCGGCACGTAGCAAGTCTTTTGTCCTGTAGCAATTAAAATGTCTTTAACAAGAGCTGTTTGTTCAAGCAACGACTTGAAATAGACCCAGCTCTTTGACACGAGAAAGGAAAAATGAATGATATTTCCTCTCTTCTACAGCCTCAAGGTGAGAAGAAACAAAAAAGGAAAATAGAGCAGAGAGAGATCAGTGCAGACAAGAACCAGTGAGGAATATCTTTAACTGAACGATGACAAAAATAATGGGAATATAAGCACAAATAACAACACTTCAACACTCCCTTCAGCCTGCATGACAGTGTGTATGTGTGTGGGGTGAATAAAGCCTGACTGAGATGAGTCGTAACAGAAGCTGAGGATGTTTTGATGGAGCAGGGTGGTCATCCTCAGGGCAGTTTGCTCCACCGCTCCAGAAGAGAGACTGACTGGGTGCCTCTGCTACAACTAATGCATGAAAACAATTAAATAAAAATAAAAAAAATATTAAATTAAGAAAAAAAGAGAAGAAGCTGACTAATACAATTTCATGAGTACTTGCCGGTAATTAAGCTTGTGAGCGAAGCTTGTTTGGCGTGCTGCCCATGGAGAATACTCAGGGTTTGGAGGGCTGCCGAACCCTGGGGTGGAAAGCCCTAAGGGCTCGGGAGAGGCAGGAGGCGGAGAAATGGGGAGGAGGTGGGATACTAAGATCGAGATACGGAAGGAAGAAGATCTGAGTATTTATTATTATCAAATAAGAGCAATGCAGCTGTGATATTCACTGCATTAAGGAAGTGCTGAAAACAATGTTGAACAGGGCTGAGTCATGACTGACTAGACGTCTAGAAAATGTTTAGTTGATTAGTAAGATCATCTAGATTTTCTAATGCACTTGTTGTAATACAGTTGTAATATTTTTAAAGACATTGCTTTAATTATCATGCTGACATTGTGCTCTTTTCACCATCGCGGAATACAACATAAGCATGTTATTTTGATGGCATAAAATGTGAATTAAGCTACTAACACATTAATAATTTCTATATTCCTAAAAAGATTACTCCCCCAAAACGATAATTTTACCATTAATCAACCTCATGTTTTTCCAAACCCATAAAATCTTTGTTCGTCTTTGGAACACAATTTAAGATATTTTGGACGGAAACTGGGAGGCTTGTGACATTGTCAGAATACTCTATCTGCCATCAGTGGTTCAATCTGAAAATTATGAAGTGGCGATAATACTTGTTGTATGCAAAGAAAACAACAATAATGACTTTATTCATCATTTTGTCTCTCTGTGACTATCCGCGTCACTTTTTGGAGAGTATCTGCTAGACACAAACTAATGACAAATTTTTCGATTTGGTGTGGAGTAACCTTTTAAACACTATTTTTGATGGAGAAGAAAAAAAAAAGTTTTCTTCATTAAAAAGTCTGCATTGGATGCAAGGGTTGCATCAAAAGCAAATGATTACAACTACAATTAGCAGTACTGGATATAGTTCAGTGTGTCACGTTTCTGACAGTAAATGAATGTTTTATTTACAACATACTCCACATGCTGAAGACAACAGAACACATGGATTAGGAACATTCAGTTTCACACATCAAGAGTAAACTGTAGTTGTGTTTCAGTGTGTGCACTTATGTACTATGCTGTATTGGAGTACAAATGGTTAGAGTAGTGTGTTCACACAGCCCAGTCTCACGGTATTTATTCATGGTGGGGACACGTTTATTTTGTTATTTTCTTAAGTCCAGTATGAATCGATGCATCCAATGGAATCTTAGTTTAAAAAATGTTCTGGACTTACGAAAATAAACAAAATAAACATGTCCCTGCCACAAAAATTAAATTAAATTTTGTGATTTAGTCACAAACTGCCGTGAGACTGGGTTGGTTCACACTGAAAACTCCAAAAGACTAAAAAGCTCTTTTAACTACCAAGAGGATGCATTTAAATAACTCAAAAACAAAATGCGAAATGTTGGCCACTTCATGCAATGCTCCACAGCTCCAGTCCAGTAGATGTCACTGTAACTTTGTTCACCTCTGGACTTTCGTTAGTTTTCTAGTCTTAGAATGATAACTTAACAACTTAACTTTGTTATTCACCATACTGATTAAAGAACAGTTCCAGAAGCTGTGTAAAGGCAATTTGTGAACTATATCTTTAATGTTATCTTTATCTTTATTGTGCTTGGTCTGAACAAGGCTTAACAGTAAGCCATTTGCATAGAAATGATGGCTGGATTTTACCAGTGTGTTATACAGTATGCATCCCATGACCTGTGAACTGAAGCATCACAGAGTGCCAATGAGCTCTACCTGTTTAAGTAAAAAAAAGGCTCATTTTGCACATTTTAGCCTTGGTGAAGTTACCTTGGAAATCAGTGTGTTACTGTTTACATGCTAAATCTATTCTTTAAATTCACACCCTTTTGCACTGACACTTTTAGTTGCTGAGGAAAGCCACTGACTAGACCGTTTTGAAAAGATGCAATTTTGTATACCTCCAGTGCTAAAAAAAGAGTCCAGCTTAAGAAGCATATCAAAGGTAGAAAGCAACACAATAACAAGAACAAGAAGATGATATTTACAACAACTAATAACAAGGAATAAGAACTTGATGAACTCAAGGCAGATATAATATAAGGCTGGTATTACGTACAAGGTAGAGTAAAGTTACATTTTATATTCATGAAAAGTATGAAGTGTCAAAGAGAAGCACCTGTAACTTTTGTTGTATGTTAATGTATTAATTAGCTCTTGTAACTCTTATTAGAGGTTACTCAGAGAACAGTGCTACTGTATAGATCACAATCATGCTGCACTGAAGATCTGGACATTTACATTCATAAATTTGGCTGACACTTTCATTTAAAGCCAAATGTTACATTCAAGGTGCACATTTTTAAATTTGTATCAGTTCTTGCTTCACCTGGGGATTGATGCTTAGGTTTTTGAGCTTATTTTGGACAAAAGAGAGATTATTAAAGGACAAGACCATTTGCTTTGCACATACAACAGGGACTGTAAGAGGCATGCTGACATTTCTCTATATTCTTTATCCATTCAGTATGAAAGTATTCAATAAAGGGAAAATACAGTATGTGAACAACATGACACAACATACTGGATACAAAGTATATCCTTTGTAAGTTATGTTAAAATAGATTTTAAGAAGGAAGTCTTGTGCAGTTATATAATGTTACTTCAATATATTTTATGGATAGTTTATTTACTTTAATCAATAATTAAAAAATAATATAAATGAGGCTTAAAATAAATGGTAAAAATGTTCCAGATGCATACATAAATAAATACACCGATTTAAGTGGCTGACCATGTAGCTGGTACAAAGTGACGGCAGACTTTTAATATAAATTTAAATCTACTTTCTTTTTTATTTCCAATTATATTTGGGATTTTTAAAAGAAATGATCTAATGCAATAAAAAGGAGCAGACAATGTTTTGCTGCCAGGCATTAAAAGCAGCTATATATTGCATGTACGTTTTCAAAATAAAGCAACTTCAAGTACTTATGGTCCGTGGTGTAAGATATTGTGAATTTTTATATCATAACATGTTTCATTTTGTTACTTAAATACTCAACTTAACAGTCTGATGTGTATTTTCATTCACAGAAGGCAAAAAAAAATTTTTAGATTTATTTTACTTGTTCACTTTTTATGCATTTGTTAAGAAATATCATGCCATTCATTAAAGTGGTTCACAAGTTTGAACCCAGTTCTTTATAAGACCAATATGACTCATCTTCATGAGGAGCAGGTTAATTGGGATTGAACTGCTGATGTAACGAATTTAGGATAACATGTTCAATAACAGACAAATAGTTATATGGCCTTGCAGGGATGGATACTCTAGCGTTCCTCTTAAACTGCCCATTTGAAGCATCTGTAATCTGCCCAGAGGGTTTTGCCCTTCAATGCGCTTATGCGGCAGTTGCTTTGTTTCCTTGATGTACAAGTCAGGGCATTCTTCATTGCACCGAACTGTATATACAATATTGCTTTGTGTTTTGGTGTTAGATCCTCTGGGTGTAATAGTTCTAGTGCAATGAAAGGTTCGAAATATATGGGGACACTGTGTTTGTTGAAAATCCTCTGGAGGTTTTCAGATTCTCCAGTCATATACAGCACAGAGCGATGATGTTGTATTTGTTTTTGCTGGCCTTTTATTTGGGTGTTTCCGCTACTTCTTGTATTCTGGAGATCAAGTGACTCAAGATCACAGAGAACTGTGGAAACAGAGCAGGGGGCAATACAATGAGATGCACCAAAGGATACATGTCATGAGAATTGAGAAAGGATGAAGCATTAGGCTAGAGATATAAGACTTCAAGTGGTAAATGCATGAAGTCAAATTTCTGATGCTAACGCTGCCATTTAGGGCTTCCACACAAAGTGCAGCAATCCTGGTCAAATCAACATTAGCATAAAGCATGCACACTATATTTTTTTATAGGTTATATGACTTAGTGGCAGAGTTTACAGATATTGTAGGATCAAGCTCAACAAATGCGAGCAATAGTTCATTCTCACTGCTACATCTCGGTTACACACTTTCAACCTACAACTCCTAGTTTGAATAACTGTTGACTAATCAGTTAAGCCTAACCAATGACCAGCGTTAAAACATAACTGTTGGCTAATGCCAAGGAATATGCAGCTCCACGCCAGTATAATATTGTTTACCTCTAGCAGCTGCACAATATTTATCTAATCATATGATTTCTTTGAAACTAAGCTTTGTTTATAGGTGGACTGATCTGATGTGGTACAAAGGTTACTAATTAGACTGAAAATGATGCACTTTGCCTTTTTTTTTTTTATCATTATCACTGCATCCCAGCTGACCAGGTGAAGAATATGCACAGAAGGCAGCAGACCTTGAAGGTGTCAAAAGGATGAAGGTCTGCAACAAGGTCTTGTACAGTTGCAATCCAGTGCATCAGACTTCATACGATGAGGTCTCCAGAAAGGCATGTGAAAACTTGCCAGCCTCAGACCTTTTGGTCCTGTTCCAAATCCACATTTTGGTGATGTAATGCCACAGTGTTGGCTAGCAGTTCAATAGTGCAGGCTTTGCAAAATATTACATCGGGGGCATATCAAAGAAACACAAATGAGGCACTTCAGCTTTTCCTTTCTATGGCATCACTGTGAAAACCTCCTCTGGAACCTTTATTAGAACAGGCCAACATTTGAGTCTCTGAATAGAATAAAACGAACAAACAAAGCTAACCAACATTTAAATCTCCTAATTGAAGAAAACCAGGTGAACATTTTAGTCTCTTTACTAAACTGACCAACATTTGAATCACTTAATAGAGCAAAACTGGCAAACATTTAAATCTTTAATAGAACAAAACGGTCCAGTATTTAAATCTCTTGACAGAACAAAACCGATTGCACTGAACACGCAAATGTGTGTCCGAGTCACTGTTGACACTGTTATGTGTGTTAGACAACATTATAAATACAATAGAGCTACATCTAAATGCCGAGAATCGCTTGTATCATAATTACATTCCTACTCAATGGTACTTGCTCAATGGTAAAGTGCACAATCAATATAGAGATAAAATTATGACTTTATGTAGAGCTTTAAAAGGATGAGTTTTGTGAAAAGACCAACAGTATACAGTTGTTTTTGACTTGTCTTAACAATCTACAGGACAAAGACCACGAGAGTGTAAGTTTACACCAAGTGTGTAATTTGGGAAATGGCCACACAGAGTTATTGGCGTAATTGCAGTGGTGGCTGCTGCCGTCTTTTCTGAAAGTGTGTGCAGCAGCATCCAGACTGGGCATGCCAAATATCTCTGTCCAAAAAGCTCGGCCTCGACCTCTTCGAGGTTGCGGTTGGGAAGAGAATATTGGCAGGGCTCTCGACCATCATTGACAACACCTGCCATCTGCTCCATTGGACTGTTATTACACAGAGGAATGCGTTTAGCGATTGGCTGCTCCCTTCCCAGTGTACTTTCAAACGTCCTCTTCCACTGCCGCTGTCGAGTGTGACTTGAGTCTTTTCTGCTGCACTCTCTACCTGCGAAATTTGCTGCAGTCGTTTTTTGTGGACATTTGGGAAAATATCTGACAATAAATTTTGAAGACTAAGATTCACACTTTATTTTAAAATTCCAATTCTCACTATTAACAAACCTACTGGTGAACTATGGCTGTTGCCCAAATAAACTTTTAATTAGCTGCTTTTTAATAGTTAGTAAGGTAGTTGTTAAATTCAGCTATTGGTTAGGTATCTAGAGTATGGTCATGCAGAATAAGTGCTTTATAAATACTAATAAACAGCCAATATGTTATAGCATGCTAATAGGCAACTATTAGTGAGAACTGGTCCCTATCGGTGTTGGGCAAGAACGCATTATTTAGAGATCCCTCCTGCGAGACACGGCGCAACAGACAGCAAGAGCGCGGGACGAGTATGTGTCGCGGGTAGACGCTAGTGTGTGTGTGTGTGTATGTGCTTTCCTGTATGTGTTGCATGTAGACGAGCTGTGCACGCAGCAGCCAATTGCTTTAGTTGAAAAACAGTGTTTTGTGAATGTGGATGCTTTAGTAACAAATATGCTATGCTTCATTTTTATAAATTTCATGGAGAAGAAAAGTAATGTAACTAGTAACTAATTACTTTTAAAAGGAGTAATCAGTAATTTGATTACATTTTCAGAGTAACTTGCCCAGCAACGGTCCCTATATTAAACTGTTACTATTTTTTCTTAGTATCTATATAGTTTGGCTGTTTAACATGGGCCAGTTAGCTTAGGCTTACTTCACACTGCAGGCTAAAGTGGCCCAAATCTGATTTGCCCAAATGTGACCCATTTGCAATGCAGAGCACCATGATACAAGTCATGATAAAAGAGCTCAAAGACGTATGGTACACTTAAACTTAACTCCTTAGTCACATATTTCAAATAAACCGGTTTTATATTTTTGTTTTGTTGTTGTCGTCAATGTAAATAAATTTTGCATACAGTATGCTGCTTTTAGGAGATCTTACAAGTGTGTACACAACGGTGAACAAAAGAGAAGAGGCACTGTTTGTTCATTCAACACATGAACAGCTCTAACACTCTGGTTTCAGCTCTAATGAATAGAGCACCAGTGAGGAGATAAGGTGCTGTTAGTGTGTGTTCGAGAGCCGCCGGCTCCCTGGGGAGACAGAAAACTATAGAGACGTGATCCAGGACTGTCACCGTCTGAGTGTCTGGCTGCTGATCTAGTCGAGCCTGGCAGAGTCCATCCCTCTAGAGTCAGAGAGAAGATAGATTTAAATATACTGTTGAGCACGGGAAGGATGATGCCAGTCTCAATGCAATATGAAGATATCAGGAAAAATGTTGAAAGGGGTCATAGGAGAAATCGCATTTCTTTTGATCTTTTGAGATAAAAGCTGCATAAATGGCTTGTTTTGAAATCCTCAAATGACGTCAGACACTCGAGACGTTAACACTTTCGCAAATGAAGGAGGCGTTCCTTAAAGGTACAGCAGCAAAAATGTCCTGTTTAAAGATTAGAGAGAGGGTGGGATATTGCTTATAAAAATAAACAAAACTGCTGGGATTCAACCGCATGGGCAAAAAAAAAAAAAAAAACATTTCTTATTATGATTATTACTTTGAAAACTGTTTCGTAAAATGTAATTGATATTTTAGAAAACGCATGTTATATTATTTAGCTTAAAATCATTTTAGAATAATTTCTGAAGAACAATGTGATTGTGACGTACTCTCGGGATCAATTTGCAAAACTTTATTCCACAATGTAAACAGGCACAGGGTATATTCCACGGCAAATAATCATATCAGAGACAGTCCCACATATTCATCAGAAAATAGGTTTACTTCAATAAGGCAGGCAGCTGTAATCACAAACGGGGTACACAGTCCAGGGTCATACACAAGTTATCCAGCACGGAAAGAAACGCTCAGAAATAACACCATCGGGGGGAGTTAAGACTTCACACTGAACCACTCAAAGTCTGGCCCTTAAATAGCGGAGAAAATGCCGAACACCTGTAGTGGAAGAGCCGAGGTACTTGGGATAATAGAGTCAAGGTAGGAACTAAAACTCCGGAGATGGTTCCCGCCGCCGCTGGTCGGAGAGAGCAACAGAAGCGCTGTCTGTGACAGTGAAACTGGAAATATGATGCTGAAAATTCAGTTTCCATTACAGGAATGAATTACATTTTAAAACATTTGGTAACTCTCTAGAACAGGTAACACACTTATTAACTATTAAATATGATTTTCCCTCAATAAATTCCTAATTGCTGCTTATTAGTAGCTAGTAAGATAGTTGTTTAGTTTAGGTATTGGGTAGGAGAATAAGATCATGTAGAATAAGGCATTAATATGTGCTTAACTGCTACTAGTAAATGGCTAATAGTTCAGTAATATGCATGCTAATAAGTAATTAGTTAAGAGACCCTAAACTAAACATGCTAATTGTGATAAATCCCCAGATACAGTCGGATCCATTTGCAGCTATTTTAATGGGTAGTCAGGCAGGCAGAAGTCGGTACACGGAATAACAGATATATCAGGGACAGGCAGTAATCAGAGTCGGTAAACAGGCAGAATAGTCAGGGCAGGCAGCGAGAATCAGAATAACCAGAGAACAGTCCAAATCAAACCAGAATGACACACAGGGAATAAATGCTCAGAAATGATGAAGGGCAATCAAGACTTCACGTCGAACTGACGCAAAGCCCTCGTATTTATAGTCCATAGAAATGAGGAACACCTGAGAGCGATCACAAAGGAAGGTATGTGGGTTTAAACAGTCCGGGTAGGAACGCTAGTATTCGGGTGAAGGTTCCTGCTGCTGAGTTCCGGGAAGCGTCATAGAGGCGCAGCTTGTGACACTAATAGAGAACGCTGCACCCTTGTGTTGTTCCAAACCTGTAAGACTTTCGTTCATCTTCAGAACACAAATGAAGATATTTTTGATGAAAGCAGAGAGGCATCAGACCCTCCATCGACAGCAGCACAACTGCAATGATCTCAGGTCCAGAAACATAGTAAAAACTTTGGTAAAATAGTCCATGTGATTTAACATCAGTTTTGCGACGCTAGGAGAATACTTTTTTTTTTTTTGCACAAAAAAAAACCTACAAAAATAACATAATTTACTGAACCGTTCTTCTCCACTGATTTATGTCTTTCACCATTTTAGAGAGTAATCAGCCTTGTTTACATCAGGGGGAAAGCCGGGGGTAATCTCTGGTTGTTTAGGCTGATTGGAAAGCATATGCATGTGTTGTGATACTCTTTAAAATGGTGGAAGATGAAATTCAGGGGAGAAGAATGGTAGAGTTAAATTACATAAAAATGGATGAAGTAAAATGGGCTGCAAATGCAAGTTGTCTTTATTGCATGCCTGACCTTCTTTTCTTATTCATCTCAGTTAGAAATGTGGATTGAGACTCCTTGTGAAAAGTTTCAGTGTTTGAAGCACACTGCATGCAGGCCGTGTCTTTTCGAGGGTCAGTTCAGGTGAAGGCTGAGGATGTGTGTGTCTCATCAGTGTAGGAGGCTAATGCTGCAGGCGCCGAGCTTCTCAAAACCTCCATCTGTTTACTTCTAACTGTCTGCATCCCACCGAAGCCTAGACTACTGCATGCACACACACTCAAACACAGACACACACACACACACATATCTGCAGCCATTACAAGCTGACGCATTATACAAAAGAGACATTGCATTATGTATACTGATTATTGTAATAATGATTATTAAATATCATCCACCACTATTCTGCGAAATGCAACTATGAGGCATAAAGATGTTAACTGTGCTAAAATTGTTTTGAAATAGTTGTATTGTGAAATGCTCTTTACAAAAACATTGGACTTGACCTGACTCCTGACTTTTATTTGTCCCTCCTGTTTATAGATTGTAGCACTTTCTATTACAGTTTATATACAGTACAGGCCAAAAGTTTGGACACACCTTCTCATTCAATGTGTTTTCTTTATTTTTATTACCATTTACATTGGTAGATTCTCACCGAAGGCATCAGAACTATGAATAAACACATGTGGAGTTATGTACAAAAAAAGGTGAAATAACTGAAAACATCTTTTATATTCTAGTTTCTTCACAATAGCCACTCTTTGCTCTGATTACTGCTTTGCACACTCTTGGCATTGAAGGTCAGTCAATCCGAAAAAAAGCAAAACCTTTAATTGTGTCCCCAAGTGGAGTTGCAAAAACCATCAAGCGCTACAACGAAACTGGCAGACATGAGGACCGACCCAGGAAAGGAAGGCCAAGAGTAACCTCTGCTTCTGAAGACAAGTTCATCCAAGTCACCAGCCTCAGAAATCACAAGTTAACAGCAGCTCAGATCAGAGACCAGATAAATGCCACACAGAGTTCTAGCAGCAGACCCATCTCTAGAACAACTGTTAAGAGGAGACAGCGCCAATCAGGCCTTCATGGTCAAATAGCAGCCAGGAAACCACTGCTAAGGAGAGGTAACAAGCAGAAGAGATTTGTTTGGGCCAAGAAACACAAGGAAATCTGTGCTTTGGTCTGATGAGTCCGAATTTGAGATCTTTGGTTCCAACCGCCGTGTCTTTGTGAGACGCAGAAAAGGCGAATGCCAAAAGTGTGCAAAGCAGTAATCAGAGCAAAGGGTGGCTATTTCCACATGCATTCATTCATAGTTTTGATGCCTTCCGTGAGAATCTACCAATGGTCACGAAAATAAAGAAAACACATTGAATGAGAAGGTGTGTCCAAACTTTTGGCCTGTACTGTATAAACATAAAAACTGCACTCGTAATGTCTTTTTTTTTCTTATATTGCATGTCAACACTGAAAAACACTTACTCAAGATGTCTCCTCCACCAGGATGGTTAGCTGCGATTTTGCAAAGCTGAAGTAGGTTAAGAACCAGCTTAACCAAAATACAGCTGGCAGGATCCGCTAAACAAACACAAATATCAGATATGGGCATGAAGCGTTAAGACACTGCTAGTAGGGTGAAAGATATATAACGTATAATGAATGTGATTCTGACCATGGCATTCCTTCAAGAGTTGTCCTATCTGCTGTTTATGACTGTGAAGTTGCCTTTTTAGATCTTTCAAGCCCTCCAAACGGGCCAGGGGCAAAGAATCACAAGATGCTACAGACAGAAAATGCTCAATTTCCTAGACAGAAAAACGGAAGGGAAGAGCAGAATTGTCAATGTTCAGGCATATCTTATATCACCTATGTCTGAAAAATATGATCATAAATTACTTAAATTCAAACTTAGTTCATGGTTCATGTTACAATACAACAGATGGACATTTGAAGTTCAATAATATATATATATAAAGCATCTAATGCTAGCTTGCTTGTTTTTTTCTATTGCATTAGTTTTCTTTTTGTTTATTATATAATAAAAAAACCTTGCTATGTGTACTGTGTTAGGATAATTAAGACTTTAATTATTTGTGAGTCGCTTTGGATAAAATCGTCTGCTAAATGACCAAATATAAATAATGTGGGTCTACAAAGCATTTCTGAAAAAGACTGACCTGTCTGAGAGTGAAGGCCCCTGAGCTGTATTTGAGAGCATGCTGGGCGGCTCTCAGCTCTCTAAAGTGTGCTCGGTCAGGAAAAGGCTCCAGCAGCGGTATGGAATTTCTCAACATGCTGTTCTCTGGGTTTTCAATAACCAGGAACCTTAGTAGACTGAGGACCTGGAAGCATACAATGTTTTAAAAATCCCTGCTAAACACTAAATCGTATCATGATGTTCATTCACTTTTCTTTCTCACCTGCTGAGATATGGCAGACTGTTCAGTGACCTGCGCTGTCAGAGTACCCACGATAACTTGCAGGTGGCTCTCTAGAGCATCATCACAGTACTGAACGGCCGTCTGACAGACCAGAGACAACAAATCACAACACACAGAGAGACTGCGAGTGGACACCTCATCCTGCTGACGTGACCTACAGCAGAAAATAAGACATCATCAACCACACAAAAAAAAAACCTCTGCACCACTGTGTAACCCTAAAACGGCTCTAACTCTGTGCGTGCACAGACCTGCTGTTGATGTGGTGAATGAGTGTATAGATGATGTCACGCAGCACAAACGCCCAGGCTCCGCCCAGCCCGTCCTTCACCTCTTTGAGCAGCAGGCTGACAAACAAGTGGTACATCATCAGTATGCGGTGCCTCTCGTAGCCGTTGGTGGTCTCAGCAGCCTTCTGACAGATGGCTATGAGGATCCTCTGAATGGACATCTGAAGCATACAGAACGCATACAGATGCGGGAGATGCTCAGGTGAAACAGGAACATGTAAGTTTGTGGAGAAGGCTTACAGGAGTCTTGGACAGGATGGCGACCAGAGACTTGTGACTGGCACTGTGGCATTTGCTCAGGTAGTCCAGCGTGGCTTTGATCACATACGAGTTGAAGAATGGTGGGTTTGGAGCAGGATCCAACTCTCTAGTTACAAAAATAAATCGTGATGATTTATACAGGGTTTCCTAGGACCAATGATACAAAACCTGAAAGAGCAAGATATTTTGACAGGAGACGTTTTGAGTCACTTTTTTTTAAAACCATGTCAGCTATGTTCATGGTGAGAACCAGGTTTAGTTATTTAAGACTGCATACAGCCAATCTGTCTCCATCAAATCAACAACTAATAGATTAATTAAAATGCTTTATTTTTCATTTTCATGACACAATCAAAAACAAAATGTACTTCCATTGCACCAAGACTTTAAAACAATGGCATTTAAGGTTCAACCCAAAGTACAATCAACTGTTGAGCTTATTAATATCAATTAGAAGAGTTACAGTAGGATTCATAAGTTTGTTACCTGCATAGCAACAGGGTTGGCAGTACCATAAAATGCAGAATTTGGCATCTTTGAATATTTTGGCATTGGCTTGGCACTAAAACATGGTTGGCATCACTATCTGATGCTAAATTAGTAAACGTACAATACCGCTTAAAAGTTTGCCTTAAAAAATGTTTCTTATGTGCATCAAGGCTGATTTTTTTTTGCAAAAAATAAAAATATTATTGCAATTTAAAATAATTTTCTATTTAAATATACATTCAAATATAATTTATTCCTATGAAGCTGGAAACTGAATTCTCAGCACATGGGCGAAAATCCCGGGGATTTATAAAAAATAAAAAATAAAAAAAATATCACACTGTTTGTTGTGAAAAATACATGTTTTTTCGTATACCTAAAAATGTATTGTGTAAGTGGAAATACAGACGCAAAAAATGCATTTCAAAATTGTTGAGCTCCCCCTCCCCTTCCTCACAGTGGTTTGGCCCACTGCCTACTATCCTACACTACACCTGCAAGTCAGGTATGTGACTGCGCTTCTGTACATCAACTAGTTGTTGAACTCCAGTAAGTAGGGAATTTTATTCACTTTAAATAAAGCGATTCTCTTTAATGTAGTTAATGC
>JAUCMU010000027.1:3124252-3165201 GCA_032275025.1 Enteromius treurensis | reverse complement strand
TGATAATGGCTTTTGAGACACGCTTAACTCTGAGTTAGTCTACTCAGAGTTGATTGATCTTACTCAAAACCGCTGTTGAGAAACCGAAAACTCTGAGTTTTTAATCTCTGGGTTGGGCAACTCAGAGTTCACGTTTAAACTCTGAGTTGTTTGAACCTCCTTTGAGAAACAGGCCCCTGGACCCATTGATATTCATTACATGGACAAAAAAACGTCAACAAAATCTAACTAGCTAAAAACGTTTGCCGAGACAAAGTTTAAGTTGGCTTGAGAAAGCAGTGGCTTAAAGTTTAAAAAAGTTTCAAGTAAAAAGTTAAAACAGTTACAATTGAAAAAGTTTGAAACATTTTAATTTAAAGTTTTCAGTCTAAAAGTTAGAAATAGTCAGATTCTAAAGTCAGATAATAGATCGTTACTAGCAGGTTTAGTATGTCACTAACATGTTGCTAGTATGATTATCAAGTTCCAAGCATATTTCTGGCATGATTAAGACGTTACTAGCATGTTTGCTAGTATGATTAGCATGTTAATAGCATTATTAGCAAGTTACTAGCATGTTTCTAATATGCCTACCAAGAAAAAAGCATGTTGCTAGCATTATTGAAAAGTTACTAACATGTTTCTAGCATGATTAGCAAGTTACTGGCATATTAAAATAAATTTTAGTCTCAGAATAATAATAATAATTGGCTTTCTCAAGTCAACTTAATAATAATGTACATTATTAATAAAATGCATGCAGGTTTGGATGTGATGGTGCATATAGAGCACATTAATTCCTGTATTTAAAAAAAAAAAGAATTATCAACACCTTACCCTGGTCATGCTCTCATTTGGTTAATGATGTAATGTGTTATTAATAATGTAAAATAAAAAATAACAATAATTACTTTAATTTTAAAATGATGTTTTCCTTGAAATTAGAAACATAGTGTTCTTAAAATAAGGAAATATTACTTGAGCACTGTGTTAAAATATAATGTTCACCTTAATTTCATTGAAAAAATGTCATTAGAATTAGCAAGAAAATTCAAGTCACACTCTTAACTCTAAGCTAGTTAATTTATCTTGAAAAAAAACACGATTTATTGCCTAAATGCAAGATTTTTTGGCTCGTCGAGAATTGTTTTTTTGCAGTGTGCACTCACCGTGCCACTGCTGCTGGCTCATCTCACACCAGTATTTACGGACAGACAGGATGTTCTTCAGCAGAATACTGCTGTAGTCCTCGCCATACGCCGCACAGCTGAAGGGACTCTGTAAGACCTCCACCACATGAGAAATCAGCTCCGCACACTTTAACTTTGGACCGCCTGCAGAACAGAATTTCATGGGCATTTATGTACTGCACAGTAATAATCATCCATCGCTAATATCGGTGGCTCAGAATAATTACGCTGGTTGGCGCATCTGATGAAATACTTCATCAGGCTGCTAATTTCCTGCATCTTTTTCTGTCGGTTTGCTTGCGTCGTGGCGGAAACGTTGGCTTTTCCGGACTGCAGAAGTTCTGTCTCTTTTTGAAGAAACTTCTGTAAAAACCTGTACGGATGAATCAGGAACTAGGATAAGCACAGTGTCGACGTGCACCACAGATTAACAACGGATCGAATTGAAGAACAGACCGGAAAACAGCGTCCCAGGTGAGCTGCTTGGAGCCTTTGCATCCTGACGTACGATCAAGTTCCTCCACCGCGTCTGGTGAACGGATGAGTCTTCTGAAGCGATCCACCTCTTTCTGAAGAAACAAATAGTAAACTATTTATGCAACTTTATTATCCACAACAGCTCACAGCTCAATGGTATCTGGATCAATGATCTGATGCTTTTTAATGTAGGTCCAGATCTTATCATTTATTTAGATTTATGGTGATTTGGGGAATCGAAGATTAATTCTAACTCCAGAATTAGATACTTAAGGTGTTGCATGACATTACATAAATTTTCATTTTGAGAGCCACGTTGTTTTCTAAAAAATAACTACAAAATATTGTACATCAAAACATGAAATTAGCTTTCTGTTTTTGGTTGCTAAAATAAATGTTCATTAAATAAAATAAAAACATGCACGGTATAAATTAAGTCCAAATTTCTTCTGTCCAATATTAATTATTAATATCATCCTTTTTTTCTCTGGAAACACCTCATGTGTTGGTTCATAAAATTGATGATACATAATCAAAATCTAAATAACCAGCCCATTTTAATTCTACCTCCTTGACATTTCGCCCGCATCCTTTGGTCGATCTTAATAATGTAGCATTTCTAAGGTGGACTGAATTCAGAGCATGCATATGAACGGACAAGATGTTTCACACACCTTTCTCTCTGTGGCTTTCTCATTTTCAAGTCCTCGGCAGCACACCAGCAGCTCATGCAGCGCCAGACTCATTGTCTTTCAGAGGCAATTTATCCAGATCATCAGCTGTATAACACAGTATGGAAAGTTACAGAGATCTCTGTGACAAGTGTCTGCCAAGGTAAATCACATCCTGCTGCATCTGCTTACTAACGCATCATTGCGCATCAAAACTAAGTGATTCAATCTATTCAATACAGAACATCTGCTTACAAATACTGTATCAGTTATGTGTCTGCTTACAGTACTTTACTTATCATCCGCTTCTTCTACTTGTCTTTTCCATGCGTGTCACATCAGTACCGCCTTGCAGCTCTTCTTCACTCAACTCTTGCTGTTCGAGATTCATTACTGCCATCTAAAGGACTGAGTAAGTACAAGCTAAAGCGAATAAATTATTATTATTATTTTTTTTTTTTTTTTTTATTCCTCTTTCAGAAAAACTTACAACAGTATTTAACATCAACATATAAGACAAAACAAAACAAAAATAAAAAAGGGGGATACATATAACAAGTATACAACATGTACCTTACAACTTACACACAACATTTTTTAATATTTGAGATGTTTTTATACATTTCTTGTTACTAGTGATTGACGTCAAAGATTCCAAAAATATATTTAGGTCTTTACAAAAGAAATTAAATGAGGGAGTAATAGACATTATTTTTGTTTTATGAATATGAAACTTCCCAAAGAGAATTAACACCTTTAAAGCATTGTTAACTTCCTCTGATCCAGTTTTACAATTCAAAAAGAGAACCATAGATTCATCTATTTTAACTATCTTATAAATAAATTATTTTTATATCAGTGCGCCTTCGTCACGGGAACTGATATAATATTCATGAGCCAAACAAACAGGCGTGACGTAACGCTCGTTACGTCGCCTCTTTTTTCTACCGTCATGGCGGCCGCCTGGAGACATAAACGCGTGGCCGCGGCTCAGCCCGGGTTTTTGTCTCTAAAGTCGAGTCTAGACGGCAACAGCTCGATTATTAAGCGGCGAAAACGCGTAAACAAAAATAAGAAAAAGAGCTGGAACAAATTCAGTGATATCCAGGATGTGGAGGAGTTTCTAGATGACGTGCGGCTTCAAGAAAAAGCCACAGGGTGAGATTATTGATTTAAAATAATAATAATAATAACGATTAGCATTTGTCTCTTAGCGTGCGTGTCGTACACTTTACACCAGTAATCTATTTTAATACTTCATTTTCGGCAGTGTATTGTTGTTTACGATATGTAACGTTAGTGTCGCTGGGCGTCACGTGGCTGCTACGATCGCTTCTTTTGTAAATGAAGCTAAAGTTAAAACCTTTCAGTTAAAAGACTGAATCTTTAACCACCAGGCTACAACACCTCACTGTTCATGATGCCGCCAGCTAAACTGAATATTCGGTCTCCTTTAGGGGGTTGATATCTGAAAAAACGGACGAGTCTCTCTTCTTTTTGGACATTGGTGAAACAGATAAACAGGATACAGAAGAAACAGAAGCGCGTAAGTGTAAAGATTCCTCTTTACTAAGTCACTCCTTTGGTTTTCTGTGCAACCTATAACTGTTGTTCTTGTTTGTTACGTAGAGACGACAATCAAGAAAGGTAAACACTCTAAACCTCTGCGGATAGATCTTATCCTTCAGCCAGATTCCCACATACCGGCCCCAAAAAAGTGAGTACGGTGTGACTACCTGTAATCTTTACTTTCAAAATCAACTCTTAACCTTTATCCTTTTCTCGGAGGAGCTTCTGCCCGCTGATGATCTCATCCTTGCGCTCCAAGTATTTCTTTGGGAATGTGAAGACAAAACAATAGGACTTGGAGGGCTGTTGTGTGAACGGCCTTCCAGGATCTGAGGGCATTTGTTTCTGTTTTTTCCCTTTCTTTTCTGTCCAGTGCAGTTTTATCTAGAGAACAGGGTGATGATTTAATGGTATGAAGCATGCACACGACTGGGGAATTATATTTCATCACAAACCTGTCTTAATGCCTTATAGTCACATTTAGTAGATAAGCGCTGTAATAGTTTCCAGTTTGTGCCGACATAACCAATTGAGATTTGCTATGTAGTAAATATCACTTTACTTGTAGATACTTGCGTATCCAACTCTATATAAGGTTCTGTGCAATGATATAATTTTACATTAAGTTTACATGACCGTTATTCCCTTAATGTGTGTAGTGTCTTGGCGTTCCAGCAGCCCAATGCTAAAAAGCAGCGGCGCAAATTACAAAAAGCGGAGGAGTTGGCGGCCGTGGGACTCTTGCCACGGAAAGAGAAACTTCTTCAACTCCGGGTGGCTGCTGCTGCCTCTGGGGCGTCTGTTAAAGAACGTCCAGTGGCCAATAATAATCCAGATCGAGCGTTTTATGACCTGTGGAGTGCAGGCAGTGAGTAGAGTTAGTCTTTACTCTTTGTCTTGTGATGTAATGCACCCAAGTGGCATATGGTGTGACTCTGTGTCTTCTCGATGTCTAACAGCATCGGAGACGGCCGATGACTACTACCTCGAACAGACTAAGAAAAAGCTTGTCAAGGTGAGAACAAGGTGTTTTTTTTTAAGGCCACCCATTATATCAGTCATTTCTTTAATCGATATTTTTTATTATATATGCGTTATTTCTATTTTTAAGAGACCAGATAGACTGAATGAGAAACCTTCCCTCCTTCCTGCGATTGAAGTTATCGGTCCTGGAGGTTCATACAACCCAGACTTCTTTTCTCACCAGGTACAATACTGCCTTTTCCTGCTACGCAAAGCTCACCGTATCAGAAAAGATTTTGATTCGATGATCAAATGGCCCATGTTTGGTATTCAATGTGTCTGTGTTTCTCTAGGACCTGCTTCGGGAGGCCCATGAGGTAGAGGTCAAGAGGCAGAAAGCAGAGGAAAGGTTGGCACGGCAACTGGCTGTGAAAGAGGAAAAGGCCAATGAGGTACAAACTCTAACCATATGCTAACACCTTTAGCTCACACAGAAGTCACTTTCAAACCAAAACAACTTGAATCCCTCACACAAAATTCCCAATCGTGACAATTCCTAGGAAGGAAAAATGTATAGGACACAAGTAGTTATGATCACGTTTACTGTAACTAGGCATGACAAACGTCGCCTGCCTTGCTGAAAGGCTTACCGTCCATGATATTAATTGCATTTCCATTAATGTGTAATCTCTCTGTGTAATGCAATCGAATTTAATACGTAAAGAATGAAATACGAACAATACGTAAACATTCATTTGTTTGTGTTTTTAGGAGAGCACTTTTAAAGAGCAGGTGGAGGGGTTGATTGAGGAAGAGGAGACTGAACCACAGGAGACCGAAGGGGACCCCGAAGACACAATCATGGGGCCAACGGCAACACAGGAAAAGAAAACCGAGAAACAGAGGAAAAAGGAGAAAAAAGACAAGATTAAGGTAAAGCAGAACGGACTTGCCTGTTGACCAAGGAGGGCATGAATCTCTTGATTTAACATTCAAAGCCTTAATCTATTGAACAGGAGTTGAAGAGGAAGGCGGAGCGTCAGGTGATTTATAAGCAGCAGCAGTTGTTCCAATTGCGATCTATCAGTGCCAGCGTGAAGAAGCATGAAGAGAGGACCAAGATGAGGCAGGCTCAACGCAAGGCCCGACAAGAGGCAAAGAAAAGCATGCCTCATCGACTGGGCAAACTCAAGTGAGTTCATTCAGCAGAAAGCAACTTACAGTTGAGGAATATAACAAATGATTCCTCATAAAGAGGCAAGTAAGCATCGGAAGAGCTTGTAATACAAGGTATCAGGCATTGTTAATATTAGCACAAGCTAGACGAGGAGGGATTAGGGAAAGAGAGAGCTTTTTTGTGTGTGGTGCTGAGCCTGTGGCTGTTCTATATGCAAGCATCAGTGTCTTGAACATGAGAGCTACAACCGGCAAAAGAGATCATCGAAAACACAACGGTTGGTGAAGTTGTAACCTGTCGTTCTTTGGTTGGAATTGAACGTGTTTTATTTTTCTTTAGGTTCCAGGCACCTGAGGTAGATGTTCAGCTTAGTGACGAGCTTGCCAGCTCTCTTCGGAGTCTGAAGGTATGTTTAACTGCGAGTGTTAAGCTCTTACTGAGTTGCAGTTGCGCATTGTTTCTAATAACATGTGTTTCTTTGTCATGCAGCCAGAGGGCAGCATCCTAAAAGATAGATTTAAGAGCTTACAGAAGAGAAACATTATTGAGCCCAGAGAAAGAGCCAAGTAAGTTCAGCATTTTATTGCTTTGTTTGTATAAAACCAGTGAAGCGTTTAAGTGGTGTTGGCTGCAATGATTTTTTTATTTGCATGTCCTTTTTTTTTAATCATTCCTATTCTCCTTTCAGGTTTAAGAGGAAGTACAAGCTGAAGTACTCCGAGAAGAGGGCCTTCAGAGAAATCGAGTGATGCACAATGTTATTTTTCCTTTCAGTTCTCCAACAAATGATGCCGTGTGCTATTCATACTGCAATAAAAAGCTGTTATATTCCAACAACCTTTTGTCTTGGTGTGTCAAAAAAAAAAAAAAATGTAGTGTCCCGATTTATTCCTATGCTGTTTTTCCCAATCCACACTATTGTAATTATGCGTTAAGTTCCCCTAGTCGGCTTGCCAAAGGTGATTCTGGCAAGGGCGAAAAATCCATAAAATGTGAAGATTGAACCAGACAGTGCTAGAGATGAACCAGACAGTGCTAGAGCAGCCCATATGTTACAACAATGTTTTGCATATGCCAAATTCCTAGTTGCATTGTGTGTGAAATGCTAATTTGTATATCTTATATTTTAGAAATCATCTTTCGTATTGATTATGCAATGTATTTTTAATCATGTCGTTACAGTGGATGCGGTTAGTAAAAACTGTATGGTACACCACATGCATGCACAGCTGCAGATTGGTTGCAGTTGATGCTCCAGGCATTGCTTAATCCAGGTCTACTGCCTGCCAAACAGGCTTAAATTAAGGTCATTAAAATGTAATGTTTTATTGCAAGTGTAAGGAGTTAATCTAATTTGACTCTCTTGTGATTTGACTTTAAATGCAAATGTTATGTACTTGTCAAATATACTATAGAATATTTCATTTTAAAGTGGTGTAAAGTTACATTATTGTTTTATTATAAATGGCGTTGTCCTGTTTTGCCATGGGATAAAAATGGCATAAAATACACTTTTAAGAGAATAAAAGAACCATAAAATCTCTTAACATTTTGTTGTGATAGAATTAAAAATGCAGGACAATCAAGTCTTCAGCACTCACTGAGTATGAGGAGGTGGAGGATTTTTTCAGTCCCATTATCTTAAGCTTTAATTAAGGCCCCTTCCGGGGAAATAAGGGCTTTTCCCCTTGCTTCTCTCCTGGTAGCAATGTGTAGGCAAAGCTGATTATCATGCAATCATGGGTGGGAATGTAATCTTACCTAAAGGGATGCCTGCCCTGGTCAACATTTCTGATCCTTGCTGTCCGTCGGAGCGTCCCTCCAGTAATCCTGTCCTGTTGCACAAGCCAGAATTGCTTCAATAAGTTTCCATTAATCTTTGTATGTCTATGAAGGATGATAATGACGGACACGGTAATCAAATCTTGAGTTATAGGGTTCAAGTAACACATTTATAGAGGTGTTATGAGCCATTAAAATCTCTAAAGTATTTAAAGCAGTGCCAGTCCTAGATTTCTGGGGACCCTAAGCAAAAGTTTGTCAGGGGGTCCTTGTCAGTGCGTTCATAAGAACCCCAAAATATCTCCCAACCCCTTAATCCGTTCTTTCAAAGCAGTTTCAATACCAACACATAACCGTGAGTTGAAACATTCCGCAAAAACGAAATTGCTAACCATATAGGACAAATTTGCACTGCATATGTTTGCTGTTTGATTATTTGCTGTTGACTGGAAACAATTGATGCGCTCTTCCCAATACCGTTTGTACTGCTCTTCAAAATCGGCATTTGCAGTATGCTTCCTTCAGACTGGAATACACCCTGTGAAGTCCACTTTGCTGGACATTTACAATGGCCTATACTGTAACATCAGTGGTCAAAACAAGGTTAGAGAAAGTAGACAGTTTCACAAAAGAAATATTGAACTGAAGCAACAGGCTAACAAGCCAACAAGTTGAGAAGTCAAAAGCGAATGGTATGAAAGGTACTCTGCTATGTAAAGGTTTTGTAAACCTGCTGTTTTGTAAAAAAAAAAAAAAAAAAAGATCTGCTGTGTAAAGTTGCTTGACTGAGTAAATGTGGAGTAAGCTTGCTCTTTTATGTAAAGGCAGTATAAAGATATGTTGTGTAGAGGTTTGTAAACCTGTAAAGAGGCTGTAAAGTATTTTAGTTTTATAATAGTGATCTGTAGTGTATAAGTACTCTGTAAAGTAAATGTCATGTAGAAATACTCTGTTGTGGAAATCTGCTTTGTTTTTTAAAGCTGATGTAAAGTTGTTCTGTTTGACTAATTGTAGAGGTTTGCAGATACCGATCCATTGTGTAAAGTTGGTGTAACTGCTGTGTAAAGGTGCTCTGCAAAGTAAATGTGATGTCCAACTACTGTGTTGTGTAAACCTGCTATGCTACCTAAAGGTGGTGTAAAGGTGTTTATTCTATTATATAAAGTTTGTAAATTGTTCTGTTATGTAAGATGTGACGTAGAGATGCTTATGTGTGTACGTTTACTCTGTTATATAAAGGTGGAGTAAAAATGTTAAAATGTGTACATCTTAAGGTGTTCTGCTGTGTAAAGCTGTTGTAAATCTGCTCTGTTTTGTAAAACTGTTGTGCTGTGTAAATCGCGGGTTGTGTAAACCTACTCTTTTACATAAAACTGTTGTAAAGGTGTTCTGTTGTGTAACAGTGTTGTAAATCTCTTTTTTGTAAAACAGATCTGTTGTGTGAAGGTGGTGTAACTGTGTAAAGATACCATGTAAAGTAAATGTGGTGTTGTGTAGTCTGCTCTGTTACATAAAGTTGGTGTAAAATTGTTCAAATGTATAAGTTAAGCTGTTCTGTTGTGTAAAGGTGTTGTGAATGTGCTGTTTTGTTGAACTAATCTGTTGAGTAAAGGTGGGGTAACTGTTGCGTAAAGGTACTCTGCAAAGTTTTTCTTTTGTGTAAAAGTGTAAATCTGTTCTGATTTGTAAAACTGATCTGTGGTATATCAGACCTTCTGTAAAGTAGATGTGGTGTAGAGCTCCTTTGCTGTGTAAGTCTGCTCTGTTTAAATATGGCATACAATTGTTCAAATGTATAATTAAGCTGTTCTGTTATGTTAAGGTGTTGTGAATATGCTGTTTTGTAAAACGGATCTGTTGTGTAAAGGTAGTTTACCTGTTGTCTAACACTGTACACCAGATGCGAGTGGTGCTGTGACTCGACAAAATACAATAGAACCTATTCTGCTGTCTATCCTGCAGAACGACAAATTCCAGACAGGAAACTAATGCTGATCTATTTATGACACATTGACACAAGATTCAAATTATTTTCAGTGGTCGAGTGTAGACAGACTTTAGCGTCCTGTGTAGGCACAATGTAAAGGTACTCCTTCAGGTAAATGTGTATAACTACTTTGTAAACATTTTACATAAAGGTGGTGTAAAGTTGTTATGTTGTGTTAAGTTGTTATGAATCTCTGTTAAAAATAAATCTGTTACAAAAAGATGGGGTCAGATTTAAAATAGGTAACACTTGTTAATTATTAACTACGACTTTCCCCTCAATATTCTAAATTGGATCCTTATTGATAGTTAGTACGGTAGTTGTTAGTTTATTGCTGTCAAGGTATTGGGTAGGATTAGGGATGAATAAGGTTATTTTAAAAAACGGTAAAAGTACCATAAAATAACGGACCATAAAAATACGGTCATCTTCCGTCATCAAAAAACGGAAATGTTCCAGCAGCTGGGACGCCGGAATAAAAAACATTCCTGTTATTTTCATTTCAAATTATTAAAAATACTACAATGCTGTTCCATCACATTTATTACCTAACATTGAAATATTACATTCTCTGTACACAATTTTTTACAGATTGCTTATTAAATACTGTATCACAACATCTCAATATAGCAGGATGCAAATTGAGTAACTTCACATTGCCAAAAACAGTATGCACATTTATTATTCTTTCATACCATTAACATTACCACATAGATTAGACAATTTCACTTTTCCATGTGTCACGCTGTTACGTGTCCATGTGTTGTCTTTGTTTTGATTCATGGATGTAGATGAACTAACTCAGGGTTACAGGATTAGTTTTGGGTTGACAAATCCAAACCGATGCAATCTGGGTTTGTTGGTACCATGAAGCCGTTCATCAACTTTCTCTGTCAATTCAGGCTTAATCCTGAGTTAATGTAGCACGTGCACATGAAAGTGTGACATCAGCAATGAGCAGCCAATCACATGCCTTGAAACTAAGATTCACTTCTCGTGAGAGAGTCCAAAGATTAAAGATTGAACAATATGATTAATTTTAAACATTCACACAGCAAGATGAAACCATCTATCAATGAAAGTGGAAAACTTATAACAAACAAATAAAGTGCAAGAAAGCTGTAAGGTTACTTTCTAAGTACTAACACTAAAATTACATAAACACTATAGGTAAAACACTTAAAAATGTAAACGCATATTTAGTCACGTTTACTTATTTATACTGCATATTATCTATGTTTATATGAATTTAAAAGTCTAATTACTATTAAACTAAATTGGCTTGTGTAATAGCTTAATAAGATAATAATTATATAAAAAACAAAGTCATTCTATAAATAATAATCTCCAAAAAATCGGATGGTTTTATCTTCAAACAATGTTTTACTATGTAGCGTCCTTTAATGTGGAGTAAGAGAAGCTGGGGGAGTGGCTTCATTGCATCACACATGTGTCTTGCTGGAAGCTGATTGGTCAAATTTCGTTTTGAGATCTCTAACCTCGAACATAACTTGCCCCAGAGCAGGTCAGCTGTGCAGCGCAAGTTACCATGGCAATGAACACCAACTGAAGCAGAGTTTCTTTCATGGGACCTAAAACCCAGGGTTGGCGCAAACTACTCCTAAACTTACCTGGCTAGCCTCCTAAACCAGCTTCATGGTACAGGCCCCTGGTATCCTGTTGTATAAATAAATGTTACCTGTTTTCTCGAGTTCATGTCTCCCTGCCTTTCCTCCGCTGAGAAGCGAGACCAAGACGTTACAACATGTTTTATTATGCGCTATTCGATTCATTAACTGCGTAGAAATAAAGGGGTCGAGCAATTAAACTGCAGCAAGTCATGTCAATATTATTTATATAGCACTTTTTACAATACAGATTGTGTCAAAGAAGCTTTACAGTATTAAACACAAAAACAGCTTTGAAGGAACCAAAACTCCACCACTCTTCCTTGGTCAGACAAAACCAGGGCGGTACTGAAAACCTTCAGAGGGCACTCCAGCCCGGAACTATGTTCTTTGTATATCTGTCTCTCTGTTCCCCAGTCAAACTTTTATTATGAACACTTTTCTCCACCCACCTCGTCTGTCGCTATGGCCACCCAATAGTTCCTCCGCCCGCTGCCTTGTTCTGATTCGTATTTAAGAATCATTTGTGTTTTGCCCATCTCTGTTCATTGTGTGGCTTTACTGTGTGTTTCTCCCCATGTAACCCCCCTGTGTTTCCCCGCGTGAATCAGCCGCTGCATGCACAGCTGTTGTGAGAGGGTCAGCGATCCTCTCTTTCAGGATTCAATGATCCCGGGCCTTTGCACAAGATGGCCACCGTTTCTGAGTCACTGCACAAAATGGTTGCAGTTCCTGAACCCCTCTGTGATCCTGATTCGCTGTGGCCCGACCCGCCAGAACCTGGCAGTGTTCCAGATTCCCCTTGGGTTCCGCAAGTGACTGCACGGCTTCCAGAGATGTCGGTTTCCGGCTGTGGATTCTCTGGAGGCTTCACTGGTGGCTACACAACCCTCTGAGGTATCAGGTGTACCCACAGAAAGTTTAGAAGTTTCACTGGTGGTTGCACAGCCACCCGAGGTGTCGACTCCACCTGTAGACACTCAGGAGGTTCTGCCAGTGACTGCACAAACTTCTCATCTGCCTGGGATTACCATTGACATTTCTCCGAAACCTGTGCCTTTCCCCGTACCGGCCATGGAGGCTTTGGAACTCTCGCTAAAGCCTTAACCGATCACAGAGGCCATTGAACTAGTGTCCAACCCTGAACCGGCCAAGGAGGTCGTTGAACTTTTGTCCTGCCCCGAACCGGCCACAGAGACCATTGATCTATTGTCAAGCCCTGAATCGGCCAAGGAGGTAATTGAACTTTTGTCCTGCCCTGAATCGGCCAAGGAGGTTGTGGAATTGTCAACCGGACTTGCCCCAATTACGGGAACTAGCTGCAACGGACACAGTTACGGTCTCGGCCAAAGCGGTCACCACTAACTTCTTTCGGCTCCCTGTTGCAGTCCGGCCTCCTGCCCTGGAGGGTCTTACTGCAGCCTACGCCGGGGGGGGGGGGGATGTCTCAGCCATCTGCTCTGCCCAGGGGGGCGTCTTCGCCCCCTGATCCACCCTGGAGTGTCTGGAATCCTCTCCTAGGGGAAGGGGCTCTGTCACGAGCTTCACCAGCCCGGACTATGTTCTTTGTTTATCTGTCTCTCCGTTCCCCGTCAAAGGACTTTTATTATGAACAGTTGTCTCCACCCACCTTGTCTGTCGCCATGGCCACCCATTAGTTCCTCCGCCCGTTGCCTTGTTCTGATTCGTGTTTAAAGCCTCATTTGTGTTTTGCACATCTCTGTTCATGTGTGGATTTACCGTGTGTTTCTCCCCTTGTAAGCCCCCTGTGCTTCCCTGTGTTTCTCGGCCTGGATTATCGTTCTCGCCCCTGCCTGCTCTTGCTTTGCCCCATTGGATACCGTTTGTCGTTCGCTCTACCACCTGCAACGTATTCGGATTACTCTCTTGTCTTTGCCTTTGATGTCCCTGTTTGCTGTATTCAACCCTGCCTGATTCACCCTGTGTTCGCTATAATAAAGTAGTTGCATTTGGATCCGCACGTCTCTGTCTCCATAGCTACATGTGCCAGAGGAGAGGTATCCTTCCGCCGTGCAGGATTCCTTTAGTTCCAATATTTAAAATCTCCATGGTTATCAAAAATGTCTGATTATTTCAACAAATAATGAAATGATATTGTGATTAAAATAAGTCATTCATCAGGAAGGAATAACTAATTTGGGACCAGATATCACAGTTGACAGTTTTTTTTTTATTCCTGTAAAAACACTATAAAAAAAATCTAAAAATCTAAAAAAAAATATTTTTATGTGAAAAAGCTAATCTTTATATGGTTTTATCACAGTTACAGGTTTGCCATGTTATTTGACATAGAATATGTATATTTACAGTCTATTTCATGTAATTTTACATTTTTCCACCGTATTTTAGAAACACTGGAAAAAAACGAAAACAAAGACGGAGAAAAATCTGTAAAATTACTGTTGTTGTTTTTTTACAGTGTAAGGTATTAATATGTGCTGAATAGGCACTAATAAATGGCTAATATTCTAGTTATATGTATGCTAATAAGCAACTAATAGGTGTGATCATAAAGTATAGTGTTACCAAAGGTAGTGTTAATTTTTTTCATTGTTCTGTTGTGTAAAGGTATTGTAAATCCGCTCTATTTTGTAAAACTGATTGCTTTTGTAAAACTGAAGCTGATCTGTTACGTAAAGCTGCTCTGTTTTATTGTAATTTCATTTTTCCCAATTCTTTATTTCCGTTTTGTCTATAAATGATCATTTAATCCCTGTGCGTGTACATTTTGTTAAAAAAAGAACACTATTTTGTTATGCTACACCTTCTCCTGTTTCCTCCTGTGTGAGAGACAGACAAAATCAGGATTGGGATTTACGATTAAAAAAAAGAGTTTGGTTGGCTTTGTGGTGTTTGGATGAGAGGAAAGGAGAGGAGGCGTAGTGTGATGATTGCTCGCAGTAATCCTCTGGACACACGCACAAGCCAGGTTCCTATGAGAGACAGAGAAAGAGGCTTGTAGAGTGTAAGGTGAATGAAAAGGGTTAATTCAAAGAAGAACTGTTTAAATAAAGCTGCTTGGAGCAGTGGCTCGTGCAACAATTTAGGAACACTGACTTGCATATGCGTGTGTGTGTGTGTGTGTGTGTGTGTGAGAGAGGTGGGGGGAGGCGGCACACTTATCAGGAGTGACAGAGAGAACGTCAGACGAACAGAGTGGAGGGAGGGAGAGGAAAGCAGAAAATGAGAGTGTGGCAAGAGAGCGGCTCATAGTGACAGCAGGGTCAGAGGGAGGCAGAGCGTGCGAGTGAGCTGGGGAAGAGAAAACTGAGAGTAGGGGGAAAAAATGCAGGAAAGAGACTGAAGCTGAGCTGATGGAAGAGAAAACAAGAAAAAACAGCCAAGGCTAGAAAGAGTTCTTAGGATGCAACACTGAGGAAGCAGAAGGAAAGTGAGGAAACTGCCTGATTTGTACAAATGTGTTTGTGATGTGCAGCTGGCGGTGCTTAAATCACTGCGTGGAGTGTGTTTGCGTGAGCGGGTCTGATTGTGCTACCAGTACTGCCTGGAAAACGTGCTTGGTGGATTATGAGAGATCAAGACGAGGACGATTGTGTGTGTGTGTTAGAGAGTGTATGTTTATTGGTGAACAATAGAGCTAGGTGCAGCTTGCTCGCGAGTGTGCGTGTTTAGATGAGAAACCCGTGCAGCTGGAGAGTTGCTTGAGGAAAGGGAAAAGATAGTGCAGATAGCTGAAGCACTTGAGGATGCCAGGGCATTCAGGGACAAGCACAGCTCTCTGAACACTGCCGTCTGAGTATATCAGACTGAACAAGGAAAAGCAAACCGGTAAACAGGCAAATAAGTTGAAGGCAAATAAGGCGAAACCATGGGAGCACGTGTCTTCTTGAGCCATCCACGGAACTATTTGTAGAACCAAAGCATCTCTGTTGCCGCTGACTACCTCAAAGGGTAAAGCCCGGAAGACTGTAGAGTTTCTCAGAAGGTCTACGTGAAGGATTGTGGGGGTCCATTATAGTGTCCAGTGATCCCTTGATGTCTTCAGCACCCAGCCATGGGAGAGTGGACCATTTTAGAGCGCCTCCTAGAGGCCGCTGTGCAGCAGCACTCTACAATGATCGGAAGGTAAGAAATGCGAAATCAATGCAATGATCTGGCTCAGTTCTCTCAAAGTAATAATTAACTGTGACCTGTGATCAGGTTCTAATAATTGGTTTTTAATGTTAAAAACGTTCTCCTCTACCAATTTTATTTTATGGACAGACACGTGTAATTAAGAATGTCTGAAAAACACTGTTACTCCGTTTGCTCAGCACGGCACATCAGTTTCAGCGTAGAATGATTTAATGTTTATAGTATGCCATGGCAATTTGTAATGATTGTAAAGTTTTAGGAGATTGCTGATTAATTGTATAATCTCATTTTTCTCGTTGCGGTTTCATTTAGGGGTGGGGTTAAGGGTGGACCTTAATGCTTTTTTTCCCTAAAATGTAACTTTTTCATAAAATTCACATTGTACAATTAGTAAAAAAAACAACACATTTTTCACATTAAGTTGTTGACACCTCGACATTAATGATGCATCAAACCATGTGGCTAATTAAGTAGTAATTAAACAGTAATTACTACGTAAGTAACGTCCTCTAGCATTTTGGCAAATGGTAAAACTTGGATCACAGAGTGTTTGATTGAACAGAAGTATTAGATAAAAGCTAATAATCACAAACCTCTTTTTGATTCAAATGCCAAAAAATGGTATGTATTGGTGGACTATACAAGAATTCCTATGTAGTGGTTATGAATCCTGTTTCCAGGGGAACACAGCACTGCACATTTCGTCTTTCTTATCTGACACACCAAGCTTGGTCCATAAAGCTCTCTACTAATGAGCTGACGATCTGATTCAGGTGCATTAGGCATACAAAATGTACAGTTCTGTGGGTCCCCAGGACCAGGATTAAGAACCACTACTGTATGGCGTTATCGGTCCATAATGGTGGCTTATGGTGAAGAGAGAATGACCTCGCAGCTGAGCTTTTAGTTAATCCTGCGGGCATCGTGAGCGCCTATTGGTCAATCTCAAGCTTCAGTAGATCCAATGCTTGAACCACTGAAGCTTGTGAGACCTCAAGTGACATCGCCTGCTCGGGTGATGCTATTTTTTCTTCCAGTTTAGCCCCTCACTTTGTATTTTGGACACAAATGTCTTGCCATATTTAGCAAAAAAAATAAATTTTAAAGTAGCATCTTTTATTAGATGCGTGTAAAAGCTACTTGTGAGGTTGTTTGAAGCGTCATTTTTCAGCGTTTTGTCCGCAGTGCCCTTTACTTAAATCTCTAATGCAGTTTTCTCAAAACACACTAATTGGTTTTAGCCTGTCATCTCAAATTATCTTGAAGACAAACACTGTCAAGCAGTGTACATTAAGGCAGGCAGCCAGGAGACATGGGTGTGAAATGGTATTAGACATCCAAACAACCATCTACTGATGCTTAGCATTCAGGATTCTGGTGACTCACCAACTGACAGTGCGTCATTTATCATATGATCATCATAGGTCACGACCATCCAGAGCTATGATGTAATGGACGACTCTTCCTCATCCAGTAGGGTCTGGTTCATTGCTACACTAGACCCCACGATACACATTGATTCCATGGCAACAGATGCTTGAATTTGTCTTTCTTCATTCCATTCACAAGACCAAATTCTGCCGTGTGTTTTCTCCTGCCATTGTCAGCTCTGGCATTGATTTGGCTGGCCAGACGTTGAGACACTTTCATAGATGTGATGTTAGGGTGAATATGAATGATTACACTGATCAGATCTCATTCACAAGTCACTGCCCCCACACTCACACTTCAGCGAGCGCAGGCTGCTTGGCAGCCAATGGTGAATTACACTACGCCTGACAGGGTATGCCTTAGTCTCAAGGGACTGTTTCATTCATTATGTTTGGCATTACTGAGGTGATGTGGGTAGTTTTCTGATGTTAGCTGTTACAAGGAGGCTAATGAAGTTGTGTAATTATGGAGGGCGGTTGCCACAAAAAGGTCCTTAGCATTTCAATGCAAGCCTCTTTTTTGTGCTACGAACATGAGTAACACCTGTACTTTTACATTTGTTTGTGTTAAAACTTTAGATGTAACCATACAGGCGAAAAACCAGTTGACTTCCACTAAAGTAGGAATCCAAGGCATATTTAGAGACCAGAAAATTGTAGGAGACCTGAATATTTCCCTTATAGAACAACCATATAGCTAGCAATGGCGCTGCAATGATTTGTATACAATTTTTGTCATTATTTAAGACATAAAATAATATTGTGTATGGAATGGAACAGAATTAGGCTTTCTTCATTTAAAACTCTGGCCCTGTAAATGTTGTAGTTTTTTTGTGAAAAGAAATAAATACTTGGAGCGATTGGTGTGTTTAAGTACTTTTTTGTGTGTGTGTAGGTAGAGGTACATATTTCCAATGAGATACTGCATGAGAATTTTGCATGGTCAAGCACTGCTCCAGATATAATATCTAATATATGCAGTTTTTTTTCAAGATTTCTTTTAAATTTTACAAAGATTCAATCCATTTGAAACTGATTTGGTTCATCTTGTAGGAGACGAGAAATCATGCTACAAATGACAATGCTTGATTTACATGCCTCAGCTGTAGCATGCATCTTTACATTACTGAAAACACTACACACATCAGGCTGATACCTTGTTTGTTACAAATATGCTTGCTATTTGCTATTTTAGAAAATCCAATTCAAGTTCATGTAATTCCAAGTGCTTCAGACATATTTATAGCCTTTGAGCTAATATAATTACCTTATAAATCCTCTCATAATTAACTAATAATTTATTTTGCAGTACTTCAAAGTATATTGGAGGCAGTTTTCAATTAAATTCTCATTTAGAGAAGAGAATTGGGGATGTGGGCAACTGGTATTGGTTCTACACAGCTGCATCACTTACAAGTTATTGTTCAGCAAAAGAAAGTCTTGAAATAGACAGCAGGCAGTTTGCAGCGCAGTAACAGTTCAAAGTGAATATTTATGGATACAGTGTAAGAAATGCTTTTGTCAGATAATAAAAAAAAAGCATTTTACACAGTGACATCTAATTTAAATTATGTCATTACAGTGAAAAATATCATTCAATAAGATAGAAACAATATGACCACATTAAGTTACATCAATAAATGCCAAATCTGGCAGAAAAAGCCATGTACGGCTGCACTATTAGTTTCATATATTTCTTATAAAAAATCCAGTGGACATAGACTGTTTAGATGTTTTTTGTTTGTTTGTTAGTTCTCTGGTTGAGTATGAGAATTTAAATGACAATATCATTAAATTAATCAATTATACAAGAATTATTGCACCCATAATTTGATTTATGTGGGGCTTATGTACGATTTTCATGAAAACTGCTATCACTACTGTTTTTTATCATATATGTATACTGTTGTAATTTTAGCCAGTGGTGAGGTGACTAGAGGCACTACTGTAGAGTCATTCCCAACAAAAGCAACTGGATCCCATCATAAAGGAAAGGGATCACAAAATATGAGACAGCAATGCCCTGAAGCCATACCCGCCACATCCCCTCACTTCAATTGTTCTGCACTACAGAGTGAGTCTGGCAGAGGGATGCTCACTTTTGAATAGGGTATTTATAGCTGCACAGATTTCTGGGTATCATGTGTGCTTCTCGATGTGTATTTTTAGAGACTGATACCTTAATCACAGTGGATTTGACTTTCCATTTGGCATGTCCGTCTTACCATCCAGTCATATTTGACCACTTAGTCATTCATTCATAACATATCATGTCTATACATATTTAAACATCCCTTTACAGATTCATTACAGCTCTATTCACACACACACACACACACACACACACTTGTGCGTGACTTGACTCACACTGAGACTTCCTGAACCACAGGCTGTTGGCTGTTATCCGTCCTGCGTTTTGAGTCTCTCTAAACCCTCCATCCATGTTTTCATCTCTTTGTCGCTTTTAGCCCTTGGATTATATTGGTTATGCATTTGATTCTGTGCAAAGAAACAACACGAAGCCTCGAAGGAGATGTGTTGTGACATACATTTCCAAATCATCAATCCGTTTGTCACTCAACATCAACACAGATTTCATTCAGATTAGAAACTACAAATGTATTCTGTAGGCAGAATCATCTTCAATCTCTGTTACAGCAAGATTATATACAGTGAAGACAGACGTTATGCCAAAGCGTGATTAGTAATTCAGAGCATAGAGTAAAACAAGAGGCATTTACTACAAAAATAACGCATAAATAACGCAGTCTTTAGTATGTAAAACCTAAGATTTAAATACTGTATTTAATATGCTGTCTTTACATTCCAGAGTGAAAAAAACAGTATCAAAGAATGATTTGATGTGGCTTCAGTTCCATATAAAAAACGATGAACCCGAAACGGTTACATTTAAAGTGGATTGTACCTCTAACTAACCCATGCACTTCGGAAGTGGCTATACTGTGCTGTGTTTGAAGCTTTATAGACATCGCCTAGCAAATGAGAAATACATAACAGACATTCTGGCAGCACAGTCAAGAAGACAATATAATTTTTACAGTCAGATTTTGAAGTCGAGGTGTGTGGCATCTTACCGCAAAGAACTATGGGAACCGGGATGACATCTAACTGAACAAATAAAGCATAAATCAGTGTCTTATTGCTCTGAACCACATCAAAACCTCAAGCTGCTCATGGGAGATGAAATAATAAGGGAAAGCAGGTCCTGTGAGGACAGGAGAAGCACATGATGGTTGTCAGAACCTATATAAGACAAAACGAGGTTTAGAGCGGATGCTGTGAGTACGCCCCTCAAGACCAAGGCTGAACAACTCTGTCAAATCTGCAAAAGCTACATTCTTTACAGACCACCAACCATTATACACACACTAACTGTCCAAGAGCACAAGCAAAAATGCAACGGTTGTTTAATGTTTCCCACAAAGTGAAAAAAAAATATTAGAGCACACACACATTTATCATCCACGGCACACATACTAACAGAGGCGCCTGTCCCATACGGTATGTCACCATTTACAAACACATCATATTAGTGAGACAAGCATTCTTTCAGGGGCACATCAGGCTCCTCTTGCATAAGTAATTTAACAGGTATGCACACACTCACACACATTCACATATGTGGCAAACAAGTAGGAGGGTCGGCATAAATATTTTTCCAAAGCACTATGCCCCCAATAATATAATTATAATTTAATTGAGATGTTTCTAAAACAAAAAACAGAAGCAGTTAACAAAAAGACATAAAAATGTAGCTACATTTGATTTCAGCCGTCTACTTTAAAGAGTGGTGCAAGTAAATTTACAACTACATAGAAGTGATGGAAAGTTTGGATCATTTTACAGACTCGGACCTCTGTTTTTTTTTTACCTCGAGTCATTTGTCATCTGATTGGTTGAATTTCATTGCATTTCCGGGGGACGCGAGTGTCGCGTTTATTTTCGGTCCGCTGGGAAACAAAGCACAGACGTGTGATTGCGGAAGAAAATCTGTCGTGTTTACATGAGTGACAATGAGCATTTATCAAGACCAGTTAAACGTTGGATTCTCAAAAGTATGCGAGGTTCACGGCATAGACTCGTTACGAGATGCCCAGGAGGTTTGTTTGAGCCACTTAGTGGAGACAAAAAAATATATTTTAGCATGTTTGCTGACGGGATTTGGGAAGAGTGTTAATTTCCAAGCCTGGCCGACCCTTTGTCAGTATTTAGAAGGATTCCCAGCAGATCAAATTTTACTAGTTACGTGTCCTCTCCTATCTATTATGGAAGATCAAGTGAAGTACCTAACTGAGAAGGGGATATCAGCCGCATTTGTGGGCAAACATGAAACAACGGACGCTGACATCACAGCTGGCCGATTCAGTATTTTGTTCAGTACTCCAGAATTGCTCGTGGGTTTTAAAAAATGGAGAGATATGCTTCAAACAGATGTTTACCGCGAGCGTCTTGTCAAGATTTTCTATGCTGACTGACTTGTTGCACGCCGGTCTGTTGTTGTGGCGACATTTCCACGCCCCGAAAGCGTGACGCTGAACGAAATGAACTGTGATTGGTTGTTTGACATGTCAGTCAAACGGCCTTATGGGCGGGCCTTGGCCAAAAAAAGCCGCTATGAATTTGAGTTGCTACATGAGACTATTCATCACGTGACAGCCCCATAAGCTTTAATAAGCAGTATGAGCTGGAAAGAGAATTGATTACTTCATCTTCCGAGTCTTTCGAACTAATTCCAGTACAAATAGGATGGTGGGCATGCTTGACTGACCGAATCACTCCCCGAAACGACTCGTTCTTCGCGAGTCACATTAAAGAATCATTCAAAATAAGCTAATCGTTCAAGAACGACCCATCACTACTACATAGGGTTAGTAGAATAAGTTGAAGTACCTGTAAAGTTACTTATAGGCAGTAGGGCATTAAAATCATGAGCAGATATTAAGCAGACACTCGTCTGATACTCTATAGTTCACACATAGTTACTTTAGTGGAATGTCTCAATTGGACAATCAAAATACCCTTCATTTTGACAAGTCTTTGGTTTAAGGTTAAAGATTACTAGGGTCTTTGTCTTGAGAAGCAAACATCGAGAATTGCAATTTATTTGTGATTTTTGCTTTACGAAAACGTACAAACATCAACTTGGTCTTGATAAATCTGTATTGTTGTATTTCTGAGCTATGGGTTGATCCATTGGTTTGTGATGATTTTGGTGATGATGATGATCTCCAATGATGATGGAGGAGATGCGGTCTAGGTTTGGTACTGTGGGATGTAATGTGGTGAGGAATCTGTTAATTATTTTCTGTTGTAACTATGTGAAAAAGAATTGGTTTCTTCACTGATGCTATGATGATTGCAACTACCCTAACCTTCCCTCCAAGGATCAATACTTGCATTGAAATCTCTAACTGGTGTTAGCCTCGTTAGATCCATCCAAACAGCTTCCAAATCCATCTCCATTCATTACAGACAGACATGTGTTGCATTCAACTTCGAGGCATTTGAAAATGGCATTTTCATTTCTGTCATCTTTACAGGACTGTGATGTGAAGAGAGCACAAATTAGCACATCTGTAGCAATAGTGAAAGGCACATAACTGGCACAATAGCAGTATAACACAGATATCTATTGGTACATTATGTTTCACATGACGAAATATACATAATATTTTCAAAGGCCTCTGTTTCAATAGTCCACACTACAATCAAAAACGTCATGTTAGTGTAAATGGAAGACCAAAACAGAGAGAAAAGGATGCATTTTCAAACAATAATGTGTGGACAAGGCCTTAAGAGTTGGAATTTGCACCTAGACACTACTTATAGGCGTACTGTAAACTGTAGGAGAAAACGTAAACCACTAACTATTCTGAAAAGCAGATGTAGATGGCTCACCCAAAGAAATGCACTTTTAAGCAAAAAGAAAATGCACTACTTGAGTTGTAGATATCACATGCCTGCAAAGCGTACAGTAGCTCTGATATTTTATTTGATCGTACATTATCATCATATCATGCTTTTAGTCATTTAGACGGAAGTCAGAGATATCTAGTATACAAATGTCCCACATTTTGAAACACAGCCAGAGTCTATGAAGGATGTGACTTCACAGTGATGAGTGCGTAAGATGTGCGTAAACCCTGTTTAATTCCACTCCGAGACAAACGGAGCATACATAAGCACAGCAGTATAATCCTAAGGGATGCTGTTTTTCAGACCAGCAGAACTAAAACAATAAAAGTTGAGAGAGAAAAACCTTGGCACAATCCAGGTTATGCAATGTACATATATCACCGCCAAATGTACTCACAGATGCTTCACCTAAATGCATATAAAGATTTCCTGTGATCGCTCAGTTGAAATAAATGCAAATCTTTTTGAGTGCAAGATGAAAATTGACCCAGAGCACTCAGTGGTCACTTCCTGTTGCTGACTCGTGTGTGCATGTGTGTCACGCAGGATTCTGGACGTCGGTGCGGGTAAACGGATGGTCGTCCTGGCACAAAACCTTCCATAGAGACCTTCCTCTCCTCTCTTTCTCCTCTGTCCTTCTGCTGAGAGAGGAGAGATATGGAGCTTAGCCATCCTCTGTCTCTCTATATAAGGGCATGCTGGGTTTGTGGAAGGAAGTCCATTACAAAAATACTGTAGAGATCGATACCATGGCACTTTAGTATAACCATGGTAATGGACAGTTCAGTCACACATAAGAAATATCAAAAGTTTGGTTGAATTTTGGTTGAGTGATGCAAACTACAGAAGTAGGGACAGAGATGAAATCTCTTTTCATTTGTATTATAGAGATTAGATCTGTAGACTTTCTAGAAACAGGGTGTGAGGATAGGGAAGGCTTTGTGCAAAAATGTATTTGTTTATTTCCCACTTTACTTTAAGGTCCAATTAACACTATGATCTACCTATTAACTATGCCTCAACAAACTCCTAATTCTTTGTTAAGTTAAGGTCTTGGATTAAGGGTCTAAAACAAGGAGATGCAGATTAAAGGAACACCCTACTTAAAAAAAAAAAAAAAAAAAAATAGGCTCATTCTCCAACTCCCTTCTAGAGTGTGAGTTAAAAAGTTACGTTTTAATATTTTTTAATCCTTTCAGCCGATCTCTGTGTCTGGGGATAACACTTTTAGCATAGCTTAGCATAGATCATTGAATCTGATTAGACCGTTAGCATCTCGTTTAAAAATCAGATTCAATGATCTTTGCTAAGCTATGCTAAAAGTGTTATCGCCAGACCCGGAGATCGACTGAAAGGATTAAAAAACAGGGAAATGTAACTTTTTAACTCTGGGGGAGCTGGATTTCAAAAGAAATGGAGAGTTTCTTTAAGGCACTAATAGGTTTAGTCCACTTTAGATATTTTACTAACTACACGTCAACTAAGTCTCACTCATGTGCAACCTCCTGTCTACTAACTCTCAGAGTAGATTGTTAGGGCAGGTTTAGAGTTAGTCGAATAAGTTGACATATACTTGTAAACATTCTCAGTCAGTATGTTACTCATCAAAATAAAGTGTAAGAAGCTATTGAGCAGATAGTCCAACCTGATTTCACGGCAATTCGTACATATTTTTATCAGGTGGCTAATTCATACAAATTCGTACAACCTTACTCTTCTTCTAAATTGTATGTATTTTACGAGATGCCAATTCGTATGAATTTGTAAGAATGACCTATACCTAACCCCGCCCCTAAACCTACCCATCACAGGGTTTTAGACAAATCGTACAAAATCGTTCGAGTGAGGTCATACGAATTGGCACAAATTCGCCACCTTGTACGAATATGTACGAATTGGTCGTGAGACTGTGTTGAATAGTCTACTAATACTATAATACCTGCTGGTTGACATGTAGTTGCAAAGTTACTTACTGTTAGTAGAAAGTGGGTGATCGACAGTGTTATTGTGCTTTATAATTATTAATAAACAGCCGATATATGCTAGTAATATGCATGCTAGTTAATAGCGAGAATAGATTAAAAAAAAAAAAACTTTATGTCCAGTTTTATTAATATATATTTTTTCAAAACTTACAGTTAAGTTTAGTATTATATTAAAACAAAATGCATATAATTACTTGGTGATCTGATCATTACATTAACATTTCTAAACAAATATGAAAACAGAATTTAATGAGAAAAAGCTAGCAATTGTAATACAGGTCTGTCTCAACACACGAAGATGGGTATATCTTAATAATATACATAACATTCTAATATCCATATAATATTCTGCTTTATTCATTGCCGAAATTATATGAAAAATTCAAGTAATATATAAGGCATATTTTACAATGGCCAATTATAATTACTAAAAACTGCTGCATTCATTTTCATAATTCACTCTTATACTAGTCTTGAGCTCGTATATAGCCTTCAGCCCTCAGCTCACAGTGTCTTTCATAAAACAGTACAATTAGGGAATATTATGTGTTCAGAAGGCATTTAGGTCTCCTAGTTGATATATATGTGGCAAATCCAGTCCATGTTGATGTATTTGCAGTTTGTCACTGATTGCATTTTAGTAAGCAAGTACTAATTTGTACTGAAATGTATTTGTGAAATATCGCAGTTCCCAACCCTCCAAGCCATGTATAAAATGCATTTATACACCCATAGATTATGCATACAGACATTTGTGAATGCCTTATGTTATTATGGCCTCAGAGAAGAGGGAGCAAGATGAAAAATCAAAATGGAATAATAAATAGTTAAGACAATTAATTAATGCAGTTATTTAAGCAACGGAAAGCTATACGTGAAAAAAAAAAAAAAGTAAAAAGATCGCAGTCACACTTCACAGTCCACAGCTTAGCTGAAAATGCCACAAGCTAGAACTGCTCTGGAACACGAGCTTTCAGATTTCATTGATTCAGCCACTGAAATGACAAAAGGAGAGACTGTCTTTTCCCTTATCTTCTCCATTTTTCCTTCTTTCCTCTCCTTTTTTGTTTCTAAAGCGGCAGGAACAGAAAGAACTGTGTGAAACTGAACGATGTAATGGTTTGTTGCATTAGGAAGAATGCATGTCAAAACATCCTGCTTCTTTGTGCCTCTCAGCTCCTTCATGTTGTCTTAATCAGAGTCATCAGCATGCCAGTGTAATTGCTGCTATCAGAGGCAGTGAAACAGCACGCTGCTAGAGCCGAAATAGAGTCTGAATAGACTGCGACTTCTCAATATAGCAGGTTCTTATCACATAACCAAGTGAAAATCACTCTCTCACTCCCCTTTCCCTTGTTCTCGCCAGCTTTCTGCCCTGTGTTGTTGCCATGGTAACAGGCAGCGGGAGGCAGAGTGATGCTGTGGGTACCACTGATGGGGGAAGATTTGGGGGGGTTCTCTCCCTTACGGACTGAGCAGCCTCACGCCTCCTTACTACTAAAACATACACAAACTCAGTCAGCGGCATTCAAGGCTAGTGGTAGAGACACTTGATATAGTGAGATGTCTTTTACACTGAACAGTGCTTTCAGTGTATTATTCAGAAATATTAGTCTAGCAAATAAGGCTCATTGTATTACTACGTTGACAGACATAGAAGATTTTTTTATAGAAGAAAATATGCTGCATTAGTGGCATTAACTACTCTGTACTTACATTTAAATGAATCATTTGGTACAACTGTGTACATACATGCTTTTACACTGAACTTATATTTTAAAAATACCTTTATGTAATGACATCTGTAGTTAATTTCTGTAGTTAAGACCATTTCATATAAAGTGGGAAACAAAATGTTTTTAATTGTATCATAAGTGAAAATTATACTTTTATATTATAGCTAAATTAGCAATAAAATAATGTTTCACTAATTAAATTAATATAATAAAAATAATATGCAATATGAAATTGTATTATGAAATTAAATAGTATAAACCACCAAAATATTAGACTGTACTTCATTAAGACACAGGTTTATGTCTAAAAAAATATATAATATATAATAAGTACTCTTTTACTTTGTTTTAACGCTTTTTTGTCTTTGAAAAATTTATATTTTTGACTGATATTAAATCAAAATGTGCAGTTTTAACTTAACCTTAAAAAATAATTTGAGAAAGGTTAATATATTTAAAATATTAATTTTATTATTAGCCATAGTTTTACTGTTTTAATGTTTTAGTTGTTGAAAATAAATATTTTTGATGTTTTTTTATTTAATATTTAAAAAGTGTTAAACCAAGCCATAAATATAATTTGAGAAAATAAATCAACAAATAAAGTATGTTTAGCCCCTTTTTTTTTCTTTTTTTCTTTCGGTGTTCTAGGGACTAAAATAGCCTCTAAATGTGTTTTTGGATTAACAGGAAGCTGATGAGAAACAAAGAACAGGTGAGCCAGAAGGAGGAAAATGAAAAGAGATGAAAAGAGACAGAGAGAAAGTATGAGAGGAAAGAATGAGGAGTAGGTGGGGGTTGGGGAATACATAATCTAAAGCTATTGGATGGCATTAAAGAACTCGTAATGCAAGAATCCGTCTATTGGCTCTAGCACAGATTAAAGGTTGTGGGTTTTGACTGTGGAAGCTATTATATAATTCATCCTCTGATGACATTTTTACCACATTGGCAGTTTTTTTATTTTTTATTCACGAAAATCTCATATTATTTGTCAGTGTTGTGTGTGCAATTCCCTGCACATTTTTTTCCCCTTTCTCCCAGCATTCCATGGACTCTTTTGATCAATCTTGCTGCCTACGCTTAGCCACACAAAGACAACACACTCCTACAAAGCGCACTGTGCTTGCAATGAGTTGCAAAAGCATAAAACAAGGAATTGCACACCTTATCAAAGTCCCCAAAGAAATCGGTTTCATCTTTGGTGGGTTTGGATTTCATGTCCGTGTGATGAAATATGAGGGAAACCTGCAATGGAGCAATGTGATGTCCATTTAAAACATGATTCACCTTAATAGCCATCATTTTAAAGCAGTGTGCCATTTTGTTTTTAATGTAAAAAAAATCGTAATGCACAGAAAAAAGTAAATACGTATAAAACAATAGTATAATAAGTAGTAGGCGTAGCTTGACTTTCTAGAGTGTCAGGAAAGCTGATTTGTGGGATGCTTTATAGGAAAGGTTTTTCCCTCAACTTAGAAGAGTTGATACATATCTCAAAGAGCACTTTGTAGCACTTCGACCTTGGTGCAATAATATCATCACTCCTGAAAACTTCCCCTCTCCCTCTCACTTCCGTCAATACAAGTAATGAAATTACTGCACAAGGTCAAAGTGCTGCGAAGTGCTCTTTCGCCATACATTATAGTTATCTGTTTTTATCTGCTTAAAAAAATCAGTGGCGTTTTCCTTTAAAAAGGAAGCAATGAAAGATGCCGCTTGTCTGACAAGATTTGTAACAGAGGCAAGATGGTATTGTCTGAACTGTAAGCCTCACACCCCTGGCCTCTATTGCCACTTTCATTAATCTTGGAAACACAAATGAAGATATTTTTAAGAGATTTCTGTCCCTTTCTGTTCCCCAAAACATCACATGAGGAAATATTCTCCTCAGACAACTCTCAGTTAAGTCATATTGATTACTTTTACAACTAATCTTTATGCATATTTTGAAGCATGAAAGTTTTAGCGGAAAGAACTTATAATAATGGGACAGACATTAATATCTGTAGGTGTTTATTTTTGCCTCCTGTCCAGCCACAGACTCAGGCTGGGTCCAGAAAAACACTGTGGCTGATTGGGTGCAGATTAAAGCTGCCTCTGTGACCGCAGTGAATAAATCCATCATCAAATGAGAGCTCCAATCACATAATCCACTTACCTGATGTGACACCTTCTACAGAGCTCAAAAGCAGCTAGAAAACCATTAAAATGGAAAAACACCCATTGAGATTCAATGGCACTTAAACATTTCAAACCAAAGTTAATACTACAGAGGGCTTATTGCACAGTTTAATTTCTGTAGACATATCAGAATTGGACACCAATTGGAATTGTTCAACTCATTTTTGTCACTATTAGTGTTTATATGCTGCTAGTCTTTTAATACTGCAAGAGAGGCATTCACAAACTCAACATGCAGCTGTAATAGTAATTGAATTCTAAAGAATTATAAAAAGTGCTCGCAAATAATAAAATGCATTTGCAACTTCATCCAGTACGTTTTAATTCTCTTATGCATAATCAGAGAGTGTGCGATGAGTGAGATGTGGTTCTAAGTTCTTGTTGAATCGATATGCTGATGATGGATGATTATAGTTTTAGTTCATTACTGGTCAGGTGCTCTTACACTTTTGCATGCGTTTGGAGTATTTCTGACTGTGTATGTGTCTGCTGAGGGCTGGGATGTCTGTGTTCAAGGGATGCTGACTCTGATTTAAAAATTAATGAGATCACAAAAAATGTCTACTATACATTTCTGGATGAGGACACAAGGAAATATCTGGTAAAAGATCAGTTCGATACAATAAGGTTCCAGTGGTTAACAGCAGGATCTAACTTACAATGAACAAGTGTTTACATTAACTAACATTAACGGATATGAACAAACACTGTAATAATGCAAGACTCATTGTTAGTTAATGTTATTTTATGCATCATCTAACATTAATTTGAGCTTTTTTTCCTTCAGAACACTGAATATATGCAAACTCTGTCTGTATTCGCTCAGAGTGACAGGTTATGTTGGTGTTTGTGTTGTCAAGATGTCCACACCGACAGCTACTCTCTTTTCTCTTTTGGGAGTCAGGTTGATGCTATGGTCATTGCTATGGTAACAAAATGACATATACTAGATATTGACTATGCTCTCTGAATAATAAATCTGATTTCATTGCTTGCATAAAAACAGAGTGGATAGTGCATTCTACAGATTTAAAAACCATATCAGAATTGAGTACGGTGTGAACCAAACCTTTCAAGCCTGTAAAATTTGGTTGATGTAGATTGGGATTGACTTTAAGAAAATGCACGCTACATTCACCCTCAGCACAAAGAAATCCCAATGTGCACAATTACAGAAGCGAGAAGGCAATGTGCAAATACCCCAAATACAAAAGCTGTCTTACAGAGCCAATCATCTTTAATGTAGAGCGTATAAGTCCAAACCCACTGATGCACAAATTCAATCTGTTTTGCTCCTGCCTTCCCTTACAAACATATGTAATCTCTCTCTCTTCGTCCATCTCTCTCGCTCTTACTCTCTCTCTCTCTCTCTCTCTCTCAATCAAACACTGGTACAGAAATAGCCCTAACGACGGTGACAACTGAGGTGTAAATCTAAACTGTTGCTATGGGAAATAGAAGAGAACAGGTTTGACTGCCATCAAGCTACCAAATTAATGGGCAGTATAGAGGCTAGCATCGACACAGGTTGTTGTACCAATACTGCAGGTTACCATGTTAACAGAGTTTAACGGTGCAGAAGGAGCTATAATTAGAGCTTGAGAACTGTTTCAAAATTAGAGCTCTTAATTAAATGTGCAAAGTTGGTCTTGGAAGTGAAAAACGCACATTTGAATAGCAAATGTGAACATCTGCAATGCTAATTAGCTGGGAGCCTAAAATAAGTGACGCATTACGTCAACGGGAGAAAATGAGGAGATTTTTGGGCCCTGTTTATATTGTACATCAAATCACATTCCCTCTTTTTCTCTCCGCCAGGATTCTACTGACGGTTGTGGTGATATTTCGTATCCTGATTGTGGCCATCGTAGGTGAAACGGTCTATGAAGACGAGCAGACCATGTTTATCTGCAACACCCTCCAACCTGGGTGCAACCAGGCATGCTACGACAAGGCCTTCCCCATCTCCCACATCCGATACTGGGTCTTCCAGATCATCCTTGTTTGCACGCCCAGCCTGTGCTTCATCACCTATTCAGTGCATCAGTCGGCCAAACAACGTGACCGCCGCTACTCCTTCCTTTACCCAATGATGGAGAAGGACTACAGTCGCGAGGGTACCCGCAAACTACGCAACATAAACGGCATTTTGGTGCAACACTCTGACAGCGGTGGCGGAAAGGATGAACCCGATTGCTTAGAGGTTAAGGAGATCCCAAATGCTCCAAGAGGCCTCCTGCATGGCAAGAGCTCTAAGGTGCGACGGCAAGAGGGCATTTCCCGCTTTTACATAATCCAAGTCGTGTTCCGCAACGCACTGGAGATAGGCTTCTTGGCGGGACAGTATTTTCTATATGGTTTTAGCGTGCCCGGCATCTTTGAGTGTGACCGCTACCCCTGCCTGAAGGAGGTGGAGTGCTACGTATCCCGGCCCACCGAGAAGACGGTCTTCCTAGTGTTCATGTTCGCAGTGAGTGGGATCTGCGTCGTGCTCAACCTTGCCGAGCTCAACCACCTCGGCTGGAGGAAAATCAAGGCAGCCATTCGAGGTGTGCAAGCCCGCAGGAAGTCCATCTGTGAGATCCGCAAAAAGGACATGGCCCACCTGTCACAACCGCCAAACCTGGGCAGGACCCAGTCCAGCGAGTCTGCTTATGTCTGATCCTAATTCACCTAAATATGGAGTGGAGTGGAATGCGGTTATGGTACTTGTGCAAATGTTTATAATGGCAAAGGGAGAGGCCACACCTCTTTCCCACAAGCCACTCCCTCCCTCTTTATGCCATAAGACAATGTATGAGGAGGTTTGCACAATTTTAGGCTTCTGTAACAGCGTGTGAAGACAAGCCCTGAAAGTATACTTTAGAGTCTTGAATACAAGGATCAATGGAAGAGTGAAGAAGTACGACAACGAAGGAGGTCTAACACAGAATGTAATGGAAATGAAAGAATCTGGGTCTGTTCTTTCACTTTTCTCACTCTCACATCTTGAGGAAAGAGGAAGAAGAAGGATACCTAGCAGGAGAGCGTAGCGTGACGATAACCTCCCACTTTCCTCAACCGTTGTCGCTGAGACGGTGCCAGAAGAAGAATACTGTTTAGGTTTGCTCTCCTGGCAGTGCATCTGCCGAAAACAAACAACGGGTGGGATGTAAACATTGTGACACCAGTGGCACCTTCGCTTTGACATTTGATCGAACAAACGTTAGCGTCTTCTCTTGTAATCTCTCTCTGGTTGTGGTAAAAGACTAGGAGAGGATTATTACCTCCGCGCAAAGTGTGCCCTTCCATAAAGACACCCACTGTTACGTGTTCAAGTCAAGTATTCATCCTTCTTGTGGTGCATGAATGTGTGTTTGTATGTATGTATGTGACCAAAGTTGAACGAATTCAACCTTTTTGTTCATTTTAAGATTATACTTTTTTTTTTCTGCAAAGGTTGGTGCCATCAACTTAAATGACTGTTTATTTCAGAATATTATTTAAAAGTTAATTGCAAAGTTAGATTATTTACTTTTAATGGGAAAGAGAGCCAACCCTGCTAAAAAAGCATTTCCATGCTGGGTGGTTTATGCCGGTTTAACTGGCGGAGAAGAATAACCAAGCAAAAAAAAATAAAAAAAAATAAAAAAAAAAAGCTATGTAACCAGCATGGTCTTTCTGGTGAACGTGATTAACAAAGGAAGTCTTGCGTGTTAGGATAGATGCTTGACGGTGACATCCGTAAAAAGAATTGAAGAAATGTTTTCATGTATCCTAATGTTTCAGATGAATTTATTATCAAAAAAAAAAAATAGCATAAAGGTATCTTTCAAAGGCATGTTTACAAAGCTTTATCTGACTTTTGAAATGAAAAATCAATGTTCAGTGTGTGTTATTAGGAAAAAGGATACATCAATAGTGTTTTTACTAGCTTTTTTTCTTCTCGTCACGTGTTTAATCGGCATGCCTTTACTACTAAGAAAAGAAGAAGCTTAGAAATTATATGTATGCATTGCACTTTGTGAGGATGGGAAGAGTGGATAAAAGGAGAAACTCACTCTGGGGAGGACTTTAGCGGTAGGGAAAGTGAGCCTTTTGAATTGGTCTATCCGGAATGAGATCGATGACAAGTACGTAGGTATGTGCGTGTATGTAGCTGTGATCCACTGTGTGCCTTTGTTTACACAGCGTGGGTTAAAGCAGAGTGTAAAATCTCTAACGAACACACACAAAAAGCCAATTTACGCACTAGGCCCACTAAAGAAAGTACTTGTGCCTACACCGCCCTGACTCCACTCTGCTCGTGCACATAAAACAACCCCGCGTAGACAGAACACAGTGCAACGAACACACGGACCAGCTCGCTGACATACCGCAGACACAGAAAACACTGTCAGACAAGAAAGAGAGGAAACTGCAGAGGCCCTTTAATAGCAACACAATTGTCCTGACTTTGGCATTTCTTGCAGAAAAAAAAAGTGCGTGTTTATGTTTAGCTTGACACGCAGCGCAGTTTAGCCACAGTTTTGATTCAGGCCAGAAGGCGGTGTGAGGATGGATATAGCTGTTTACATCTAAATTGAATGAGAGGCATAAAAGCGGCCACGTTTATTAGGCGTCCAAAGCACGTCACATTTGTTGCACTGCGCACGTAAACACCTCGTAAATGATCCGTAAAAACATAGAAGCAAATTGTGGACTTTTCTGTACTTCATCCAAGAGGAGAAGATGATTACATTTAGATCCAGGATACAAAATGAACACTCATCAAGCGGTTAATGTGATTGGCAAGTACAGAAACCAAGCTGCTCGCCAGTTTATTAGGAACTGCAACAGCACTGCAATAATATGGCCCTCAACAAAGTGATGCAATTAAAAGACACACAAACTACTACTGCTGTTATTTAGAATTTAAATGCAAAAACAATTTCATGGGCATTAATAAATATTAAGGGCATGGTGAAAAGTTCATTTTGAACCCTGTGTATACACTATTTATTAAACAGGATTTTTGTAGCATAGAACTAAATCTACTGAAATACTGCCACTGAAATAATAAACCTAAAACGAAGCTTTAAAGAGAGTTTAGACTCACTTTTGATTTAATCAGAACAAATAAATAGCAACGCCTGAAATTAAAGCTCAACAATCTTTCTTAACGCAAAAGTTTGATTGTATCCTCTGCAGATCTAATGAATTATAAGGTACTATAGCCATTATTGTGTGGGGTAGAAATGAAATGCACCCTACACTTGGGACCAAACGGATGTGTACCTTCTCCTGTGTCAGACAATTCCAGTTCTACGAAAATAGTAACTCTGCCAAAATCATAAACTCTGGAACTATGCAGCATTAAATGGCATCTTTTACAAGCATGTTATTTTCAAGTGCAGTTCAGAGATTATCAAGATTGCTTCCCCAAGTGAGAACTTCTTCATGTGCTTAATCCACTCTTCTCCTCTGTCTATTTTTATAAAAACCTATATCAGAGTTTGAATACAAGACAAAAAAAGAACAATGTCAGATTTTGTTTCTTCTTTTTATTTATTCCAGCTTTATGTGTGTTACTCTTTTTATTTTTATTTTTTTTTACAGTGCTGTATTATGAGGGACACAGCAGGGGGTATGTAAAGACAAGAATTATGTGAAAAATGTGGCTTTACTTGCCAAAGCTTTGTTATATGCAACTTAACTAATTGGGTCTCGGTGAATGGGTTGTTCAGTTACTGTAAAGCATGTGTAACTACTATGGAAAGCATGTTTTATTTCGCTCTTTTTTATGAAACAGGAAAGCAGGGACAGGTTAGAAAGGGTAAATACATTTCAGCCATTAATGGGCCAAAACTAAATATAGCAGGTATTTTAAACCAATCTTGTTACAATCTTGTCTTGGTTTTCAGCGAGGGTCAAAAAGTATTTTTATGATTACACCCATCCTGTAGTCACTGCCAGACAATTTTGTAGAAGAGAACTTGTTTTTTCATACATTATTGATGTGTAAGTAAGCAACCTTATGACGTTAATCTACTGCCACTGGTCATCATCTTAAATGTGAGATGAAGACATTAACTGCTGGTCTTTCAAAAAGTCATAATGGTAATTAAACACTCAGAAAACATAGTGGACCAATGCACATAAAAACAAAATGGTCTCAGGTGACAGATTTAAAAAAAAAAGTTTCTACAGTTATTATTCAATGTACAGTATCTTTACAAAAGCCAGTTGAAAGTTTGCCCATGTTTTATAGAGTTAAAGAACAAATCAATTATTTGATAACATCAGTCTAGCGAGGCACTCCTGGCAGTGCCGAAAGATTTTTACAGCGATCATGCTACGCAGATTTACATACGAATACAACCGAGTCAAGTTCATTCCCCGTTAGCTCAGGAAAAACAATCGTTCTAATCTCACGTTAATCCTTTTTGAATGATCATTACATGTCCCAGAATGCTCTCTGAGCGTCTGCCAGAAATCGCGGCGCCCCATGTCCCAACCACACTTTTCCATTGCCAGCTCAGGTTTTCCTCTAGAGCTCTGGCTCAAGATCAATCCCTCATTTCAGCAAGGACAGTTAAATGAGATGATGCGGTTTTAGTCTGATGTGCTTTGCTAAATATCCACTGTTGTGGTTCCAAACTGCATGCTCCAAAGAAGACATTCGCAAATAGGGTTAGGTTTCCCGTTCTCTTTATAAAACGGAATTATAAAACTAGCCTTTGGTAGAACTTTAACCAATTACGACTCCACGTGTGCTGCCAGGGGTGATTGACACCCGCTGCACAAGCCGTACTAATCTCTCAGGAATAAGAAGAGTCGCCGCTCCTAATCACTCCCAGCTGCTTATACGGCCGTATAAACACTGGATTAGCTCTAGGCAAAGACAAAAGGGCAGACGACTCATTCATCCTTCGTACCTACACCATCACGGGACAAATCGCATCAACACACGCCGCTATAACTCAGGATCTGTGCAGAGGCACCAATCCTAAAAACCGACGTATATACACAGAGAGAAATCAGGGCCTGTTCTGCTAACCAGGGAAACAGTACTAAAGAAGCATTACCGTTTATAACAATTAGCCATGCGAGTGAAGCAACTTCGGTTATTAAGATTGAGAATTGCATTATCACGATCACACCCTGTGCCATGTGGGAAAGGGTAGCGGCGCTATCCATCAGAGATTATACATATTCACGAGGGCAATGTGCAACCCTTTAATCCACCATGAAATCAACCGTCTGATTACTTTATCTAATTAAAATGGTTTAGATTGTGTGCACGGAATAGGATTTGTCGAATTATCTTCTTTTAAGATCAGATTTTTCTTTTTTCCATTTCATTTTTATTCTGTCTTACTTTGTGTGTGGAAATGATGAGGCAAAGGTCAACGCACAATTTTGTTCGACTCCATGTGCAAAATGTGATGTTCCTGAAATATCAAACAGGCGCTGCTAAAAGTGATGGCTATACAGATTTTGCTGACAGCTGTGCATCAATTGTCCAATCCACAAATGCCACCATATCTCTTAGCCCTGTTTTGATGGTTTTTGCGAAATCGAATCCAAGTGAACGATTCTTACTTGTTTCTAATAGGAAATCTGCTGTTTAGGACACAGACTTCTATTTTGTAACTGACCTTATTTGAAGGTTTTCTTTCTATATGTTTCTGACTTGTGGATTGTGTACAATTACTTAATTAAACACCTTGAATGAACTTAGCGATTTGTGTGTGTCCTTTAGTGTGTGTATTTGTGCGCATCATAGATATTTGATGCAGACTAAATCTTGACGAGTTCATATCGTCTTAAAGGAATAGTTCAACCAAAAAGGAAAATGAACCCATAATTTACTCACCCCCAAGCCATCCTAGGTGTCTCGACATATGATGTAAGCCACATTCGTAGTGTAAACGAACGAGGATAGAGCAATATGAAATGCTGGTAATGAATTAAAAGACAAAAACGATTTTACTTTAAGAACGAATGCAGCTTACATCAAGTTAGGGTGAGCCAAGAAGCCAGAACTCGAACTCTCTTGCGAACGCACAAGTCAGTGATTCGAAAAATAGAATTTTAAAAATAGAAATATTTTTGTTGCAAAGACCCATCGATCTGCTTCAGATGACATGTGTTAACCTCCCTGAGACATATAGGTTAGTTTTACGATGTCAGGCATGTTAGTCCATACAGTCCTGCTGCCGGGTGTTTAGTAAAACTAAAGCATTTTTCAGATTAACTTGTTAAAGATCCCATATAGTCAAATTTTTTCATGAGAAGTGAGGTCTAGGGGCTATGTAACTACCGTATAAGTTTCAAAACAGTCAGTCCACAGTAAACTGCACACAGCTTGCATAAAGTAGCTGTGATTTTTCACAATCCGCTGTGACTTCCATAAAAATGTCATCACCCGAGCATCGCCCACCGTTCATGACATTGATGAGCAACAACAACACAGAAACATGTCCTAAAGATGAACTTTAAAAGACGAAACCAAACCGGTCGACCTGAAACGTTACACGCTTACTCCAAGGGTAGGCGATCTGGCAGGATTGTTACTATGAGGTAAATGACATCTAACATGTATAGTAAAGATAAACTCACCATGTCTATGCACTCCTGACGAAGATGTATGCATTTCAGTTTCAGCAGGCAACTCATTTTACAGCTATGTTATTATTCCAGCTATAACTAGTCCAGCTAATCACAACAATGCGCATACAATTACACATGGTTATATCTAAATCGTCAGTTTGTTGTTATACACACATGCACACAGACATTGGTTCATAAACGACATTGTCATGAGATGCAAGACATGCCCATAACAAGAAAAGATAATACTATATTTTACTTTCTGATAAGAAGTGTGCAAACTCAAACATTTTTGAACTTATTTTATTGGGTTAAACCGCATCTGTCGTTATTTTGTTGTCTGGCAGGAGCATCGGTATGTGATCAAATTTTTAATTTTAGGCTGTATTGTGCCAATTATGTAGGCAAATCTGCTTTGTTTGGAATGAGCCGCCTCCGTCTTCCCTTTGTTTTGCATTCAGTTAGCGCTTGGACATAATCGTTACATTTGATGGGCCTGCTCATGCGTCACTTAGAAAAACAGGCCTATCAGAAGAGAGGCTCATGAATAGTAATTAGACAGGCCTGAGAGAGGAGCTGTAAAAACATTTCCAGACGGTTTTTGTTACTTACACCGCGAATATATATTCTTAAGGATTCCAACACGTTTTATAAAACTCCAAAAAGTTGTACAATATGGGATCTTTAAGATATGCATAATCACCAAAAAAAATCATAAATCATTTGAACAAAAGGTCAAATTTGACAGAAGATGCTCTTTGGAACATCCTCAAATCATGCTGGGATAACATGGATCATCAGGCTTAGCACAAATTTGCAAAGTCCATGCCAGCTCGAGTGTTGCTGTCATTGAAGGTAGAGTACAACAAGAGTACAAACTGAACATTCACACGTTCTCAAATTCACGTCCATGCATCACGTCCAAGATACATACTGGAAAAAATTCAAAACAGAAGAATTTTTGCTAGTAGCTTCAGACTTGGAACCATGTTGTTTACAAGCAATCAGCCGTGTGCTAAACTGCATAGTAACCTAATCACATATGAGTAATTGTAACTACCATAATAGCTGGAAAAGTTGTAGTTTCCAATGGCTTAATGGCTCCGTTAATGAGTTCAAGCAGTTCCCACAGTAGAGCAACAGAACAGCACAGCGGCTTTCTAATAGCAGCGGTCATAGCAGGAATGGTAATTATAACAGAAAAGCTAATGAACTCTCATGAATTAAAGATTAAAACTGATCTCTGTTAGTTGAATCAGCTTTCCCGCAAGAGCATTTTCTTCCACATTTGGTCATTAATTTAAAGTGTCAAGCATCATGTGAGTCATTGTACATACAGTATGTGACATATAGTCAGTGTCCTTTTTATTTCATTATACTTGTCTCTGTGTTTCATGTCAACCCCATTCTACTGCCCACAGTCACGTGGTTTCGAGCTGGGATTGAGGGCCTGTTGCCACGGCGATAAGCCAGGCAGTAAAATCTCTAAGCGCTACAGGGATTATTGTGCGGACAGATGGGTGAGAGAACGTCACTTCCTAAGAGACGAGCAGAGATCACGGCAAACTCCTCCGACACACACCGTCATAATCGTTAGCATCAGCACCGGCAGCCGCAAACATCATCTGATCTCCGACAGTGAAAGTAAATGTCGCTATAATCACCTTTGATTAGTATCATTATTAATGACCATAATTATGCATTTGAAACACTGAGTTTATAACTTCAAAAGCCAACATGAGCACTATGATAAAGATGGCCATCTTAGAGTGTGGCACAGCTATCAATAAATTGTGTATGTGGAGCAGTGAAATTATCATGAGTTCAGAAATGACATGTACATGCACTCTGCCTTCAGATACTAATGACCTCTATTTGACAAACCCGTGAGCGAGAGAAGTGGCTTTAGTCGGCAGAGCAGCTCTCTGCTGGGGTCGAGGTGGCAGGCTTTGCCTGACCCGTCATGTTTTGCAGGACTAATGGATGGATAGATTATAGATGAACAGGAAAGGTTTGCATTCTACAAAAGACGGGAGGAAAAAAAAGCGTAAACTGTGTATTTTATTCCATGTTAAAATGCTTTATCCTATATGCAGCGAACATAAACTTGACGTAAAAATAATTGTTTGATTTTTTTTTTAAGGGTTGGTTCAGCCAGAAATGAAAATTCTGTCATTAATTACTCACCCTCATGTCGTTCCAAACCCATAAGACCTTTGTTCATCTTCTGAAAACAAATGAAGATGTTTTTGATGATAACAGAGAGCCATCGGTCCCTCCATAGACAGCAACACATTGGTAAAGCAGTCCATGTGACATCAGTGGCTCAACTTCAGTTTTGCGGCGATACGAGAATACTTTTTTGCCCAAAGAAAACAAAACTGTGAACCCACCGTGAACCAATGAGTGTATTCCATAACAGAGATGTTATCAGTCCTCAGTCTGTACATTTACTGATTTTTTTATAATGTTTCATATTTATGAATTAGATTATAAACGTATCCATTTCGTTTCGAGAGCAGTGCGCTTTCAGAGAGAGCCCGCCCACACACGCTTCACATTGGCTGTGATATTTGATTGATTCTGTCACGTTGTGGGTAGTTAGGACACGGTGTCCTGGGAAAAGAACTGTTGAGCAAATTGTGTTAATTTTTGTTTTCTTTGCACAAAAAAAGTATTCTCCTAGTCGTGCAAAAAAGTGAAGTTGATGCACTGATGTCACATGGACTGTTTTTACTATGTTTCTGGATCTGGGGTTATTTCAGGTGTGATGCTGTCAGGCTCTCTGATGTCATAGAAAATATTTCATGTTAAACAGCACGAGGGTGAGTAATTAGTTACAGAATTATATTTTTTGGGTGAACTAACCCTTTACAGTTTATATTGAAAATTGTGTTACTTGTTGAGTATTATATTTGAAACATCTGACTTTTATGGCTTATATCAGTGCAAACATGAAGCTCATATTTTAAGAAAATAAAAACTTAATTATTCAAAGGCCCAGACTGAGTGAAAATATGCAGTTGCTGATATTTATATGGCCAAAAAGTAAGATGAAAGATGAAAGACAGATATTAAGCAGACAGACTTTACATGTAAGTGCAAGGTTACTTGCTCAAAAGGGACCATCAAAATAAAATATTAACCAAAAACCTGTATCATATTTGATACTCACATTTTAACATGGCTTTTCTAAAAACGATGTGTGAATAATCAAGTAAACCTTACTTCAGTCCAGGAAGTGTTTATCTTGAAATATTGCAAAAAAAAAAAAAAAAAAATTAAAACATAAAACATGTACATTACCTGAATGTGGTCATTTTTACAATTATACTAAAAGTACTTTAAAATGCCTTAAAAAATATATAAACTGTCAATCTGACAAAAGGATAGCTACATGTAGAAAACTTTTTTAGGCAAAGTTTTATTTTTTTAATTTAATTGATTTTTTCAGCTCATAAGTCTAAGTTAACAGTGTAGGCTTATGTAATATAATATAATATAATATAATATAATATAATATAATATAATATAATATAATATAATATAATATAATATAATATA
>JAUCMU010000027.1:3112224-3121990 GCA_032275025.1 Enteromius treurensis | reverse complement strand
ATTAGATTAAGCCAGGACTAGACCTTTGCTAATTTAGGACATTTAAGAATTTTTAGAAACATGTCTTACAAAAATGCGTTATCTGTGAACATTTTAAGACCTAACAATGACATGAATGTATTTTAAGATATCTCAGTGCAAGCTTTTTCCAGTTTAGACAGCTCTTAACAATTATTTAAATCTAGGACTAGTCTTAAACCGTTTGGGAAACTGCCCCATTATGTTTAATATGCAAGTTGATTACGTGGTGTACTTAAATTTGATTTCTTAAATACACTATAAACTATATCAGATTCTCAACTCAATCAAACACTCCCGAACAAGCTAATTTAGAAAGGTGTGTTTGATCAAGGCTGAAGCTAAAGGACCTGGAGGGCCAGAGTTGAGAACCTCTGAACTGTACTATGATACGGTAACAAAAAACAAAGGTGACAGGTGTCAAATCTGATTAGCCAGATAGAGTTTATCCTGTAATCCTTTTAATGGAGGGTGTGAGGATATTGGATCTAAGTGTTAGAAAGACTGAGGCACAAACACAGGAAAGGTGGATGAAGACACCTGACTTACGGTAATGTTTTTTTTTATTATCCAAACGTGTAAACAATTTACTTGCAATCAAAAAATAAAATGAATATTAGTCATTAAACCTGACGTTACCTTTTCTTACACTGTTGCATAGAAAGACATGTTTTGTACCAAGTTTCCACCCGGAAGATTTAAGCTACAAAGTGCAGAAATAATTCAGATATGCGTCTATGGCAGTTTTCAGGAAGATCCAAAGAGGGCGGGCATTCGATGATCGGAAGTTGCCGCTTATTGGTCAGGTGTGATAAATATTCTTCCTTGCGTCTTTTTTATTATTTTTTATTTATTATATTACATATTTCACTATTAAATTTTAACAGTGTTATTTAGATGAAAGATGTCAGCGGCACTGACCACAATGCATTATCATGCGATGCTTGTTACTTTTCTCATCGCTGTCAGAAAGGACCAACCGCAGGCGCTGGGTAACATGCTTTTTTTTTTTTACAATTTTATTTTATTTTTTACAATTTTTTGTTTTTTTTGTGGATACCAGATACCAACCCTTTACCCTGACAAATCGAAATGAATATATGATTAAGTAAAATAAATAAAACCGTCCTTTGAGCCTCCATTGCGCCCCCTGGAGGGATGAACTGCGGAACGTCTAGGAACGTCTAGCACTTATCAACATTAGCCACCCAATGAAATATTAGCGACGCGCACAAGCAATTGTCCCTTTAATAAAACACTGCTGTCATCTCCTAACTTTATGTGCTTTGCTACTTTTAGTACTGTTTGAAAGCGGATAGATGTCTGAAGGTAGTATTACGATTGTGCATTTGTTTATTGTGGGTGTGATCAGACACAGTTAGCCCTTAGCAAAAGAGAAAGCTAATTGTGTATTGGAAGTTTTTCCACTATTTACGTAACTGATATTAGCTATTATGACATTCACATCAGTGTGACATGTGCTGTTTTGTCATGTAGAGGTATCTAAAAGGGCAGAAGAGGAGGCTGACACACCAGATCTCGAGGTAAATAAAGATAACAACTGGGAGAAAATTAATTTTATAACAGAGATGCTAGACATAAACATTACATGCAAAATCAGACACGTCCATTATACCTTTCATAATAATATCATGTATTCTGACACTTGCACAAGCTAATATCATGTTTTGTTTTGTTTTTGCACTTGGACCATGGAAGTGACGTTGTATTTTATGTATTTATCAACATCCATGCCATTACTATTTGACTTTACTGTAATAGTACGTTATCACTGCTATTATAATTATTATATTTGAAATCTAAAATAATAGAATATCACATATCAATCAAATTATTTCATACTCCAACCTGTAACAATAAATTTAAATGCCAACATGCTTAATTTAATTGATATACTGCAATAGCTTGTTCTAGTGTCTTTTCCTACTCTGCAGTATGCATAGGAGAAGAATATGTGAGCATAAAATATAAACGCAACGCACGTAAATGTAGTAAACATCCAGCACGTTCAGCACACAATAAGTCAAGTATGTATGCCAAAACCAGTGTTATTTAGCTACACTTTCCTACAGGGTCAGTCCGACGACAGCAGCGACGAAGGCGACGCTTCAGGAGACACTGAGAGTATGTGTGAATTATCCTGCCTTAAAGCATGTTTTAAATAAATCATGCAATCTAAGCTGAACCTGGGCGTGCTCTTTGTTTCAGTGGATTTCCTGCGCAGTCTCTTTTCACGAACTCTTGGCCTGAGTCCCGGAGAGAAAGTCTTGGATGAGCTGACCCTGGATGCAGTCGCCCGCTATATCCTGAGCGGCAAATGTGAGTTAACCTCTCAGAGAAGTGCAGTCTTTAAAAGGGTTAAAACACTTTATTATATTCAATTCAATATGAACAGTCAGCTGCAGAAAAAACCTATGTACAGTAGGTTGGCTTCCTGTGTAAACACGGTCAAAGTTGGCACCTTTGTTTATGCAAAGTGTGTGAGTTATTTTTGAATCGACTAGTTTCAGTAAGAAGTGTCTGATTGTGTCAACAGGCAAGAACATTATCTGTATGGTTGGAGCTGGAATATCTACATGTAAGTAAATCACTTGCCATAAAATGCATTTTAAGCACCATCTTTTTTAAATTTTAAATATAAAGACCTCTTATATTTCCTGTTATATGGTCCTGACTATTATTATTATTCTTATGATTAAATCACACTTTTCCTCAACTGTAAGTCAGTTGGATAAATATATGTAAATGTAAATATTATGGCTTTAATTTGTAATTACTTGTTTTATATGTTAAACTCTTAATTAACCTGTACTATCTTCCTTATTTAGCTGCTGGAATCCCAGATTTCCGCTCTCCTGGCACTGGTCTATATGCCAATTTGCAGAAGTACAACCTGCCTTACCCAGAGGCCATCTTTCAGATCGACTATTTCAAGGTCTGATTGTCATTCAGAAAGTCTCCTGATTTGTCATAAGAAGACAACAGCCAAATTCGTCATTCTCTCTTTTCAGAAACATCCGGAGCCCTTTTTTGCGCTAGCCCGAGAACTCTACCCAGGACAGTTTAAGGTAGTTTTTAAGTCACATAAAGTTATTAATGAAAGAAAACGCTGCCAAACCCTCCACTGGGTTGTGCCACATTCAGTTATCCTTTATTTCACACATATTACATGCTTTTCTTGGTATTGTCATGCTTGTGATAAGGCACCACATACAAGTAATGACGCATGTAAAACTGTGATTGTTTGTTAAATGCTGTTTGGTTTCTTCAGCCCACGGTGTGTCACTATTTCATGAGGATGCTGAAGGACAAGGGTCTACTGACTCGATGTTACTCTCAGGTTGTGTAAATTTAAGCTATTATTGAAAAATAAAAATGTTTGTATACGTGTTTTAATTATATACAAATATGATACAATAATTATTGTTATTTTTTTAGAATATCGATACTTTAGAGAGAGTTGCCGGTCTGGAAGGAGAGGACCTGATTGAAGCTCATGGTACATTTCACACCTCTCACTGTGTGAGCTTCCTGTGTCGTAAGGAGTACTCCATGGACTGGATGAAAAGTACAGTAACGCTGAAATTTCAATGTTTTCAGTTTTAAGGGAGATTTGGGAATATAGTTAACTCTTCACATTTCGTGTTTTTGGCTCGCAGGTCAAATTTTCTCTGAAGATATACCTAAGTGCGATTCCTGTGGGAGCCTGGTAAAGCCTGGTAAGAGAAACGATTTCGAAGAATTAGAATAACTCACATTCGCCTACACGAGTCGTCAGCAATTTGAATCTGTCTCTGTTACCTACCCACGTCACTGGGTAACATATTTGCATAATGCCCGCCCACGTTCTACATCGCGAACAACTTGCCCCACCCCTAAACAGTACAATTTCCATGTGGGATTACATCATGTCAAGCAGACACTGTATCCTGTGAGAGTAAATTTGTTTTATATGCCCTTCTGATTGATGCAGCTTGACTGTCTGTCTGTTTCATCATTAGCTCCGTTTACACGAAGGGGGAAGATGCAGGTATTTCCCTGCGGTTTGGTTATGCGCCAGAAAATGCTTAACGTCATGTGAGCGATCTATTTAACGTTACATAGGTTTGGCATAGTTATTATCGCACTCGACGGCGTATTTATGATATAAATGACAAGTTTTTTGAAAACGATGTTGTGTGCACAATGTTATTATTGAAAAAGGGGAGGAATTATTCATTTCACCCGGCTATGTGTAAATGTGGCCTAAGTAATGATAAACGATGGCTGCAGTGTTTGTTCACTACGTAGAGGTGTAAAAGCACTGTCCGCGTTAGTTTTGGTTCAAGCTCTATGCTGTGGAGCGCTGTAGTGGTAGACCAATCATATAGGACTGCGCCATCTGACCAATCACATTGAGGGCTCGCAGGAGAGCGGGGTTTAGAGAAACCGAGTCTTCGAACTGCTTCACACGAGTCGTTTACCAATCAATTAGAAATGGGGTAAAATAAAATAAATGTTTTTTTTGACCTTGCATACACATAAACCCATTTTAAGACATTCATAAAACAGTATTAGCCACCTTTAAAATGGCATAATAGGGGCACTTTAAATATAATGAAATCACTTTTTTAAGAAAATTAATTTATAAAAGGTGAAATAACATTTTGTGGGTGATGACATCATCCTTAAAAAAGAGAATTGTCACATAAGTTTTTACAAGCACAAAGCAGCAAAAACATCATAACTTGAGGATTCACATCACTCACGCGCAGAGCTTGTGCGAACAGAGAACAACAATAGCCTAAATACACCCATATGAAATATATATTTATAAACAAATAATAAATTAACAAAACTAAAGAAAAAATGCAACAAGTAAACTATTATTTCCTTGATTCTCTTTTTAGAAAGCGGCATCCAATAGTTTTCTTTTTTTACAAATACACAGCTGTTTTTATTGTGAGTATACACAAATAATATAAATATTTAGAATAGTTTTGAATAATGTCTTATTCTTGAGCGAGTATTGTAAACTGTTTCCACTTTTCTAAGAGAAAGATCAAGTGATCTTCTGGCGTCCCGCGCAGTTACACATTAGAACTTTCATCTTCAAAACAAAACATATTAAAGCAGCATCAAATGAAGCATCAGAACATAAGTATTCACATCATGCATGGAGCGGCCAAGGTGGAAAGGCCAAGTAGAGGCCTGGCTGCGGCAACAGGGAGGGCAGGGAATGAAGCGGCCTAAGAGATGGCCAGCTGACTGGAAAAGATTTAAGGTTGAGGGTGAGAGAAGAAAAGGGGCTGGAAAGGCTGAGGGGTGGGGGGAGGTTGGAAGGTGTATAGAGGGGAGGAGTAGAGGTGGGATGGGAGGAGAACTGCGGCGGTTGGGCGAGCTGTGGTTTGAAGAAGGTGCAGGCCTGAAATGGCCCAGGAAGCTGCTGGGATGCTGCAGGTGTCGGGTTCCTTGGATCTAGACTTGCGGGTTGGGGTGGGGCGAAGGCTGGGCTGGCTGAAAAGGGAGCGTATGCAGGGCTTTTGGATGCTTGATTTATCAGACCTGATGTAATTTTGATGACCAACGGCCTAGCATTTGGATCTGGTGGTGCGAGAGGCCTTTTCTGAAGGAATGGGAAGAATAGTTATTAGTTAGGAAGCCGGATTGAGCAAGGATAGCTTTAAGATGTTTGTTGGATCCAAAACGAGAAGCTGGGTGGTTTAGATTGTCAGTAAATAGAGGGTAAGAAGGAGATTTAGTGGTTTACTGTAATGGCTGTACGCTAGGGGATTTTGGTAAGATCTGACAGGGTTTTGACATTGAAACAGAAAATTCGCCTTTGTTTGATTGAAAAGGAAATAGAATCTTTGTCAATTATGGACCGATCGGACACCGTCGGATACGTTTTTGGATCGAAATTAGAATTGACTGTAAATTCGGAACATCTAAGAAAGCCGAAGAACGCTAAGATAAACATGGCGTCGAGGGTACAATTGGTGTGCACAGAATGATAGCCGGAGCAAATTTTGAGAAAGCAGATTGATATTATTTCTAAAGAGATTGGCAATCTGGAATTGGGTTTAGGAGGATTCGATCTTGGATTCCTTTTAGTAAGAGAGCGGTCTGTGAACTAGCAAGGTGTTCAGCTGAGCGGCCGAAAATTAATTAAAGCAAAAGCTGTAACCCGCTGGGAAAGCCTTTAATAGAATAGGGCGAAGTTAAGGAAGGATATGTAGGAGGTTACAGTTAGCAAGGAAGCAAATCAAACTTAAGCAGCGAATAGCGAGGAGGCGGCAATGGATGAACCTCAGTGTCTTGCATTCTGAAACGAGAGAGAGTGTCAGAAAATTTGATTGTTTGCCATGCATGCGGTGGCCCAGCAAAAATGAGCCTGGGAGTGGTCTTTGCTAACGAATGAATATTCTGATTCGAGTGGACCTTATTGGAGATAATAAATGATACGGGTAGGGGCTGAATGTGCCCAGCACTCATTTCTACTGAGAATCGGAAGTTTGCGTGTATGAACTTTGCGATGCTTGTTCCATTGCAAATATTAACAAGCAGAAAATAGATGCGGTTCTAAACTGGAAAGCCCATTGCTTCAACTTACTACGTAAGAATAAAGGTATAGGGCAGAAGAACAATATGCTAATATCAATTTTATAGTTTGTAAAAGGAGCATATGTCTTCTAGCCAGCCAAGCATTATGCTGCATGCTATTAATCATCAGGTACTGCTATTATCTTTTAAATTCTAAACTGGTACGCCTTAAAATGTGGCGTGTGCATAGGCAATATACGTACAAATATACACGCATGTGCATGCACATGTATACACATATACATATAGGTATACATACATGCATAAATACACACGTACGCACATACGTACATGCATACATATAGACACGAAACGCACACACATAAACATACGCGCACCTACATACCCAAATAATATATATTTTTGTTTGTTAAATAACCTATTACGCTACGTTTTTGTTTTTTAAAAGCAAGACCAGCGGCAGAAAATTATTTATTTATTTATTATTTTAAACTATTATTTATTTATTTTTTCACGTGTCGGCTGCGTCACTCGCCAACTTCGTCGTCTTCTTCTTGGTTTGAGCATGCGCATATCCTTGCGCGCTGTATACAAAGTCTTCTTCTCCGTTTATAGTCTATCTCTATGGCAGAATTACAGCGCCCCATACTGGTTTGGCATATATACTACATCGTTTTCAGTGGTTTCGTGTTTACGCGATTTTTTTTTAGAATGAGGAAAAAAAAGATCGGATAGGGAACGCACCGACTTCGTGTGAACGGAGCCTCAGACCTTCATAACACTTAAATAACCTTACATTTCAGGATCAAGTCTGGAGTCCAGTATTAAGATTGGAGACAGAGTCTTTGTGAAGCCGTCCGTTGTTACTCCAAGATACCAATGGGGATCAGTCACTCACAAAAGCATTGGTGTTGTTAAAGGTAGGATTACTGACTCATTTAGTCCCTAGTATTAGGCAAACATGTTGTAATTTTTTACTAAAATAAAATAATTATAATAACAATAGTAATAATAATAAATGAATTAATGTTTTTGTGAAGTTTGTGTTTAAGAATAAGAAGAAAGTACATATTTTTTAGAAATGTATAATAGTTTTGATAATTTATTTTTAATTATTACAGATATTCAAGGAGAGTCTTTGACTGTAGATTTTCCTGAGCAAAAGAACTGGAAAGCTGTAATTTCAGAAATGGATCTTGTGACCGGCAGTAGTACAGGTAATCTATCCTATGTGCATTTTTGAAACTGTGACTGTTTTCTAGTATTGGCATTGCACATCCCGAATTTGCCAAGTACTATGTGTCCCTAAGTCAACGTTTTTTGTTGACCCTGGAACAACATTTTAATGCAAAAATATAGTCTTGACCATATCTACACCTAAACCTACCCTTACCCATGATTTAGTAGTGAGTGAATTTCATGAATAAACTTAAACAGGTGAATAGATTACACATGTGGTAACCTATCATGGTACAACGCTTGAATTTACTGAGCTCTTGAGAGTGACCCATTCTTTCACAAATGTTTGTAGAAGCAGTCTGCACGCCCAATACAGATCTGGCCATTCAAATTGCGCGCTTGAAGGAATGTGATCTAGTATTATGCGGGAACACAGAAAATGTTTTGACACAGGAAAGACATGATCAGTAGGGGGCAGTCATGTAACGCATTGAACTGAAGCGGCAGATAGCCATGAGCTACTGTACAGTAAAAGGCTAATTTGAGATGAGCCAAATCCGCGTGGAATCAGTGGAAAACGACTGGCTGAGGACACAGTTTATTGCTCATTGGTTCAAACAACTGTGATGTTGTGTTCTCTTCTAAAATGTTTTATTTTTGTAATCTAATATCATGTGGTTATGTGTTTAAATTCTGCGTGAATATTCCCAAACATTATGACCAAGCATTCTATGTGTGAGATATGTGATTGTTGTCATAACTATCAAAATCTAAAATACATGTTTGTGTTAACCCTCTGTGGTCGGCCATCACGCCGGCGTGATTGGGGTCTTTTTTTATCTTATCAGTGCAAAAGACAATAAAAATGCTCTGTTGAGTTTGGTCACACAAGTGTTATACACCATTCGAATTGTCTCGGTTATGTATTGTAACCCTCTTTCCCTGAAGAAGGGAACGGAGACGTCACGTCAGGAAACGGAGACGTCACATCAGTGACCGACGAATAGGAATCTCGCTTCGAGATGCCAAAAGAACTCTGCGTGTATACAAACACGCCAATGATTTTCATTGGCGTCCGCTGATTAGGATCAGCTGAACCCAATCGCCTTGCGAGTATAAGTAGGTCAGCAGATCTATCGTTTATTAGGTTTTCGCTGAGAAGCCGAGCCGGTGTTACGGCCCCCTAGCAGCGTTACAGCCCCTATGGCGATGGGACGTGACGTCTCCGCTGCCTTCTTCAGGGAACGAGGGTTACAATACATAACCGAGACGTTCCCTTTCAGTCGGAACTCGTCGGTGACTGACGAATTTAAGACCGACATAGGGATCCCTATCAAAGCGCCATAGAGACTGTCCCTCCCAGCCCCATGTGAGAATCACCAACCCCCTGCGTTTGGTCTGTAGGAAGGCCAACTCTGCACATGGACCAGTACCACACCATAAGTAACTGGACACTGGGACGTCCGATTAGGACGTGCGGACAGTAATTTCTCTTGGAAGAGTAAGACAGATCTCACATATATCATGAATGGATTCAATGCATATGGAATATAGGAAGAGATTGTACTCTCAGAACTGGGGAAGGTAATTCTTACCTATGCCACCTGAGAAGCTCTGGGTTACACTCAGGGGCTCCCTAGCCCTCTAGTGGTTCTCAAGGATACATCACCTAAAGGGCCTGGCGCCAGATGCTCCGCAACATCCGACTGCCGAGGGGATCGGAGGACTCACAGTTTCTACTTATTTAAGGATTAGTGGAGAAGGATACCAAGTCGACCGAACAGGTCCTACTCCGGTTATTCAGCTCTGTTAGAGGTGAGAACACAGGAAGAAACCGGTTCCACGCAAAGGCTATAGAATCTAGGCAATGTGGGGACCCAGGAAGGAAGAAATTTGCTCTTTTGTCGAGGCTTTGGGTACCACTAGCCCGGAGGCTAGCGGCTGTCTGCGAACAGACGAAGAGGTCTCCATCTGGCCCTCCTCCGGAGGAGGGAGTGGTGTTACC
>JAUCMU010000027.1:3054566-3102436 GCA_032275025.1 Enteromius treurensis | reverse complement strand
GTAGAGGCCATTCTTTTTACGATGTAACGAGTACATCATGTGTTAAGGGGAGTGTTCCCGGTTCCGGCTGATCTAATGAATGCAGCCTATAAATCCTTTAACGGATTTGATTAATAAATGTGTATCATTACTGTGTAGGATTACAAATTTATAAATATTTAAACACAGTTTCCCATATAACAGTATAAATTGAAAGTCTTGATTTGTTGAAAGGTCAGGTTAGAGATTCTTATACAGTTTGTATGGAAGAAGTTCACCTCAAAGCTTTCAATGATTTAAAGAGAACATTATGTTAAGCGCTAGCATTAGGATTTGCACAATCTGACAGGCCTTTTGTTCTTTATGTTCACAAACACTTTCATGACTGCATGTCAAAAATGAACTGATTTCCGCAGTTAACAATGCAGGACCAGTTGTCTTGATGTTTGATGAGAGTTTCAACCAGTCTACCAAAAACAAACAACTAGACGTCCATGTTTTTTTTTTTGGGAGGCTGGTTGTGTCCAGTCCCGTTATCTTGGATCACAGTTCATTGGATATTCGAGGAACAAGGATCTGCTGCACCATTTCAAAGTAAATGAATTTTAAGTGGTATTTATTTCCATACACTTGTATTTGGTTGAATATACTTAATATATGATATACTAAAATAGTTCAAGAATATAACAATGTTTAAATGTTAAGTCTTAGCTATAATTACAAATGTGCGATGTGATTGAAAGGTCCGGTTTACTAGCCCAGATTCTGCATGTATGGCTTTTCCTGCGCTTCTGTAAAAACACTTCAGTTCTTCCAACTTTGATTCCTAATTTACTTTTTACTTCTACTTCGTTTAAATCTGACTCCAATTTTTAGGTTCTCTGAGGGGCTGACCTTGAATTTAGTTGTATCTTAATTTAGAGACCTGATTCTTCTAGACAAGCTGTTCATTGGGGACCTAAAGTAATTTGAGTCTGATGTCGGCCGAAACGCCATCCCGTAACAAACTCGCCAGTCTGATAATTACTCAGAGGTTGGGAGGGGACTAATACTTTCTTTGTCAGTCGCCAACTGCTTGCCTTTATCAAAGAACCTAGTTCAATTAGTCTCACCAAACCCCAACATGGTAACTTCAGTGATAGCAGAAATCAGGAGGTCTTCAGAAAGAACGTGCTTACTGCTCCATTTCCCTGCGCCCCCAGTTTGTCATATCCTGGCCATAATATTTCTGCGCACAAAAGCCTCCTCACAATCTACCAGGCATTAAGATTTCAGTAGTCTAGAAGGAATCAAGAAATTATGTTTATTTCATTCGGCAGGTAAAATTATGTCATGCCAATTACACAATTAAACAATGAGAACCCAGTTCAATTTCAATTTAGAAAAATACATAACCTCAGTGAATCAAAAATTTTCAGAGAGACACACTGCAGTAAGAGAGGTACCTGGAGGATTAGCCCCAGAAGTCCTCGCACACATGCAGTGTGGGGGTTTCTGGCTAAAGAATTCCCCCGTGCTGGTGAAAAAACACCAGATTTCAGAATGGACTGCTGAGGACTGGGGCAAAGTCATATTCTCCAATGAAGCCTCGTTTCGATTGTTTGGGGCATCTGGAAAAAGGCTTGTCTGGAGAAGAAAAGGTGAGCGCTACCGTTAGTCCTGTGTCGTGGCAACTGTAAAGCTTCCTTAAACCATTCATGTGTGGGGTTGCTTCTCATCCAAGGGAGTGGGCTCCCTTACAATTTTGCCCCAAAACACAGCCATGAATAAAGAATGGTACCGAAACACCCTTCAACAGCAACAATCCAACAACAGTTTGGTGAAGAACTATGCATTTTCCAGCACTATGGAGCACCGTACCATAAGGCAAAATGATAACTAAGTTGCTTGAGGACCAAAACGTTGAAATTTCGGGTCCATAGCCTGGAAACTCCCCCGATCTTAATCCCATTGAGAACTTGTGGTCAATCCTCAAGAGGTGGGTGGAAAAACAAAAACCCACAAATTCTGACAAACTCCAAGAAGTGATTATGACAGAATGGGTTGCTATCAGTCAGGAATTGGCCCAGAAGTTGTTTAAGAGCATGCCCAGTCGAATTGTAGAGGTCCTGAAAAAGAAGGACCAACACTGCAAATACTGACTCTTTGCATAAATGCCATGTAATTGTCGATGAAAGCCTTTTAATTATATTTCAGTACATCACAGAAACAACTGAAACAAAGATCTAAAGCAGTTTAGCAGCAAACTTTGTAAAAACTAATATTTGTGTCATTCTCAAAACCTTTGGCCACGACTGTAGTAAACATCTATGACATAAAACAACTGCTCCCCTAGTGGCTGTAAATATGACTGCATAATAAAACAGGCCAACTAATGACCTGTTTATATGTCAGGTTGTAGCATAAGTGTAAAATAAAACAGCACATGCTGGTTTATATTGGTAAGCTTAAACCAGCACTGCAACAAACATGCTGTTTTCTTTCAGCAGGGTATATTAATTTGCTTACCTGATGCTTTGAAGAAAAAGAAAAATTTGTATAGCTTGTATATAAATTGCTATTGATGTATTATTAGTGCCACTTATTAGCTTTTCTCATTAAATGTGTTGTTAGCGTTAAGAGGAAAAAGCAGTAAGAGGAAATTCAGTGAGGAACAATGGGTAACTGTCTTCCCTTGAGTTCACTTATTAGCAGAACTTATGTTCTCGTAAAACAAAACAAAAAAGAGGGGGGTTTATTTTGTAAGTGCTGGCTTGACTAAAATGGAACTGATCTGAACTGAGCTGCGTTACATATGAAAATAACACTCGTTTAGCTTTCTGCTGTGTGTGTGACATCCTACTTCTATCACTGTGAGGTTTACCACAGCCATGAATATGGGTGGTGCTTCTGGTGTGAGACGCACAAAAAGCATCATCAGGGGTACTGTCATTCTTAAGCTCCAACTCCACTTTAATGCGACTGGAACTGATGCTTTGAACATTTCATCCGTCACGGGAGCGAAAGTGAATTTCACTGTCGGCGGGGTACAGGACAGATAGTCCTAGAGTAACCTTAGAGTAATGAGGAGTGTCATCACCCCACACGACGTGAACCTGCGGTGTGTGGAGGTGTTTGGAGCAGCTTTCAGAGATGCTCAGTCTTTTTCTTCATGTAGGAGGACATTTTGAAGACACCACATGTGAGTTCAGAGCTGACTTCTGTTTGCATCGGTACAAGTGAGTTACTTTAAACACTTTTTCTCAGCTTGTTCTTGAGTCTGTAAGAGTGAAGAAAAGGTTTACTGCATGTAGTCATAGTCATCTCTTATCATCTGCTTCTTCCATTTTCCACAGAAATGTAGAATGTTAGAGGCAAAAATAAAAGCATTTAAACAGCCACGAGTAAAAATATTTTAAATACATAGATTAAACTGGGAGTATAATAAACTGAGAAGATTTACAGCACTGACACTTCAAGGTGATGACCAAATAATGATATTTGACACTCAAAAGCTAATCCGTTACAGAAATCCAAGACCAGAGATGAACTAAAGCTGTGAGAAAGATGTATTTCATGATACTTATTGCATCACTATTATGACATAATTGTGTCTATGTTAAAGTTAGATTTATACATAATTGTAATTGATTTTAAGTGTAAAGTTGTGTTACGATGGATAACTCTTTGACATGAATGCAATAATTCAGAATGTTAAACTAACATTTCTAATTTTTAATGTGAAGATGTTGCTATTTTAATACCAACAGAAAGTAAACCTCTGAGATAAACTCTGAACAGTTTTTTTATTCACTGGTACTATTTATGTTTTCATATTAGCTTGAGTTCATACTGCATGCTAATATAACCATTCATACGTGATCCATTTACCAAATTACTATTCCAAAGTGATCAATGTTTAATCATTTGTTCAGTGTTCAACAAGTTGGAAAGGATTTGTTGGTTTGTTTTTTCACAGACAATCTCCATCTGCTTTTAAAGCTGCTCACTGCAAATTGAACTCCTCCTTCATATATATATATATATATATATCTATATAAATCAGCCTTTAGATTTCACCGCCGATGAAGCGCACACTAGCTGTTAACAAAGAACCATGACGAAGAAAGAGTGAACAAATGAAAGGATGTGGGGTGGGAGATAAACCATATTTCTTCATTTCCTTTGTTTCTCTATTTCTAAATTTTAACAGGTTTATAGCAACAATGGAGGAGTTTATAACAAAACAGACTTCCTGAACAGGTCCTCCGCTATTCTGTTGGACCAATGATGATGAAAGAATCAAAAGATGAAATCACAACCAGTGAGAACAGGTGAGAGAGAACAAGGATGCAATCCATTTGGTCACATGTGCATTTTTACAATTATTTTCCTGAGTAACACTTTTTTTTTAACAATAGAGAAAATGCTGCTAGCACGGTACCCAACGGGGTCTTGAAAGATGAGACAAAACTCCTGAGTCTGCTGAAAGGTTTACGGCTGTGTCAGGATGCGTGGGCCCCCAAAAGCCCCTGGGACAGTCATGGAGCACACGCCGCTCTGTGGGGCAGACCTGCTGGGGTGGGTGCCTTCCTTCTTATCAGTGTTTCAGCAGTATTCCTGCAAACCCTGAAGTTATTAGTAATAAAAAAGTAGTTAAATATTACTTGAAATATAATGTAATAATTGTGTTTTCAGTCTTACTGAGGTTGGGGGATAGACATATATGTAGTTGTAGCGCAAAAAGAGGACATTTTAACTGTTACTATTTTGTAAAACTATATTGAGGGAAGTCACTGTTCCCATTGGTGTTTTGCTGTTAAGCCATGTGCATAATAAAAGCACAATTTTAGTGCAGAGTAGTAAGTTGTCATAATTTCCTGTTTAAACCTGTAATAATGAAATACAAATTGGAACACATACAGTGCATTCAGACCCCTTCCCCTTTTAAAAAATTGTGTTATGTTGCAGCCTGATACTACTACGGTTATTTAAATTCATTAATCTACCTCATAATGACAAAGTGAAAACAGAAAAGGTAGAAATAAAAAAACAAATAAATATCACATTTGCATAAGTATTCAGACCCTTTGCAACAAGACTTAAAGTTTAGCTCAGGTGCCTCCCATTTTCATTGTTGGGATGTTTCTACACCAGGAGTCTGTGCTGAATTACATTTGGACATTATTTGGAAAGGCACAGGCCTCTCTATAAAAGGCCTCACAGCTGACAACGCATATTAGAGTGAAAACCGAGCCGGGAGGTCAAAGAAACTGTCTGCCGAGCTCAGAGACAGGATTGTATCGAGGGACAGATCTGGGGAAGGCTACAAAAAAGGTTCTGCTGCACTGAAGTTCCCCAAGACCTCAGTAACTTCCATAATTTTCAAATGGAAGAAATTTGGCACAACCAAGACTCCTCCAAAAGCTGGTCGCCCAGCCAAACTGAGCAATCGATGGAGAATGAATTTGGTTAGCCAGGAGTGGCTTAGGGGACAACTCTGTGAATGTCCTATAGTGGCCCAGCCAGAGCCCTGACTTGAACCCCGTCGAACAGCTCTGGAGAAACCTGAAAATGGCTGTCCACCAATGGTCCCTATCCAACCTGCCACCCGAAAAGACTTGAGGCTGTCATGAGTCGTGAATACTTATGTAACTCTAATGTTTCAGATTTTAATTTTTAATACATTTATGGACGTTTCTAAAATTCTGTTTTCACGTTGTCACTATGTGGTACGGAGTGTAGATTAAAGAGAAAAAAAAAGAATTTGTAAACAACATAACAAAATTGAAAAAAAACGTGAAAGGGGAAATAGTTGTATGTAATTCGCCCTTGCTTGTAGTATCCGATGTACACAGGAAGTAACACTGCGGAGTGGTTTGAAAGCTGAAAGTTTGTTACAATGAGCAAAATGTTACTTACCTGCTTAGGTGACATGTTTTTAGATATCTAGTCTTGCACATTGCATCAGTGAAAATAGTTTCTTTTAGCGTAAAGAGGTCCTTTATTTGTATTTTGTCTTCCATGCCAAGCCATGCATTTTATTATATATATATATATATATATATATATAATTTTTTTTTTTTTTTTTTTTGTTTTTTTTTTCACTAATCACTAGAAGGACATAGTTTACCTTTAAGCCAATTCAATTAATATGTTATGTATGTTTAATATCTTACTGACATTACTAATTGTTCACCTGGCTGAAAGGAAAAAAATCTGAATATTTACCATCCCTCAGGCCATCAAAAATGCAGATAAAATGAATATTAATGTTAAAATAGTCCATCTAGTGACCATGTTGTGAAGTAAAAAGCTGCATATTCACAAGAAACCAATCATCTATTAAGGTGTTTAACGTTAAATCCTTGCTACTGGCCAAAATATCACCCTAAAATCCATAACATGCTGCAGTTTATCCCTTGTCCTCTAACATTATAAAATCTACTGTACCATCATTGCTTGTAAACAATGCTACAGTAGATCTGTGCGTATTTCTCTCTTGATTCAGATGTGATTGCAATATTACAAACCTGGAAGCAATGGACTGAAGTTAAAATGTCTTGATGGATTTTTTTATTAAAAATATGCAGCTTTTCATATGAGAAGTTGATGGACTGGTACTTGTATCGTTATGATATCAACACTTGTTCTGACAGCACCATTCACTGCAAAGGATCAGTTGTTGAACAAATTATGTAATGCTTAACTGAAGTTCTTGTCTAATGTTTTCAACAGAATAAAAACTACGGTTGTGCTGCACATATTTACAGAAGTAGAGTTAGATAAGCTTGCATAAGGGGTGACTGCAAGAGCACTTAAAGAGAGGCAAAGAGTTTGTTTAAGTGATTATTTATGCTGGCTTTATCTACTGGAGCTTCATAGAATTTTACTTTGGTGTGTTATCGCTGGTATAATGCTCAAAAATAATGATAATTTAAAGACTACATAATAAAAAATAATATAACAAAACACGATTATTTTAACATCTTGGCTTTATTTTGAATAAAGTATCCAAGGATCTAATATTAAGTGTTGACGTATGTTGAAAGTCTATTTGTGTGTGCAACTTTTGAACCATGAGATATGCTTTCATATTTATACTCTGTATAGTGATGTCAACGATCAAAGGTTTTATTTCACTTTCTTTGCATATTTAGAATTTGAATGAAAGGTAGCTGCTGTGTATATATATATTAGAAGAATTCCCATGATTCCCATGGTTTTAATAAATTAAATAAATGGCTATAACTCAAGTAGTTTTCACTGTCGTCTATATTTAGAATTTTTTTTTTTTTTTTTTTTTTGCCACCTAACTTTGTGTGCACTGACTTCCTTTTGTAAGAGTGCTTACCCACAAAGCATTTCCTTGAATCGGTTGAATTGAGTACCGCTTATTCAAATGAATGCTCATCTAATTAGTTTATAAACATATTACAGTGATGCGGTGTTCTGCGATATTCAGTGCTCTTCGCATAAATGACAGTTAAATAACTTACTTTACACAGAGTTTCCTGGTGGTCCGAGACTCTTCATCTCAAGACCAGCTTCTGTGTGTGTCTGTGGGCGACAGAGGGGAGCCGGTCAAAGAATTTCCTATCTTAACCACTGGAGCAGGTACCAAAAGGCCTCTCTCTTATACTCAGAAGTCAATATTTATCGTGAGCAACATGACATTTTCAACTCCTAAAAAATCAAATTATCTGATCTATGCGGTCTAGGTTTTATAGCTGCATACTGTTATTGTCCAGTTCTTGTTTATTTTGTCCTCTTTTAAGTGTATTTATTTAGCTTTATTTAGGAAAGGAATGAGCATAGGCAAAGTCGGTCATAATGCAATTCTGAGTTTTACATTTCCTGTTGCAACCCGACATGGGAACTACAGTATTGGGAATAGTTTGAGCTATGTACATGAGAAGTCTGTGCAAAGTTCAGTAAGCTCTGCTGCACGGTAGTTCTCTATTTGTGTAAGCTGATAAAATTGACATCCTGAACCCTACAGTCTTCCTATTTCCTCATTACATGTGTGTACTTTTGAAGTTCATAACTAGTCTGTCCAGTTTCTCTCTTTCGCTCTTAGTGCTACAGTCTGACTTAGCTCTCTTGTCTTTTTGGTGTTCTTCCATACTGTAGCTCTGCGCTTGACGGCATCGCACCTGGCTTTCCCTGATCTCTTTCAACTGCTGCACTTCTACACAGTAAGCAGGTGGGATGAGTTATTTTCATCTTGCAGCTATTGATAAGGAAGCACGTTGGTTTTGCTTGGTAACAGGATGTTATCACAGGAAACTCTGTGTGCCCCTGTGTTAGATAGTAAAAATTATATAAAATATTCTACGCACTGTTAAAAAAAAAACTGCTAACCTGCCATCCCACCCATAAAAAACATTGGTTCTGTAATGTTAGTAATAGTATCAAACCAGTTATTTTAGACTTCATTAAAAATAGTTAAATATCGAAATAATGCTAAATCGTATAAATAATTGGTTTTCTATTATCTGATATCTGCTACACTTTCTTTCAGGGATGTTTTGCCTGTCTGTTTATTGGTTCCCTTGTGGGTTTACACCCTTAAAAGTCTACCAGATCATCTTGTTCCTCTGCTCGGTCCAAGTTAGTACTTAATATTCCCTCTGCTACACTACATTTCTGCTGTTGTACAAATCAGACTCTCTGAACTCCAGTGGTTTGTGTGTTTGAACTGCAGAGACCTGGCTGTGGCCCTCTTCAGATCCGCTGATTAGCAGTATGACTTCAGAAGCACAAGACACAGCAGAAACGCCAGAAACAGTCATGTGCACTATACAGGTGTCAGTGACCTTCTCAATTTTATTATATTTGTTGGGTGGTAAACAAGCGGTATATGTAACCGCATCATTTAGAACTAATTGTGCTTAGTAATTCTAATTTTAGAATTTGTAATTTGGGGATATGACATAAAGCAGACCGCTGTGCTTATAAAGAGACCCGCGTTTTGTTTTAAGTAGTGAACTTGTTTTAGAGAAACTAACTAGGTTTTTACTTTTATCTTAGAGTGATTTTATGAACTATTTTATTTTTGATGTCGTTCCAAACCAGTAAAAGCTTTGTTTATCCTTCGAAACACAATTTAAGATATTTTGGATGAAACCTGAGAGGCTTGTGAGTAAATATCCCTGAAAAGTATGAAAGACTTCATCAGAATAGTTCATCTGCCATTATTGAGAATCAATATGTATGTATATAATATTTATATATTTTATATATTTAATCCAAATCAGGAAATCAGACGTAAAACCTGAACTTGTTGAACAATGTCTAAACTAGGGCCGGGACTCGATTAAAAAAATTTATCGAATTAATTAGAGGCTTTGTAATTAATTAATCGAAAGTTATCGCATATAAATATTTGACCTGAGAACAGTGAGAGGTTTTTTCATATGGATTTTTAGGATACCAAAAATAATAATAATTTTTGTGTAATTAATTAACCTAAATGAATGCGTTAAAGTTAGTCTAAACATTAATTGATGGTGCTTTAAGTTTAATGTAAGAAAATCACATCTATTTTTTCTTTTTAATCTTTGCGACTATAATCTATGTTTGGAAGACCTTGAAACGTTTTCTGTTTGCTGGTAGGTTACAGCTGCCAGTGGCGCCATGTGCTTCATCAACCCCTTGTACCTTCAAGAGCACGGCGATGATTGGCTTACTCATTCTTCTGCCGGCACAGTCAATCTTCCAATGAACTTCAGACGAGACAAGCGGTTAAGTACCACAAGAGCATGGGCAGGAAGAGGACTCAAACAGAGGTCATCTACACTATCTGATGACAGCTCAAACAGTTTCGACCATGACAGAGGTAGTGGCTGTCTTTTATATGTCAGCTATCTTTTACTTCTGTACTTTCACTTTTATTTTCATTTTTTTTCTTCATGCGCCATGTGTCAGTTTTTGTATTGAAGCAGTTTAAATACTTTTTACTTTTGTTTGATAATTGAAGTACTTCAACTTCCGGTTATTTTATTTAAAAGGGATAGTTCACCCAAAAATGAAAATGATCCTGTCTTTTACTCACCTTTGAAGCATCCTAGGTGTGTGTGACTTTCTCCTTTCAGACGAATCCATTCGGAGTTTTAAGAAAAATTGTCCAGACCCCTCCAAGCCTTTGAATGGGTTTAAACGGGTGATAGGGGTGATCAGAAAATCCTCCTGTAGCGAATCCATGTGTTTTTGTAAGATTAATAACCATATTTCAAACTTAATAAGCACTTTTCTCTCAGATATGCTGTCTGTGGAATGAAGTGAAGTGAAAATTTGTAATATTTTAATTGATTAACTACTTAATGACGTTCACATGTTACACTGACAACCCTAATAAATATATGTTCTTAAAGTAATCAGTTAACTGGAGATGTGTCTGTTAGTTTCTGTTCTGTGTTTCTCCATTGACCTTGCTTGAAGTATTTATATTTGAAGTATCCCACATGTGATGTTGATAAACAAATGTCAGGAGAAGCACGCGTGAACAATTAGCCACGGCTGGCGCAGCATATCCTCAATCAGCCTATGGATTTCATCCAATCAGATTTAAGCATCTCCGCCTTAAATGAACCCGTTTCCATCCCTTCCTCCTCCTCGTCCTCCGCTATCGATCCGCACCTTGCTCCGTGGGGGCACCGAGCTCTGCCCTCCCTATGGTTTAAACTAATAGGGCTCCGAGTCCGCCGATCCTTGACAGCAAGACAAACACGCTATTTTTTTCTTACAATGATGAAGTGCGAACCGGTGAAGTAATATTTATGTACTGCATCAGGATCTGTCAGATCTCAGTTAGTGTCGTGTGGGTTAATGTGATTGTTTCTTCTCCAAGGATCGTTTGAGAAGAATCCAGACTCTCCAGCTACCCCAAGTGGAGTTGTGCTTCGAAGAGCGAGTGCCAGCAAGGAAGACCCCCTGAAAAGAGCAAGCGTTGAGTCTATTCAAAGCCCTCTCCCTCAGTCACCACACCGCGTATCGTGGATAGAAGACAAAATATGGCTTCATTCCTCTCTGCTTCAACCGCCCGGCTTAGAGCTGGACTCGCTTTCGGTCAGCAGTATAGAGGAGGAGTCTGAACCAGCTTTAAGCCCGTCGCCGTCCCTGCCTTCGCCCCGCTTCCAGCTGGCAGATAAGATGAAGAACCGCCTCTCTGCCGTTGGTCAGGCTCTAGGTGGACTTGTGTCGCCGCAGCGGAGACTGAGTAAGCGTGTTCAGGAGATGGCGGAGCGAAAGAGTGGGGCTTTTGCGGAGGCTGTCAGGGGATTTATTGAGCAAACTCTTTCAAGCGGACTCAGTCCTGGAGTGACCTGCACCGAGATGCTGCAGGAAGTACGTTCGTCTCTCACCGCTCTCAGGGAAACCTTATTTGATTGTCCAGAGATCCAAAGCATCACAGACAGTGTCGGAGACACTCAAGATTTTGAGCTAGGTATGACCTGGGATAACATTATACAGTAGGCGCATAATAAAATAGCAGCCTATCGGTTTATCTGTGTTATTTGATTAACAAATACAATTACCAATATAAAAAAGCTAGACCTACACAGTGAATATAGGCTTTCTTTGGTGGTAGTAGTAGTAGTAGTAACACTTTAGTATTAAGACCAATTCTCACTATTAACTAGTTGCTAGTTAGCATGCCTATTTATAACATATTAACTGTAAACATCCATTCTACGTAGGATATTCTACATCCAATATCCAAAGTAAACAGCTAACTATTAATAATCAGCAAATTGTACGTTTATTGAGGCAAAAGTCATAGTTATTTATTGTTTGTTAATGCTGAGAATCTGACCTTAAAATTAAGTGTGAGTTTTGGTACTAGCATGTTAGTTATTTTGAAGGAAAGTGAACGATGAATAATGCATTACACATATCATAAGTTGTTTTATGTTTGCATTATGTGTTGCATATGAATTACAAAAAAAGCTGCAAACTGAACCATTCTTGAAAAAAGACAGTGTGTCCTCAAAGAACAAATTGAAGCTAATGCTATGTGGTAGTGTTGTAGTCGAGACCACCTATACTGAGAGCAGAGTGTGTTGAGACCAAGACAAGACCAAGACTTTAAGGGTTTGAGGCCAAGAAAAGACCAAGAACGACCAGTCCATATTTACTGTGACCTCTCTGGAAAAAATAGTAAAAGCCATTGCAGAAGTTGAATTTTATTATTATTATTATTATTTTATTTTTAAATTGGCAAACAAATACATTTACAAGATTAAAAAAACATCTTTATTCAACACTTATTTTCGGTTTTATCATAGGACTTACATTTTACTATTTTGTTGTAAGCAAAAAAACCAAAACATTCAACATTTAAAATGCAGGAAATTGTAAATACCCGAGATATACACCGGGTGTCAAATGCTTAGAATAATTGAGATTTTTGAGTGTTTTTGAATGTTTCTTTTGCTCACCAAAACAGCATTTATTTGATCAAAAATGCGCTAAAGACATTAATACTGTACAGTTTTATTACAATTTAAAATAATTCAAAATGATGCGGTATTAATAATAATTGAGCTCTAAATCAGCATATTAGAATGATTTCTGAAGGATTGTGTGACTGGAGGTATTTAAAGCTGAAGTTTCAGCATCATAACAGCAATAAATGACTTTAAAATGTATTAAAAGAGAAACCATTGATTTTAAATTGTAATAATGTAAATTTTTACTGTATTTCTGATCAAATGAACGCAGCCTCGGTGAGCAAGAGACTCCTTTCAGGATCATGAAAAATCTGAATTATTCTGAACTTTTGACCCCCAGTGTACATAAATACCCCGATAACTCCTTCAACAAAAAATATAATATAATTATTACACTTTATGTGAAATATTTTGGCTCATTAACAGTCACTCAGAGTCTGAACTGCATACAAGTGTAGTAACTTCGTTTCTGACCTACCTACACATGAATCAGTCATAAAAAAATCGAATTTGTTTCTTTGTGAGCTGTTTGAACAAAGTGCAGTCACAAAACAATCACACACTCAACAAGGATAAATGTATGAAGGGGTAGTTGCTAAAAACTAAATCATGACCTCAAAAATGACATCAACAGGAAATGGAAACTTAAAGTAGAATTTGACAGAGAGGTGTGGCAGCCTTTATCACAGTATTTTATTTTAATTCCTTGACTAATTATTAATTTCCCCAAATTGCTTTACATAATGTAATGTAATTTATGTAAAATTGTTATAGAAGTGCACTGCAGGGAAGCACAGAGGTTGCATCTGGATTGGTCCAATTACAACTGCATTTATTCATTCCAAACAGCGGATATATATCTCATTATATAAATATGATGGCATGCAAGCACAACAGTCGCCTAACAAAAGAAATCAGTATAGAAATATGTTATTTAGGCTATTGCATTTGTAAGATTAACATCTAATCTCACGATGTTCACAAAGACAATGCACTTGCAATTTAGTGATGTCTTGACCCATCTTAAAGTTAAATTCCGATTCCTCTTAGTCTGAGACCAAGACAATGCAGTCGAGTCCGAGACAAGACCAAGACCTTCAAAAAATGGTCTTAAGACCGATCTCAAGTACTACAACGCTACTATGTGGTTAGCAATTGAAAACATGTTTTTGTTTCTGTACTTTCCTGTACTTAAATCGTTATTTATTCACAAATCTGTTTTTCTCTCTGCCCATAGATGCTATCCTGGAGCTTGCCTTACATAAAGTAGCTCTGAAGCCAGTTTACTCTCACCTTTATGTATGTCTAAAGACAGCGCGCAGGGATGATGACACTCTGCAGCGCTTAGAGGCCAACAAGAGCATCCTGGAGGACCGCAGCCTGGAGGAGCTGGAGGGTGCAGCAGGGGCCGGGGTACCTGATTCCAGCGTGATGGAGAAGATCCAGCAGCGCTGGGCCACAATGCATGAGGCCTATTCGCCCAGTAAAAAAGTGGACACCCTTCTCAAAGTCTGCAAGAATATCTACCATAGTATGAATGTTAACGCCAAGCCTGGTGAGTGAAGTATTCACTGTTCAGAATTATCAGAATTATTCACCGGCTAAAAAATGGTTTACGACAATTATTTCTATATTTTGCTCTAGAGTTTCAGTAGGAACTAGCAGTGATCCACACAGATATCTGATCTGATCATCATCCAGTCTCAATTTGTTCAGTTTGTAATCCAGAAGAACTGTGGCAACGTCTCCAAGATGCTTAAAAAAGACCTACCAGCAAAGCTACAGTACTGTTAAATTATGTTTGTATAAGAATGCTGTAATTAATTAATAGATGTTTAGCTTTTCTAAAAGTTTGCCCAAAAGTTTTCCAGTAGCTTTGCAGGCAGGTTTCTTGAAGCATCTTGGAGACGTTGCCACAACTCTCCTGGATTGAGTTCACTTTCTTCATGTCATTCCTGACAGACTTGATGATGAGCACTTGAAACATCTAATAAGCTCCGTTATTAAGGTGTAGCTTTGTCTTTCATGTTAGGTACGGTCTTTGGGGCAGATGACTTCCTGCCATGCCTGACATGGGTATTGCTGCGTAGCGATGTAGCTACACTTCAGGTTGACACTGACTACATGATGGAGCTGTTAGACCCCATGCAACTACAAGGAGAGGGTAGGGAGTACACGCACAAATAATACATGTAGAGATCTATCCAATGCATTGCCATTCATCTCAAAGGCAGGACCCCTTCAATGTGCCCAGTCTCTCTGTGCATCATAAAGGCCCCATCATTCAGATGACTGTGTTACAAAAACACAAAACTTTTTTCAATTTGCACCACAATACTGAATTGGCCTTAAAGAAACAAGGCTTAAATGCTTAAATAATTTACAAGCGTTTAATTTTTGGTTATTTTTTGCTTGAAAAAAAAAAAAATGTTGCATTAAAACGAATGACTGTAAATGGAACTTTCCCCCAGAAGAGTGTAGTTTAGTAGTTTGTTTTTAAATCCTCACATACAAGCGTGTGTAAGGGGAACACTGTCTTTCGCTCTTTCTCTCAGGTGGGTACTACCTTACGTCTCTCTACGCTGCCCTTTTTTACATTAGCAGCTTCCGGCCTCGTGTAGCGAAGCGGCAACTTAGCGCAGAAGCACACAGATCTCTCAGCCAATGGCACCGGAGACGTACACTGCACTGTAACCAATCACGGCGCAGCAGAAATCGAAGGACCATCCGGAGACATGGCTCGGCAGATGGAAGCCGTAAAACATCCGAAGAACAGAGCTCTTTGAACCCGAGCACAGAGTCCAGCGGTCTGACCGACGCCGTGTCAGACTCCTCTGACGTGCAAGAGAGTCTGGATGAAGAGTTAGAGGCGGTAAAGGAAGAAGAGGATGGGCAGCAAATACAGGCACCAGAGACATTGCACCTCACCGGTTCCAAAACAGAAGATAAAGTGGGAGGTGATGGAGTAAGCTGGAACTAAAACGAGGAATGAGGAAATGGTTAACTTTGAACTTAAAGCAAGAGTAAATCCTGTCATCATTTACTCACCCTCAAGTAGTTCCAAACCTGCAGGAATTTCTTAGTTCTGCTGAACACAAAGGAAGATAAAAGTTTTTATGTCACCATTGACTTCCATAGTATTTTTTATGCACCATGGGCATCAATGGTGACCCAAACAGCCTGGTTACAAACATCTTTCAAATATCTTTTTTTTTTGTGTTCAGCAGAATTCATACAGATTTGGAACTACTCGTGGGTAACAAAATGATGATCAGATTTGTCTTTTTTTGGGTTAACTCTTCCTTTAACAGAGATGCTTGTGAAAGCAAAACCTGTCAACCTCAAAGCATGCAACTTAATAAAAATGCATGCCATTATTTCTGTAAACAATCAGATTTCTGATTTTGATAACACTTTATTCCGGTAGTACACTTTAGACATTCTGCCAGCAGTAAGTAACTTTGCAACTACATGTGAAGATAGCAGTCATTAGAGTATTAATAAACTGTCCGCCTAATATTTCTATGGGTCCACAACATACTTACTATAAGAATCTTTACAAGTATATGTCAGCTTATTCTACTAACCCTAAACCTACCCTAACAGTCTACTCTGAGAGTATGTGTAGTCACAAATGAATGAGAGTTCAGGCCAATTCACACCGCTCAGACGCCAACAGACTAGTTACGCCAACAGACATTGGCAAACTGTCACTGACGGGAAAAGAAATGGATGATCCCATATTCACAATCCAAATTTTACTCTTATTAATGTATTTGTGTGTTATTATTCACTTGATAAGATGGTGAATTAAACAAAAGGGGGTTGTTGGTGAAGCCGTGGTTGTTGTAATTTAAATGAAAACAAACTCTAACCAACATCTGACTGGGGTGTCACACTGGTGGGAGTCTGTTGGCGTTTATCTGTGCGGTTGTGAATTGGCCTTTAGTTGTAGCTACAAAGTTACTTAGAGTTAGAAGAATGTATAAAGTGGGCTATCAATAAATAAATAAAGTGTAGCCCTTACAACATGGCTGTGGCTGTAGCACTCACAGACACACTCACATTTGCTTAAAAAGCATCTATTTTAAAAATCTGAATTTAAACTATTATGTTTATATGTTTAGTTTGTCACTCATGCGCTTGTTATCACTAGACATGTTTTCTATATTTAGTTTATTGCTTAATATTTAATCAATTAATTTTTGCTTAAATAACCATGATATAAGTTTTGTTTTGTTTTTTGTTTTGTTTTGTTTTGTTTTCTTTTGTTTTCTTTTGTTTTCTTTTGTTTTCTTTTGTTTACTCGTTCGAATGCAGTCATTTCCTCTTCCTGTTATCCAATCTACTTATTTAGGCCTGCTGTCGTGTCACTGTGACCACTAGAGGGAGGTATTGTACATGGTTTTAAGTTCTTATTGTGTGTTTTAATATTACAAACAGTAGGTTTTTATTATTTATCATTTAAATTATTATTTTTTTGACGGCAGTATATATATCTAGGTGACCCTTAGGATCATAAAAGTATCATTCAATTGCATTTGAAAGGGCAAAAACAGGAGACTAATAATTCACATTATTGCTTTGCACTTACATAAGCATTCTTCCTTTATTGTGAAAGGTGTATGTCTTAAACACACTCGCACAGAGATGCATAATTGTTCATACATTCTTCAGAATGCTTGTTTATATAGAATAATCCTTATAAACCGCCGACAAAAGCCTAGAGGAACAAGATCACAAGCCCTATATTCAGACATCTTGCACTCAGTCTGAATTGAAATACAACAAAGTCTATTAAGGCTTTGTTTCAGCCTAAACAGCATCCGAAACTCTTTAAGTCATCATTTAGAAATAAACAATTATGCATTTTTCACTTATGCAGTGGATCATGTGAAATAATGCATCCAGCACAGGGCATAAATGAGATGTATGAGCTTCTGTAGTGTACCGCTGAATACACCGATGTTATTTAAAGACTAAAGACGGCAACAAAGAAGAGCAGGCTTTCATATACACACATTCTGAATTTGTAATGCTTTGATTGACAGCTTTGTAAGGAGTGTGAGCTATAACGAAGTTGCAGTTAATGGAGATAAATAGAGAAGCGCCGGTGGCAAAATGCACCCCAACACTTTCAAACCAATTATTCTCTACATTAAACCAACGGATGGATCATTAACAACCTGCTTGGATTTTTCCTTTCTGTCTCACACACACTTTCACACTTCTCTTCAGTCACAGACCCAAAATGAAGCTTGTTCACGAGAATTTTGCTGATATTGTGCTGTGAACAGTGACGTGTATTTATAAAGTGGCGCTGCAATATTGTGCTCCATCTAAACAGTGTGGTGTTATACGACCATAGATTTTATTCATTACCAATATATTAAACAACATCATGGGTCATTCCTGGTATTCGGTAACATTTTGGCTTCACAATATTTGTGATTTTTTTCCCATGTTTTTAGCATTCTACCAAACTATTATGGAACACATACTGGCCAAGCTCTGTGTTCTATTAGAATTTCCACCCTATTATTTTCACATTCCACATTCTATTAAACCCTAACAGGGTGGAATATTGTGAGCTAAATTAGCTGTAGTTTTTTCAGTGATCAACATTTAGCTCTCTAACCTTCTACAGATGAAAATAACGTTTATAACTCAGGTAAGTTTTTTTTTTTTGTATTATTATTATTTATTTATTGATTGGACAAACGTGCTCTATGATATAGCCTGACAGGGTGGAACTCTAAGAGTGAGAACATTTCAAAAACTTAAAAAATAAAAAAAAAGTTATGAATAAGAGGTAACATTTATCTCCATTTGCAAAGCTAAAAATAAACAATATCACTACTTGAAAATGATCTCAGTGGAATTGTATTTTAACAGGGTGGAAAATTGGTTTAGGGACACGAAAATAAAAAGAACTGGACAAAAATAAATAAATACTTAGTTTCATATTATTTATATATATGAATTGATGAGGTTTAGCCTAGTCCATAACATATTTTGAGTTTTTTTTTTTTTTTTATCAAATTTGATCAAATTTAACGCATATATCAATAAAATGTTTGTAAAAAAAACTAAATAATATTTTCAGTGTCTATTATCTTTTAGACCTAACATATATGATTTCAGCAATTTCTTAGAAATGTGTAACTACTTTAAAGAAAATATGAGTAATTAAATCATAACAGGACTGACCCACATACACTGTAAAAAAAAAAAAAAAAAGTTATTTTTACGGTAACATACCGGCAGCTGGGGTCGCCGAAATTCGAACGTTAAATAATGGTAAAACCGTTATTTCTTTTAGGCCAAAAATTGATAAAATATAATATCAAAATTTTTGTTTTATGGTTTAGTTTTAAATATACAGTTAAATACCGTAATTTCTAATTAGGGGCCGTAATATTTGATATAATGTTAATATACCAAACTGTTATAATTGTGAAATCTATTTTGTTCCTTTGAAATACACTGATAACTACCAAAAGCGAAAGTGACATGATAAACTAAAGCTCATCACATGAAGCTTGTAATTAGTAAAACATATAGAAGGTGCTCAGTGTCATGCACACAAGCACTAAAAGCTATCATGGTAAGACTTATTAAACTAAAATGGGCAATAAACATTCATTTAACAACATTACATGTAACATACAACCCTAATAAACATGACTGATGAAAAAAAACTAAGAAGAAACATAGTTATTTCAAAGAGAAAACATCAAATTCAAACAAAATTTAAAATGCAATGCAGGGAATTCTGGGAATGTCGGTTAAATTACGGTGTTTCCCTGGAAATTTAACAGGAATTTACCGTTAACCATTTAACTGTTTTTTTACCGTAGCATTTTCACAGTTTTTTACAGTTAAATTCACGGCCATTTTTTACAGTGTATTATAGGATTTAAGATATGATTATGTGTATCAGCACTGTTGTAATAATTTCCTGGAACATCCTTAAAATTCTAAATATACAACACTGACATTAAAACATCAGGCTTTGTTAAAGAAGTCTTACCCCATTGACAAATATATTTTGATAGCAATGAGTAAGGTTTACACTCAAAACAAGAATCACTGAACAATATTGTAATATTTTCATAATGCAACAGAAAATGTGACAAGCTATTTTAAGATTTGGGAATTGATACAAATTCAGGGGAAACCAGAGTTCATCGAATGATCAAGTATTGGTTTAGAAAAACAAAACCAAAAAAACGTGAGCTTGTATTTTCCATGACTTAAATCAGGACAGATTCTAACCTTGCAAATGATAATCAGAATTAAAAACATGAAGAAAGCTAATGAACACGCTTAAATTGGGCAAAATCAGCGTCTTTTCTGCTTAAATAAATAAACTAAACTGACAAGTGTAATACAAAGAAAAAAGGAGAAGAAAAGCTAATTGATGGTCAAGAAAAATTAGGGAAAGAAATTAAAGTGGAGGGACTAGGGTGACCTTAAGGGGTCAGATAGATAGGCCTCTTCCTGTTAACCCTTCAGTGAACTCTGACCCCTGATACAGGCTAAATCTATCACACAAGGCTGGATTGCATGTATGGGGGTGAACATGGAGCCAGAAAAGCATTGATGCATGAAAAGCACTTTGGCAGAGATTTGTGATGACAAGGAAAGTAAAAGCCAACCCACATGTAGAAACTTTCATTTCTTTTATTATGTCTGCAGTTTAGTATCTTTATACGTTTTAAACAAAGAGATACAATAGATAAAAATTGCCCCCAAAATGCCCAAAACAACAAATAAACAGTGGTTGAAAAGTTTCTTCTCTTAAACTCAAATGTCCTCTATTTTTAGTCTCTAATTGTTTCATTTAATTTGAAGTCGAGCAATTCTTAATGACTAGATTTTATTGTGTTGGGGTTTTTTTCAGCCAGGAAAATCTTCCTTTTTCATTTGGGTAGTGGGTTGTTGTGCTTTATAAATATTTCTGGATTAAGAAATGCGTCGGCATTGGTCATTAGTTCCTGTAAATTGACTTTTTTTTAAATGGTCGAAAGAAACAGTGTCAATTCTTGTGAATATAAATAGAAATATCAATATTTCAACAGTCAGATGTTTTAATGCAGACAGGGGAATGACAAAAAGAGCTCAGGTTTCCAAGGTTGAAGTCAAACAAATCTCCAAAACGTATCGTTAGATATCCTGGTATTCATCAATACATTGGTAATGTGAGTCAGGTCCTTTAGAGCAAACCAAAAATGTGCCTGTCGGGACCTCAGCAGGTAAACGTTCACATAAACTTCAAATAACTGAAGAACATATTCACTTCTTTATCAAATCGAGACGTGGCACTCGGATATATTTGTAACTTTAAAGTTTTGGAGTAGCCGTAGTTCTGACACAGATAAATACAAAGCAATAACAACAACAAAATTTAATTAAATAATGCGTTAAGACTAAAAGTGAGACTGACTTAGCAGAAGAACTGAAAGAAATGTATATGGCCCTCAGCTAGGAAGACAGAGACTCTTGGCTCTTTACACCCCAAAATCAAAACAAGAGTGATGTTTTTATTCCACGAAAACAGGTTTTTACTGTATTACTGTAATCTGTACCGTAAAGGCCATTGTGGAAATCCATCATCATGCGAAATGATTCCTAATTCTCTATTATAAATAGGTTTCTTCCTTTTGATTTTGGGGTGAAACGTGACGTGGCTTCACCGATTAACCATGTTCAGCCTAGGATTTGGTGCAACTGTTCATCTCAGAAGACTATTTCAGGACTCTCTGACATGATGGGTCCTGACTGAGGAGGTATATGCTGTGTTTTTCCGTTTGTGCTCCTCGAGAGGGTTTTCGGAGGCAAGGCAAGAAAGGCAATGAAGGCCTTAATGTTAGATTAAGGGAGATTTCAGCTCACCCCTAAGGCCATAGGAAGACGCGGGTATATCAATCAAACGCAGCAGTGTGCATAAAAACTAGTAGATAGATGTATTAAGTACAGTGCATTCATAGCATTGTCACGAGGAGATCAGATAGCGATAAATGGTTCAGGAATGTAACAAGTCTGTCAGGCGTTTGAGATGGGAGCTGAGTGCATAAAATGGACGTTTTGATACATTTATGATGCCAGGTCAGTGCATTTAAGACATTCTCAGAGTCATTATGTGTCGACCGCGGTGATGCCCTGAAGGTTTGGTGAGAGTGATGGGCTGTGGTACTGCAAAGTCAATTTACAATGCACCCTTCCGTCCCAGTTTCAGCGCACCCTTCCCTGCTCCGCTCTCAGTTAGTGGGCATGGATGTCAAGGCCTTGTCCTATGAGGGGTTCGGCGGGGTGGCTGTGGTGTGGCGGATGGAGCAGCATGGCGGTGTGGGGGCCGGGGTACGGGTGTAAGGACGGGCCAGCGTGGGAGTATCCCGGCTGGGGCAGGAGGGCTCCGGGGTAATCTGTGGGCAGGGACGGCATTCCCTGAAGTCCTGAGAAAAGGAGAAAGAGTGTGAACGAAAGCCAATATCGAAAGATAACACACATATCGGCCCACTCTGGAGCATTGTTTTGGTAGCCTGGGCCCGCCCAAACCTGCTTTGACGCTACATTCTTTTCGCGAGCAAAGTTAGTCAAGCTGCCGTTTTAGAGCATTTCTGTTCCCAAAAAAGTGGGAACCAATGAGAAACGAGCTCCCCCGTCCCCGGGACGACAGATTCGGGTGTAAAGCGATGACGCAGCAGTTCTGCGGCGCTCAAACATGGCGTGTACCGAGCAGCAACAATCGTGCGACTCTGCTGTTGCAGCTGTTTTGAGAAATTTTTTATGACAGGTTTTCTTTGAAAACGGAGCAGAAGTAATTAAAGACATTTTCCTACTGCTTTAATGAAGCTAGCAACAATTGGTTACGGTGGCTTCAGGTTCCGTCGCTACGCATACGCCATCGGAATGAGTGGTCTGATTGGTTGTAGATTCGTCCAGTAGTATACAGAGTCATCTGATGGACGCAGGTTAAGCCCGCCTCCCAGAAGACGGGTAGTAAGGTAGCTTTGCCAGACTAAAGCTCCTATGAGCTTAAAGTCGCGGAAGCCAGGCTATTGTTTTGGTGCTGTTGCTTGTGAAAGCTGTTCTCACCTGCTGTCCTAAGACCTAAATGAGATTGTGCATCTAATCCATATCCTCCTAGAGCCGCCCCCTCAGGACTGTACGGAGTACTCTGGCCTGAGGATGAAAAAACCAACACACACACAGATATGTGTTATTCAGTGCACAGAGCTGCATTTACCACTCATTTTACAAATCCAGAATCACTTTAATTCACCTGAACGATTTGATTGGTCAATCATTGGCTGGACTATCCTGCGTCTGGCGTTTATAAACCTGAGGAGAGGCGGCAAGAGCAAACACAAGTTATTCTGATGATTTCAACAGGCCAAATGAGAATATTTGAATCCATTTTACAGTAAAACAAAATACACGCACATACAGGTTCGATTAAATCGCTCATTAAATCGGTGAATATGCTGGCATGCAATGAGAGTAATTGGTCAGAGAGTGTTTACTAACCAGTTATTGACCTGCAGTATAGTGAGACCCGTGTCTTGAGACAGCTGCTTCTTCTGTTCTTCAGATGGGTATGGATGCTGAGAGAGGACAAAAAGGTAATACAACATCAAATAAGTCTCGGTTAGACTCCTGTGAGCGCACAAATACAGATAGATACCATTTTAGCCTTTTTCAAGCAAATCATTGTTTAATTAAGTGTTATTAATTTTATTTTATTACTATTATTTTTAGGAATAAATAACTGTAATGTATTTATAAAGGAACACATTCCTTCTGGATCTACTGTCATTTGTAACTACAGAAGTTACCATTGCTTCTTCTGCTAAAGCTTTGCTCAATTCAACTGTGCCCGTCTATGCAATATTATTATTTTTTTTTGAGATGGTCAGTAAAGAGGACCATTTTCACAATTCCTTTATCAAAACCTTTACTCACATCTTCTTTTTCTAAGCTTTCCTCTCGTCTTTGTTAACTTCCTTCAAGCTCAGTTGCTTTTATGTGTTTTTCTGCCACCACCGTTTCTCTCAACCCTTCTAAAAGCGTACCATAGTGATAAAATACCACAGCTGCCACATTATTTTTCTACCCAATGCAAAAGAAAGTATGTTTTTGACTGTAAATGAGCTGGTTTTCTCTCTTACCGACAGGTGCTGGAAGAGCCAAGCTCTCATAATGTTTGTCGCAACTTTGGGAAAGATTCCTCTTTTCTTGTTGTTTCGTCTGTCTCTATCTGTTTCATCTTCTTCTCCCGTGCTGGGAGATGCCACGCTTCCATCCAACCCATCACCTGACACAGAAAAACACACAAGCGTAATGAAATATCTTGTTAGATTGGACTGAAAACGTAAAATAACTAGTTACTAGATAAATGAGGATTAAATGTGTAATTAAATTACAGCTACTTATAAAAAAATGCTAAATATTTTCAAACTATTTTTTTCCAGCACATACAAATTTGATGATTTGACGTTTTTATAGATTGATATTTTTTTCCAAAGTATTGTTAGATGCCAGTGTTTCCTGGTTCCTATGCAAGGATAATAAATATTATTTTAAACATGTATTTAACTTTAGAGGGATCTGAAAGTAAAAAAAGATGTTGGTGGCTGTACTTAATTAAAGTATTATAATCTTAATTCAGCTGTTGGGAGTGATCAGTGTTGAATCCTACTGTAAATGCTAACCATGCCTGCTTTAAATGTTCAAAAATGAGCAACATTTGAAAACATTTATTAGAAATTTAGAAATGTAATCAAATCTAATCGGTTACATTACATTAATAAACTAAGTGAAATAGTTAATAGCTACTTAATACATACACTTAAAAACCTGTAGCCTATTATATTTAACCTTCCTAACACTTGTTTTTATTTTAAATATGATAACGAGATGCCAATTGATGAATTAAACATGTAAAATTGAAACATTTATCACTGCATACAGTTGACGTAATTCCCGTAAGATTTTATGAACCCGCAACTGTCTTCGCTATAGCACTTCATTTAGTCGTTGTGTGTAAAATGCTAAGTACCAGCATCGCTGCAGTTCTCTACGCCGTGTGAGGTGAGGCCACAGGAGGCACCGGGGGTGCCCGAGGGGGTCGACACACAGTCATCCGGATCTCGCAACCAAGACTGGTTCTAGATCAGGAGAGACAGGCACAGTCAGACACACTGGAAACAACTAACTCCCTGATATGTGTCGGATGTCTACTGCCTTACTTGTTCTGACAGATTGGTGCAAGAGCCAGTGAAATCTTCCATGTCAGATTTGGATCCACCCTCCCGGTCCTCCAGCACCAAATCAGTGGGCATCTTGCCTTTTAGACAGGTGATGTACCGATGGCAGAAATTATCACAGAGGTCATGAACCTATGAGAGACAAGTGAAGGTGTCAGATTCATTGACATGTATAACAATTCATAGCATGGATTGAGAAAAGAACTGAGCATGCTTTTTGGTGTCACTGACAGCAAGCCTATAGTATAGTTTGACATGCCATTTTTGAATATAGTGTATAGGCTGCGAAAAAATCAATAATAAAAGAAAAGAAAATATGAATAAACTAGGATTGAAGAAAATCACACACTTAATCACATGTGGTACTATGTTTTTTAGGACACGTTCCCTAATAAGATAAGGGTAAGCTTTACAAACATGTTGTAAGAGAAAGAGAAAGAAAAAAACACACCTTTTCTAGCTCTAATAGATGAAACCGTAGAACTTGAATGGCCTGGATCATCTGTTTAAAGAGATCACATGGTTAAAACTGTCATGCTTTTCACTCAATTACATTGAACCACTTATTTGAAAGGTCATGTATATCTTACCAGATTGTCCAGTTCTGGATTTGATGAAAAGATAGGTTTCTCTGATCGAATCTAAAAGAAATATTAACAAGACATAAGCCTGTTGTCTCTGATATGTTAAACTAGTCAGAAATGAGAAGTCACAAATTAAAGTCTCTCTCTCCACAAAAGGCCCAGGTTTCAAATAAGGCTTTAAATCATGTGAGAATTCAAACATTACTTTTATAGTTAAAATATAAAGTTATATGAATTTCTTTTCATTTTAATTTTACTTTCTCAAATTTAAATTATTGTACCTCACATTCAACTGAAATGTAAGAATTGAATTGTAACTTTAAAAAGTTAGAAAGGTCAATACGCTGCACGACGGCCTGCAGTCTTGTGGCGTGTGCTTGGCTTAAATGCGGTTGGCTTGGTTACTCACTTGTTTGGCAAAGACCGCGATATCGTCATTGAACGATTCGGAGGAGCAGACGTCACTGTGATTGGTCATGCCGGGGAGATGGGTGGAGTTTGACATCGAGTCTCGTGGTGAGCAGGTGGCAAGTTCACACTTCTCGAATACCAGAGCCAGGAGTGGAAACAGAGGATGACTGCAAATAAACACACATACGCTCCAAGTAAGAAAACACAGCAGGGTGAGAAAATGCCACACAGACAATTGATGCCACAACACATGTCATAGCTACTGTGGATTTTCTCAAATGTTGAAGTGTGTAATTGATTTAACATTATTTCTTAGCTTAATGTGTATAGAGGAATACAAGGAAACTACCTATGGATTGGCCTTCCCTTAAATTGCAAATAAAACGGCATATTTATCATCATCAACAATGGCTAGACCACTGAAGTGAGTTTGGGGCCAGAATAACGTTGGAACATTTAGAAAATCTGAAAAATGTGATTACTACTGAATTTTGATGCCTCTAGTGCAACGTTTACAAACTTCCCCTTTACGACTGTGCAGATTGTTTGTTTAAATTTTAAAAAGAACAGTTTTTTGAGCTAAAACATGCATATTCATGTGAGAAAGTAGAAGAATTTAAATTTAAAAGATACTGCGTATTACATATAATGCCATAATTCTCCTAGTCAGAACTTACCAAGACCTGACGGCAGTATATACTAACAAACACACTCCTCATTCATGTTTCATGTGTGTGTGTGTGTGTGTGTGTGTTAACAGATGGTTTAAGTAACCAGACTCTCACCCGTAGATCTGGTCCCGGTGGTGTTTCAGGGAGTCAGGCACAGTGTGGCCGTAGTGAGGTGGAGGAAGTGACCTCATGACGTCCCTGTAGTCTCCCACAGGCATGGCGTCAGAGCCTGGGTAGTGCACCAACTCCTCATACTAGATATGGAGAGACACGATAAGGCAAATGCATAAGATAAGACACTGCCTGCTTCAGCCTCATGTTGGTGAGATGTGCTGTGTGGGGGAAATTTATTAGGATGTCTACGTATATACAGCATTGACAGTACATTTGAGTATGTGCGCTAGCGCTAGGCTGTTTGAAGTCACTGCAAATTGTATCTCCACCTTAATAAACACTGAATGCGGGGAGACTTTGATGTGCGGTTTTTCAGAGCGCCGAGCAACGTTCACCCAGGGACATAAACTTTCCTGCTGATTTATAATTAACAGCCTTACATACAAATACATCAAGTCATCCAGCCTTCATTTATACTAATTAGGCGGTTTTCCAGTCAGCTTACTGATTAAGGCTGTAACACAGAAGAAAAAGACTCGCACAATGCTTTTGGAGTAATCAGTAATAAGAAAAAAAATCGTATTTTTTACTGCACAGCTATAAAATTCTTCGTAGCAATTTCCAATGACTGCTTACCTATTATTGAGAAGTTGTATAAATCATTACTAACAGCGTTCCTTAATGTAAGCCAGCTCTGTAATTTACATTCTAACTAAAAAATAATAATAATAATAAGCCTCTGTAAATAATCAGGATTTCCTGTAGCATATAACCACCATACAATTATTTCTCTATACGTGTTCTCTATATTTCATTTGGCTCCGAGGCTGCAATATTCTCATATTCAAGGTCTTTAAAATACTTCCAATGAATATTCTGTTATGCAAAAAAATAATATGTAACTAAACATTCAAGGACACCACAATTCATATTAAAATTGATTAACTTTAAAACTTAAAATTAAGTATGCCTACTATAAAGATGCACAATGTAAAAATGTATTTTAATAATTAGCTGACATCATAAAAATAGTTAAAATGCATATATAACAAATTGTGAACCAGTGTTCTATTAACAGGAACGTAATCAAACTTTAGTAATCGCATGATGATTAGTAGAGTAAATGATTAAAGTCATTAGGGACAAACAACAACCACTTGTAAGTAATATATTTGAACATAAACAGTATGTATGTAATGTTGTAGAAATGAGCATACTTCACGACCATAAAGGTACAAACGTAATGTAGAAGATCATAGAAACTACGACTTACTGATATTAATTTTTAGTGATGGCCATTTTTCACTTCAAATCTAACAGGCTTTCAAAGGCAATAAAAACACCAATCAGTGTCATTGAATTTCCTGGATCAATCTCGCACATGAGGACAGATGAAAGAGCTTATATTTGAGATTGAACAGGCCGATGCCAGATTAACAGGATCATAACTACCATTTGTAATTAGACAGAAAGCAACAAGAATGTCCATTTGGCCGCTCACTGTAGCACAAAAGTTGACCTACATACCTACTTCATCTGCCTTACTAGGGCCTGTGTGCTATTCCTACACTACTTCATCTGATATTTGCATTTTATTGCTTTTCTGAATACATGTAGGAGCTAATTGATTTTAAATCAAATAAAAGTAAGCCGGCATGAATAATTGAAAGTTTAATGATAGCCTATTTCTTTCTATTTGAATGCAAATTAAGCATCACTTAATGAAATAATGTTTATTACTGACGCTGGATTGGAAGTTATTATAAAGTGCCAGCCCAAAAATCTTACAATTACTAAATAAGAATTATTTTTGGGATTGTGGATTTGGATCTCAATAGTTAATATCTTTAGTGATGCTAACGCGTTACTCAGTTTGTTTTTGGTATCCACAAGACAGCATCCTATGCATCAAAGTGGCAAAAAAAGGGACCTGGAAAATAAAGAGAAAACAGGACCTACCCTCTTCTCCATGCGATACGGAAGCCGAGCTCACACACTCACTGACGGATGACAACACACACCAGAGCGGCAGATAAGACACACTCTCTACAAGAACTAAAGCATAAAAAAAACATTGAAGAAAACTAAGCATGCGTTGCAACACAAACGTTTACTGATACCATATTCCAATTCTGGACCAAAGGCATTTGGAGCATCACAAAATAAATGCAAGCACTTATGAGAGTAGCGGATCGCTTTTCACTTTAAAAGTATCCACCAAAATAGCAGTTTAAGTGTTCTAGAGTGGATGAGAAATGCCTACAATGGTATTATATTATACGCGTAATAAATGAATAACAAATTATCTATCCGCGTAAATGTTATGGTTATGGAAATTGGGTTATATTATGGATATGATGAGAAGGCGTAAGGATACCCCACCTTAGTATGAATGTAGTGTGGTCCGGGCCGAGTATCCAGCATTAGCGGCGCGTTTGAGATGATGTCGCGTCCTTTCCGCGCTATCGACGTCCATGAAGCGACGCGTTGAGCTCAAATGCGTCTCTTCACAATAAGCGATGGAGCTTTAAACCAGAGAGAGAGAAAGAGAGAGAGAGATTGAGATTGGGAGTTGTTTAGGGGGTCAAAACACAACGGGGTCTCTCACCCCCACCTCCTTATCACACACACTCGCGCATTACAAACGCAGAGGCTTTCGTTTTATCTGAAGGACGCTCTCTCTCTCTCTCTCTCTCTCTCTCTCACACACACACACACACACACACACACACAGAGAGACCCTGCTTACCGAGTTTCATCATTGCTATTCCGGTGAAAAATCATTTTGTCTGATTATAGGTGGCTAATATGTGCAGCAGATCCGTTTTGAAGCATGCACTGGGTTGCGCTGGTATATGAACACACATGCGTTATTCGCCCTTGCATAAGCGTCACACCAAATCCTACACAATAAAGAAGTATTGACTTATTGCATTTTATAATTAATTATCTTAAAAATATACCAAAGTACTAAATACCCTTGCTCAGAAGTAACTTCGATCTTTGCATAGCCTATTAAACAACTGGTGTCAAAGTGATTTGATTGTAGATCTATAAAGACAGTGACCATAAGTGTTTCAGGTTAGCTTGACATTTAACCAGAATGAGTCAAAATCCTAAATTGAAAATAGTGTGTGCAATTCGTATCAGGAAAAGATTTTCATGAATAAATGAATGATCACATACGCATAAATAAATAGGTTGAAAATGTTTGAGCTGTAATTTGATTTGCATTTATCCCTGACTCTCAACAAGCAATTACAAGCTTTAGACTTTCAGTAGATTTTCTTGTTTAAACTGATACATTTTTTCAATTTGATTGCTGTTTTAACATATGTATTAAAACATGTATAATTAAAAAAGGTGAATTAGGGGAAAGGGATTATGAGGGGTATAAGAAGAAAACAAGTAAATTTATGTAAAAGCATGTTTTCTAGTGTTACAATATTTAATCTCTGACTGTTACAGCTCACCTGGCAGTGGGATAGGATGTAACAACTGCACTCTTTACACTTAAGAGTTATTTAAGAGGTTAAGAATAATTGAAGACAATGTCAACTTGTAGTGTAGCAGATAAATGGTGCAAATAAATAAATAAAAAATAAGTTACATATTACAGCAAAAACGTTTTACATTTCCAGGTGTCCTGTAAAATTTAACACCTACTCAATTTCTTATAATGACATATATTTGCTTGAAAGGCAGACTTGTGGTTTCTTCCTTTGAAATAAATGCCATTGGCATTCACTTATGTTTCTTAAGTGTCAAAATATTTCCGGGGGACTACTTTATGATGCAGAAAATAGTAGCAATCAGCTGATAATGCTAACTGCCAACTGCCAAATAAATGTACTATAATAAATAACAACCATGTAATTGTTTTAATTGCAGGGCAAATTACAGCAAGATGGTTCTGTTATTTATGACTGTCTTATCTTTGAACCAGTAATATGGGAGACTGTGTCTGTTCTATAGAGAAAATGAACTACTTTCAGTTCATAAAACCGCAAGAAGACCGCTGATAAATTACATAAAGAAGGTAAGTTGTAACTGAAAGGTATTTTTAGATTGGAATGGGGCAAGTTGTCACATGCGTTTTATAGCCTACAACCTTCAACAGTGCATTAATTACACTTATTTAAGCACTTATTTTCAGTTTGATAATTGTTTTAAAGTTGAAAAGTCATTAAATAGCCTGTAAAACATTTTAAATACATGGTGTGTGTGATACGTGAATGAAAACAATTGGCCTTTAAATATGTACCGAGTAGCATAACAATCAGTTAGAGCAACCTGTAACAGGAAAACGGTTCCAAGGCGACCCAAACGCGGTCTTGTGTTGTAAATCACCCTTAAATAACATAATAATTATTCCACACGTCCCCTGAACTCTTCTCCCGCAGAGCGAGCCCTCAACAGGCGGTCAGGACTTCAATCACCGCGGCCCTCTCCAGCGCTCTGCGGCCGGACCGACGCGCTCGGTGGGCGGTGGGCGGCGTGACATAAGCGAGGCAGCGGATCAGGCGATCTTCGGCCTTTTAACACCATTGGGAGGGCACTGGCCAACAGAGATGATCATAGCTAAATAAAGGCATTAACAGCGCAACAACAGTGATTGTAAAGACGCTCAATGGAGCAACGCCCTTTGAATGCGGCCTTTAATCGGGTATTTCCACTTGTAATGCGTTGTCATTTCATACGCAGACAAAATGCCTCATAACTAAATGCAACGCCTTCTATACTATGACTTTTTAAATAATACATTTACATATATTTTGTCTGGGATACTATCAAATATTTTGGTATGTTTTAAATGCTGTGTGAAATAATTTGCTAGATGCAAACATTATATATGTGTAAAGTGGCCTGTTGACTGTTGCTGTGTTTCACATTAGTTGTGTGTTTTTGTGGGAGTGATTAGTATTGTGGTGCGAGGCAGGATAGTGTGATTTTTTTGTTTAATGTGGCTGTTTGCCACTTCCTCTCAAATTGTGAGTGTTTGTTTAGGGGCATTTGTCACAGTATGCGTGTCTGTGAGGGTGCATGCTATGTGAAAGACATTCGGTCATTAGTCAGGGCATCAGGAGCAGAAAAAGAAGGCATGGAGAAGTACAAAACTCGATAGGCTAATGACGTTTAATAGTAATCCAGAGCTTATTGATCGTATGGTCCTATATTTAAAATTTATGACGCTAACGAACTGACCTCACGAATTAACATCCCAGAAACCTCACACAGTCTCTTAGGCCTGACCTTTGACATCTAGATCCATATCTGCTGCTGTGAGCGTTGTGTATCCCTGAGGGAGTCGTTCTCTGGTGTTCGTTCACCCTCAATGCTCAGGTCAGGATCTCTCTGTCAACATTTTTGGTGCATTTTTATGCTTTTTGTTACTTTTTTATAGCCCTTATGCCACTGCTCATGTTACGCAGTACGTTTACATGCACTTTGCAAGTTTGATTCCAGTAATAGTTTGTCCTGTAAACATTTTGCAAAGTCAGACCAGCAGAGGTAAAGAGATGGTAGCATGTGTAGGCTACATATTAATTAAATTACAGCTGGCTTCGGCATTGAGGTTATGTGTGTAATTATGCATTGTGTCATGTACACAGCTAAAGATTGTAGACCGCCTAAAAAAGCAGTTGAATGTCGATATGTTTTTTGGTTGTGTACATCTGCAGAAAGGTTTGCTTGTGTTGGCAGCTCAGTTGACATGACTGTAAACTCCAATGGCTAGTGTAACCCTGACATGCAGCAGGTTAGTGCAGTGCATCATGGAACATCAAAGACAAGTAAGCCTACCTTCATATAGCAGTGAGGCAACAACCAAGAGGGAGGTAAAAAGAGAGAGAGAGAGAGTGCTTTTTTACGAGCATGCTCCTCTCCAGTTACTTTGTCGTCTGGCCCAGCACCCATAAATATTCTTTCACTTTTTCGATCTTTCACATCAGGCCTCTTATGCGTGCCATATACGAGTTCACCCTCTGCCTGAACTTTATCTGAAATGTTTGCCTCCTATAGATGTTTCCATAAAGCTGAATATATTTCTAAATTACCTTTGAGCAAAATGAATCACTATAAATGATTGTTATCATTTATTGGTGTTTGGTACGCGAAGAAGCACTTGTTCGTCCTGAAAAGAGCCAGAAGACACTGAAGGGACCATAAAAACCCAGAGATTTCTTTTGACCTGGGCCACTATACAGGTAACCTAAAAATGCTAAAATCTCTAGTTTTAATAAAGTCAAAAATATTATTTCGAAAACCAACCCATAGACCTAAAAGTATGCCAACAAACCAATTTTGAATCATTTAAGACGCCTCCTTTCTAGTTTTGGTTCTCCAAAGAACCTTTTAGTGAAGAGTTAGAGAACCTTTTTACTACTGTAAAGAACCTTCTGTGGAATGAATGATGCCAATACAGAACCTTTTTGTTTCAAAGTATAATTCCATTTCAGTGTTGCTACTAGCAACACCGTATAACATCCACGCAGCTCACTAAATAAGCATCTTCACAGCAATGTCTTGCATTTTTAAACAGAGATTAAAATATTAGCTTACTTGTATATTTGTTTAACACCCAATATTGCGAGATTTATTTATCTGTTTATTCACTGTATGTAGTTCTTGTTTGTTAGCAAAGACGCTATGGCAGACTTTCCTGTCTTTCTCTTCATCCTCAACTCTCACAATCTCCCTCCCTCTCTTTCTTTTTCTCTCTCTCTCCCTCCGATGGTCTTCTTACAGATGGAGATTAACTCCGAGCCCGAGCACCATCCGTTTCCCTGACTGTTTGTTATTAAAGAGATGGATGGTGGCTTGCAGTGCCAGCCCGACACAACCGCAATTACAGCAGGGCCCATGATAGATAGAGGGAGAGAGGGAGGAGATGGAGAGAAGGAGATAGAGGGAGAGGCATCTATCACGCCCCTTAATCTACCTGTCACTCCGGGGGGAGAGGCAGGAGAACGGAGAGTAGGGAATGAGTCAAAGAGAGAAATAAAGAGGAAAGATTTTGGTCTGGCTTATCTTGCAAATAGCTCTGCTTTGCTTTGACTTCTCTTTAATTGCAGGAAACATGTAAAATACCTTTAATCACAATCTTAGTATTATACATTTACATTACATAAACCATTATGAGTAGGAATCTGAAGTTTAGATATTGGGATTTCTTGATAAGGTCACTAAATGCAAATTTTGGCAGCTAAGATAGCAACATAAACTGGCTTGCCAACTTTTAAAATGTAGAAAAAGCTTTCCATATACATACCCACAACATTATACATATACATATATATGCTTATTTGTGTCCTTGAACTGCAGAAAATTTCAACCCATTTGGATTGCATATAGTTTTTTTTAACATATATTAACAAATCAAAAACTGAACGTGATACATGTTTGTCAGTTATATACATCAATGTTAAGTCACAATTTCTGCACTACAAAAAAGAAAAAGATACGATTTATTATTAACTATTTGCATTATTAACTATTTTGTTTTATCTATTTTATTTGAATTGATTCAAATCGCGGAGGATCAGCATTCTTCATTGTAAAAACAATCCCGTTTAATTAGTTAAAACATGTAAAATACGGCTAGCTTTGAATTCAAATCAATAAGTCCTTACCTGCTTCATTAATGTGTGACTGAAAAGAAAGCGTCACATTATTAGTTAATTAGTTTGCTTATGTTAAAAAAAAAGTGTAATCTAAATGGATGGAATGCAAATGCAACTCAAATACTTTAATGTAATGTACCTTTAATGTAAAAAAAATTCTGTACAATTTGTGGTAGAAAAACAACTTGCGGTTGCCTGAATATAACCGCAAAAAATACGGTAACAGCGTTTTAGGTTTCACGTTTATAGGTTAAATTAAACTTTATATATCCTAACCCATTAAAGTACTGAAATCTGATATGTAATTTTTAAATACTCTGCTAAGCACCAAAGACAAGTGGTGATGAGAAAGTCACATGGTGAACCAAAGCCCATCACAAGTGGCATTTAAATATGAACATATGCAGAAGGTGCTCAGTTTCATTCACACAAACACTAAACACCAGCATGATGAGACTCATTAAACCCAAATATGCAATAAACATTCATTTAACAACATTACATGTAACATACAACCCTAATAAACATAAATGATAAGAAAAATCTAAGAAGAAACCTAGTTATTTCAAAGAAAAAGCATCACATTTAAACAAAATTTGAAATGCAACTCAGGGAACTCTGGGAAAGTCAGTTTATAGGTTTCCCGGTAAATTTGACAGGAATTTACCATTTTATTGTTTTTACTGTTAAAATTGCGGTTGTTTTTTTACAGTGAAAATTCGTTTTTCATATTTAAATGTAAGTGTTAGAGGTTGTGCATTCAAACTACAGTATTTTTGAACAAATTAATTTAACAGAATCGTGAAAAAATGGGAAAACGCCAACATGGAGATGCTATGTTTTATGTAGTGAAATTACTGCCTGTCAAGAGCAATATGAACTCTTTCCATCGTACAGAATAAAATCTCAGTCACACTAGCACATATTTAAGCTCAATGCTTTACATTCAGCTCTTTTACATATAATAATAAATAATTCAATGAATAATTCACAATGAGGTTTTTGCCACTTTTATTTACAGACAAATGAAAGATAGCATATAAGAATAAAGACAGCAAAAGGTCAAACTGGATCTGGAAACGTCAAACTAGCATCACCTGCATAAACAATGAAACTCAACATGCCTCCTAAACGCAAGGTATTGTGTCAGTAGATATGATGGTATATCTTGATACAGTGACAACCTTTCATGACAGATATACCCCTTTTCAGACAACCAGCCAAACACACCTGCGGTGAACCCTGAGCAGCGCGTAACGCATGTGCATAAGTTTGCTGTAATGCAATACAGTTTTTCTTTTCCAGTGTTACAAAAATGTTATGAAAAATCCAAGGTTCTCCCATTTCCTGCTCTCCCTCTCATCAGTCCAGCGGAGTGAGGGATGGGGTGGAGGGATTAATACTCTTCCGCTGGCCACCGAGATGATGGATGGACAGATGTGGAGAAGGACAGAGGGAGGTAAGAGAGAAGGCCAAGGGAGGAACGCTAAGCCAAGTGCTCGATAAATCTAATGGAAGGTCTGCTTTGCATCAGGCACTGACAGACTGTTGCAGAGGTGTTATGATGAACGACTGCTTTACCGCTTGCTGATTGGACTGAATTTCATGTTTTTGCTGTATGTGAAAGGAGAGGAGCTCTCAAACTTTCATCTTTGCACGTAGCGCTTTACTCTGGGAGTTTATGAGTATACGCTGATTTTCTGAAGGACCCGCTGACCTGGGAACTGTGGTTATTTGAGGAGGGGTTTGAAGCTGTCAGCCAAAAAAAGAAAGAAGAAAAAAAAAACAGTAGGGTTAGGAATTTTTCTAATTCACTATTCTGATATCAGCATTTTATGACTGTGACATCACTGACAAGATCATCACATTTAATGCTGAAATTATTACGGAGAATATGATACTGACCAGTCTAATCAAAAACAAATTTTATCGTACGATTACTTATTTTATTGTATTAGCACAGAAAATGTGATAGATAGATAGATAGATAGATAGATAGAGAGCTTTCGAGCTACGTACATCAACTAAACTCGTTACAGTCTAATAGACCTTTTGGTTCTTAGTGCAGCAATCAAATGGGCCACATGCAACCTACCCTTAATGCCTGATAGCCTTGAAACTTATTTGTCAAGCCAACATCCCTTTTATTTTTCTTTGTGACAGCGTCCTACCGAACAGCTTCATAACAAAAGTAAGGCGTAATTTGAATCTCTAATAAGACTTCATTTCACAAGCAGATCTCTTCTTCACATAGGATGTGTCTGCACCACATATTTGCACATTGTAGCATGGCATCGCTGTTTACACAAGTGCGTGTGCTTTTGTTTCAGACCGCATGTGTGTTTTCAATCAGCATCTGTAGTCATCTGTAAGTGTCGTTGTGCTGTGACCTGGCTAAGATCAGATAAAGTATGGCTTCACCCCTCCCCTCCGCCTGCCACCCTGCTCCATTTGTTATGGAGTAGCTGTCGGGGCGCTGTGATTGGTTGTTGTGGCAGACAGATAGCCGATAGGCCCTGATTAATAGTTGTGGCTCTGGCACTTGCTCATTGATCAAGGGAACAGGCTAAAGAGAGAGAGAGTTTTCTACAACAGACTCTTAGCTTCTGCTTATCTGGTTGCAGGGATGAGATAAAGGTGGTGTGCAGGCTGCTTTTACAAAATATAATTCATAGTGCTATTTTTTACAGTACAGGACGGATAAAAATATATGAGCATGTGTTTTGCGAACAAGTTTAAATATAACGTGTGTGATGCATGACAATATTATTATTAGAAAGGAACGCTGTGTGCTATGCAGCAAACTGAGTTATTTCATTATTATTATTTATTTACAATATTTTGTATTTTGAATCATCAATGGAATCACCCTAACAATAAAAAACAAAACATCTATAAAACAATATTGTTTAAATGCCTGTAAAATAACAAAACAAGCAATCGAAATAAATTCAAATTAAAAATTAAAATACAGAAAGAATTTCAGTGCTATATTATTATTATTATTTATTATTTACATAATTATTATTGGTTTTAATGACGCAAACTGACATAAGTAAAAGACAAAACTGTGTCTGTAAAAAACATTGCAAATTAAATCACATTACATGACTGATGCTTTAGTGGAAATGATACTGTCAACTGTGAACATATATTTTATCATTTATGTCTTTACAATGTATTTAGTTATGGTACATATTTATAATAATTATAATAAAATATAATTATTACATTTATATATATATATATATATATATATATATATACATATATATGTGTGTGTGTGTGTATATATATATACATATATATATATTGTAATATAATACATGTATTATAACATTTTATTATAATGTCTTTACAATGTATTTATGTATGGTATATATTTATAATAATTATAACAAAATATAATCATTATTAAATGTATGTGTATATATATATATATATATATATATATATATATATAAATATATATTAATTTTTATGATAAATTTATTATAAAATTTTATTATTTATTATGTCTTTACAATATCTTTATTGTTGTTTAAATGTCAGTAAAAAAGATTTTTAAAAATGTATGCAATGCAAAAACAAAACAATTAATTGTAACGTACATGAATGATAATAAACTTACGTGAACTAAAAGAGTAAAAAACAAAAAGAAAGCAAGAAAAAGAAATGCTTGCACACGTTTTAAGTTTTTTAATTCAAATGTGTACAAAATTAGAATATGCTTAATTAGGATCCTGAATTAACTGGATGTCATTCAGTGTAACAATTTCTTTCTTTCTTGTGTGTGTGTGTGTGCGTGTGTGTGTGTGTACAATAGCCTTGTTGTAATGTCCCCTGTCTTATATACGAGCAGTTGACATGACATGTAACAGCATTGTCCTGGAGTCTCACAAACTAAATTTTTTAAAAGTACAAATATTTCATTTCTGTACATTTACAGTTAACATAAACCAAGTCATGGATAATACTTCTAAAACAGTTAGAAAAATGTTGTTTAAAAGGTTTTACATGCAGTAGAGCATCGGGACCCTGCTGTTCACATGTCATATTTAAGACAGGATAAATGACTGTGGACAGTGTGTTGGCAAGTGTATATGTATTCATAAGTCTGCTGAAAGCAAAAGGGGGGAAAGACAGCCAAATGGAGTGAATAGTGTGTGTGTGTGTGTGTGTGTGTGAAGGCAGGGTGCTGAATGAGCTCGCTCGGAGGGGGGGTCAGTAGTGGGAGGTCATGACCTGGTCGACCCTGGGGGAGTGGAGATCATCAATCAGCGAGAGGCAGGACCAAACAGCAGGAGCTGAACACACCCCCTGTCCCCTAAACCACCCCCTCACACACACACAGCCGCCAAGCAGATGGCCATGTAACAACTGGCTCTTGCTCACCTTACACACACTCATACATTCACAGATTGAGTATGATTGATTTTCTGTTTCTGCTGTTGTTCAGACAGCGCTTCACATGCCTCTATTTGTAAATCATTTGCATAGAAACAATTGATTACTCCTGTAATGTACAGATCATGCCATAAGAATATATGAGAAAACCAGGATAATCTTGTTCTTAATATCATGCATCTCTCCTGATCCTGGAATTGCATCATTCAATTTGTAAAACGTACAACACAGAAAGTGTTGCAACATTCATCTATTATATAAATTGGATCTGCAATTGAAGCAACTGCACTACACCACTCTTTTTTTTTTTCTTTTTTTTTCATTCTGAAAGGTACTTAAACATTAACCCTCATCACTTTTTTCTGACTGGAAGAGATTGTTGATGGGAGGTATACATTATACCAATAGCGCCTTCTATTGTATAAGACAAGCTGGTGGCACTCTCAGAAATCAAAATGTACACTTTTGTACCAATAAAGTTCAAATATGTACACTGTAAGTACTAATATGTACCTTACAGGTACCAAAATGGACCCTTTAGGTGCAAACATGTCCCTGTTGAAAAGGTACCGCCCCAGTGACAGCTTTTGCACCTTTATTTCTGAGAGTGTAGACATAATAATTGATGTACATTTTCTATTATACTTTAATAAATACATTTTAGAAGTTCAAATTTGAGTTTCAAAGTGACATTTCAGCAAGGCCTAATAAAATAGCACTCATTTCTACCCCTGGAATACACGTCCAGTAATGCTTGTTTTTCATGGTGTGAAATTTACCCCATCTGTATTTTTCCAAAGAGCACAAAAACACATAAATTATTCATTACATCCTTTTTATTTTAGTACTCTTAAAGAAGGTTCAAAAAGATTGCAAGCGCTCAAATATCTGGGATAAAAGGAAACTCAGTTGGCATGCTTTGTTCATTTGACTATCAAAAATCATGCTGACCAAATCTTACGGTGCCAGTGCTGCAGTTTTGAGCCACATGGCCACACGTCTTCCTATCTCCTATATGGGAGTAAGAATATAAAAATAGAGAGAATAACCTTCAACTTGCCTTTTTTTACAGAAATGATTATTTATTCTATATAATGTTTTAACACATTTACACAGATTTTTACCTTCCTGGCTTGGTGCAATGCAGGTTTATCCATTGATTTATCTGAGTTCATGTCCATACAGTGGGCGGTGCCGTCGATAAGAATGACTCTGTCATTGTCCACCATAGTGTCATTCCAGACCACGCTTAGCTCTGTCCACGGGTCAATGTTTCCTTGGTCAGAAAAACACGTCTTACTGAATGACATATTCCATGGCAGCAAAAAAAAAACAATTTCTTGGCCAAAATATACTTGACATATATGCTAAATATATGTTGCAAACAGTGAAGCTCAATTAAATATATTTTTGAAATAGGAAATATATTCAGTTTTAAACTTCGTATACCACAAATATATTCATAAATGTATTTCTGGGGCAAGAAATAGCATTTTCTTGGACTGAAAAATATTTGTCAAATTATTTAAATACTTTGTAAATTTACATTTTTATCTTTAAAATATATTTGCAATATTTAAAAAAAAATGGCCAGAGATAGATTGGAAGAAAATGTATGTATGTAAATATATATTTACAACTTTTTGGCCATTTTAAAAATAATATGTACTCTGAGCAACTTAAATTTGACTTTTATTTTTAAGTATTTAAGCATAAATCTTTGCATAAAACTATTTACACACTAATAAGAATTCAACATTTTTTAATAACAATTTTGATGCTTTTTTTCATTAGGTTTTTCAATACTGATTTTTAAACTGATTGTCCTATTTTTAATAAACATAAACCGGTGGTAATTGTAAAAGCCCACATGAAAGCCAGACTCCAGCTACATGCTTACCGTTGATATAGAGCACTCTTTGTGTTTGGGGCCATTTCCCTCCATAGTACTGGTTAGTAAAGTCGATGTGGACAGGCAGACGGTCCTGAGGGATGTCAAAGATTCGAGAGCAGAGCTCCGTCTGAGACTGGATGGTTGCTATACGTGAAAAGGGGCAGCTGGTGTCCTCACATGTCTGGTCTGCTCCATTAACCAACACAAAAGGTACAAACCTGGATTATAAACTAACTCAAAACTACAAGCATTTGGAAAACACTTCAATACACAGAACTCAATTTCATGAATGTCATAGCATTACTTATGGCAAAAAAAATGGCATTTAATGATAACAATCGATGTACTCTTCAAGATAAAGACAAAAAGCAGTGTGATACAAACATGTCCACACACACTACGCCAGCTTCATAAATTGCAAAACGTAGATGTAGGCAAGGCTATATAACATTTTGACTCAATGCTAGTTTGTTGCCAATGCAAAATGGAAAGAAGATGAGGTTAGTTCTGAGAAATGCCACTTGGTTTGTCATGTAATGACTTTCGCACAGAAGTGTGAAGATACTCCCGGGGCTACTGTGTAGGTGTCTGTGGGAGAATATTTGTATAGGGAATTTGATTGAAACCCAGAAATTAGAGAATGATCAAAACGAGCCCTGTAGGCTAGATCTAATACTCACAGAAGCCAAACTCAGTGCAGGTCTGGTAGAACCACTGTCTGTAGCTGGAGGATGAAGCTGTAGTGTTTCTGAGTTCAAGCACCAGCTTTTCATGAGAAACATCCAGACATGAGACCTTCTCTCTGGCACGGTACATCTGAAAACATGGCAGAAATGTTTGAGAATGTTTCAATTCAGCAAATTATACAAGGAAACAATGTATGGAGATTTAAATGAATAGGGCAACTTTTTCCACAGTCAGTGCTGCCCTCTGCTGGTTAGATATCATACTGTGCTTTTCGTTTGATCTCGCTTCGGGTAATGTGCTATAATGTGTAGAGCTAGTAAATACAGTGTAGGTTGTCTAGTATTTTTCAAAAAGCGCTAAATGTACCGTAAGTTACAAACAAGGAAGCTCAACAAAAAATATATATTTTTGAAAAAATATATTTATATTACCTTTACATGCCAATATGCATTTTCTCTGACAAATATATATACATATATATATATATACACACATTACCAATCACAGTTTTGAAAACAGTACGTTTTTTTAAAGATGTTTCTTATGTTCATCAAGGCTGCATTTATTTGATCAGAAATACAGGAAAGAAAATTATATTATGGAATATTATTGTGATGTAAAATAACCTTCTATTTTAATATATAATTTAAAATCTAAGTTATTCCTGTGTTAAATTGAAGTGATCGCAAATATTTATATTGTTTGAAAATATTTATATTTTAAAAAAAATGCTGTTCTTTATAACTTTTATTCATCAAAGTATCCTGAAAAAATTATTGCAGTTTGCAAAAGATAAAAAAGATATTTTTGATTGGTAGTGTAATTATATATGTGTGTGTGTGTGTGTGTGTGTGCACATGGTATTTATCACCTTATGGGGACCAATTGTCCCCTCAAAGATAGGAATAGCAGTATATTTTGATCTTATGGGGACATTTCTTATTTCTTATTCCCATGAGGAAACAAGCACACAGTTTCTTGTAAGGAGTAGGGTCAGTGTAGGACAACACCACATACAGACTGTACAGTATAAACATCATTACACCTATGGAGAGACCCCAGAAAACATGGAAACCCAACATGTGTGTGTGGGAAAACGTTTTTGGGGAGGAAATTTGAGCAAATATGGATTTACATATTTTTGCCATTTTATATATAATATATATAGAAAGTATATATAATTGAAGAGGATAGAGAAATCAATCAAGCTTAATATTATTAAAATAGCAGAGATGAAGAAATGTTACCGCCACTATTTTGACCAGCCGGTCATACGCCTCCTCCTTCTGTTCATTCTGATGGCTTTTATTGGTCATGATGTCACAAAGTTCTGCGATGCTGAACGCCACCCCCTCCTCGTTGTATTGGACGGTTCCCATGAAGATATCAGCCAAACTCTGCAGCAGCTCCACCTTGTCCTCCGCTTTGAAAGGAGTCTCACAGCAGCCGAAGTCTTTCCCCACCTCTACCTCATTCCCCATTAACAGAGCTGCCTCTACTGCTCCAAACACCCCTTTCACTTCTGCTACACACTGAGGACACACACACACACTCAAACACACAGACACACACAGACACATTCATAGTGACCCTAACTGTGCTCTTACCTTTTTAGAGCCACCCACTGCCTCATTCATAAGACTATAACCAACCACCTGAAAAAATAAAATAAAATAAACAAATAAATTCCAAACCATCTAGTGCAATAATAATGTGCTTTAACTGATGAAATATCTCCAAACCATACCCTATTATAAGAGCTAAAGTCCAATTGAGCTTGAACAGGGGCAGAGGATGCCACTGCTCCGTAGATAAGATGAGGAAACTAGAAGCGAAAGAAAGTTATCAAAATCATATTTTCCTTTTGTTAGCATAATGAATATAATTAAATTCATGAATTCAAGTTTAATCGAAACGTTATCTAATACATTTTTGCTGCATCTTTTAATATAAGTGATGCGGAGTGAACATTAACATGAAGTTTATTGAGCAGTGTTAACAAAGATGAACTAACATTGTAATAAATGTGACCTCGGACCACAAAACCAGTCCGTTTTTCAAAACTGAGATTTATATGGCATCTGGAAGCGGAATAATTAAGCTTTCCATTGATATTTGGGTGAGATCCAACTATTTGAAAATCTGCAGTGAATGAGCAACAAAATCTAAATGTTGAGAGAATCACATTTAAAGTGATAAAAATATAATATGTATAAAATGTACAAAAAAATATGAACTTTCTTTAATATATACAATTATTTTTGGCCCATACAATGTACTACATGACTATATGACAATGGACTATGATGTTTTGTGGTTTAGGGTCACAAAAGTTATGCATTAAAGGGTAAGTTCACCCAAAAACGAAAATCCTAACTTTAATTACTCACCCTCATGTTGTTTCAAACCCATAAGACCCTCGTTTATCTTTTTTTTACCTTGTTTCCGGGATCATTTCAGTTGTATTGCTGTCTATGGAGAGATCAACGAAGGTCTTACGGGTTTGGAACGTCATGAGGGTGAGTCATTAATGACAGAGTTTTCATTTTTGGGTGAACTAACCTTTTACTGGGACCTTATAAGGAAGCGTATTTTGGACTTTCATTTAAGGGGGTTGAGATTTGATTGTCTAAAATAGTTTACTTTGAACTGAAGATTAAACCATTTTTTAACTAAACAATGAAGATTAGTTTGGAACAAACCTTTCCCCTTAGCCAAGCTGAGAGAGCTCCAGCGTAGGAACCCCCGAAGCTGATCCATGTGTTCTTATGGGAGAGGCTGAAACGCTGGCTGATATAATGATGGAACGCAGCCAGGTCGGCCAAACTGAGATAGAAAGAGACGAAACAACATGTATCATAAATGTCACTGTGATCATCATCATTGTGACCTGAGACTTACGCTTGCTGGCTGGACAGATCTCTCAGGTTCTCTGTCTCTAGACCATCGGGGTTGATGCTCTGCCCATAGAAGCGGTGCTCCAGGGCCACCAGCAGTGCTCCATATCTCTCTGCCAGGTCCACATGGTGGCCTAACAATTTTTCAAAATACACTATAGTTTAAAGTCTTGAAAACTAAAAAGTTTGAACAAATCAAAAATGCTGATCTAGAGAAGTAATATATTTATACAATCTCTGCCTCTCATCCCTTTTATAGCTAATCATATTTGGCTACAGACATGATGTCAGTTAATTTAATAGTTGCATTCTCCCAGCTGAATCTTTTCAAAATGCCTTGCTATTTCAGCCCTTTGTGTTTTTTTGACCTGTAGCAGGCATCAAATTTGATAAAAGTGCTTTTACATTTATGTTCTCTATGCGTTATTGTGAATAAAATATTGGTTTGTGTGCCTGCTGCCATCTTTGCTTTTTGAGCCCTCTGAAAATATCTATGTGATGTTCCTCGATTGCTTTGGTTAGACATCTGTTAAATGAAAAATGTTTTTTGAACAAATGTAAATGCAAATCATTGAGGCAACCAGTGAACGCCATGTGACTTAATTCTTTCCAGCAGATGGCCTAGGAACATTCCTGAGAGAGCTAAGAGTGCCGTCATGTAATTGATAAAATAAAACCCGCTTTTGGCGCCCCCCAGTGGACACTTCAGCTGGAAACAGCAGTGATCGACAGGAGGAGCTATAGCATTTTCTCTCATCATTTTTTTGCAAGGTAATAGTACGATTTTAAACAAGAAAAACTGGTACTAACCGAATAATACACTGAATTTAGAGAGTGGGCCCTCTCCTCCTATGTAGAGAAAGACAGGTCCATCTGAATGCTGCCAATAAACCTCGTTCACAAAGAATTTCTGCAGATCAAATATTAATGAATAATAGATGATAGCAAAATAAATAATACAATAACATTTTACAACAACAAAATAATATAATAATAAATAATTAGTATTAATAAATGATGTGTTATATTTATTTTAAATAATTATTGAACATTTTATAACAACACATTATTTAAAATGATATATTTCCTGATGATTTCACATTTATAGAAGAGTGTGATTGTAAGGTTGTACCTGTGGGAAAGTTTTGTCATTTTTTCTGTCAAAGTGGTTCAGGGGTTGGTGAATCGTTCCTGTTTTGGGAGAGACAGTGGAAGTGTGTGTCACACGCTCTTTTATTCTGGCTTCTTGGATTTTATGCACATGGTCCTTCATCCTCCATAAAATTTGACCTAGAAAATATACCATATATCCATACATATGAAAACAAAAGTGTGTGAGTGTTTGGTAATCTGAAGCGGGTATGCTTCAGTTGCAACAGAAGGAAGCGTTGAGGCATATGTTTTATTTTTCGTCAGCTATTTTTTCCATACAATAATTACTCTAGATTTATGAATTTATATTTACTTGCAGCACTTAGTTTATAGTTCATTTATCATGCTAACATATTTACCACACCACACAGACAGACAGACAGACAGACAGACAGATAGATAGACAGATAGAAAGATAGACAGATAGATAGATAGTAACAACGTTTTTGGTTTTACAATTTTAAGTTAAATTTACAGTTAAATACCGTAATTTCATTAAATTATATAATGTTAATTATAACCTATTAAAGCTATTAACCTTTTTTTTTTTTACCTTTAAAATACACTGATAACCACTAAAAGCAGGTAGAGATGAGAAAGTCACATGATGAACAAAAGCCCATCACAAGCAGCTTTTAAATATGAACTTATATAGAAGGTGCTCAGCGTCATTCACACAAAAACTAAACACCATCGTTGGTGGGACTCATTAAACTGAAATATGCAATAAACATTCATTTAACAAGAAAATGTTGAATCTTTGAAGTGCAAAGCAGGGAATTCTGGGAAGATCAATTTACAGTTTTCCCTGTAAACTGTACAGGAATTTACCGTTGAACAGGTTTTTCCTGTAACATTTAACAGTTTTTTTTTTCTGTTAAAATCACGGTCATTTTTTATTTAATTACAGCTCTAGCTGATGAATTGGTTACTCTCAGGAAGCATGCCTGAACATTTTTAACATTTATCTTATTACTCGCTAAATTATTTTAACCCCATCGATCAAATCTGGCAAAGCTTCAGTGTACCTTCACATAACACTATAACTGAAGGAACATTAATAAATAAGAAACAGAACTGTGATTTCCTCCAATAATGAGCTGGATGGACACAATATGTGTAAACACACTGACAAACTTAAAATATAATAATGTGGTCAAATACTGGAGATGATAATACTGCCTCAGTAGTTATTTCCTATACCATGTGTCATTTTTGATAATTTATGGCCTAATTTATGACCTAATAAATAACCTCTGTACACAATGATTGACATTTTGACAGATGTCAGATGTCAACAAGTGTGGATTTACGATTGTATTTATGACTCTGTGTCCCTTCAGTCACAGTGACTGACATGTTACAGGCCTCTTGACCCTTGACTGACAAGCTTTGTAGGTTGTGTAAATCAAAGATTGTGACATATGTCAGAGAAGACATTGAAAGAATTATGAGTGGATTTGTGGTGGGTTTTTTATCTCACTCACACGCTGTAAGAGACCTTTGGTGTGGAGGATTTTATGGTGTTGCTTGTGGGGTTGTTGGGGGAAAAAGTCAGAGTGATGAAGTTGTTTGATCTAAACGTTATATGTTAATAGCTAGTCACCAATTTGTCCCCTATCAGGCCCTGTCTACACCACCTCTGAAAAAGCATGCTTGTGTTTTAGGACAACACCTTCAGTGGATTGTTTTTTTTTTAAACACATCTGTTCCGTGATGAAGTCGGTGTCTGATATAATGTTTTACTATGTTTGTTAACGGGGATGTGGTTTGTTTGGGGTGGGAAGACACTCAGACACGCATCCGTGTCACAGCCCCTAAACTCTTAGGCAATCTATAGGCAAAACATGATGGCTAAGACACCTTTGTTTTGATTGTATGCAACAATAATGAAATGCTTGGTGCTGTGGATATACAAAATAAAGCACCTAAAGACTGAAAACTAAAGTATTTACTATTAGTATTTACAAAGACCATTACCATCACACTTTCTGTATGCTTCAGAAAAGTTATGTTAGGGCATGTTCTTTCTACCTCATCTGTATGTGTGTATGTTAACACCTCTGTACAACCTAATCTGTTGACTGATTATTTAACTTAGGTAAACCTGGAGTTAAAAAAATTATTCAAATCACTAACTAACCACTAACAAGTCTAGTTCACCTATGCTTTTACTGCTGACAGTGAAGGTGGTTGTGGGGTTTAAATGGCCGTGGATAAGAGCAGCCACAGTGTGCTTGTGTTAATGGCTTTACGACATTCATCTCACATCATGTGCACACTATCATGTTTTAGTTTAGACAACAATTCTCCAAAAACTCAAAAAATGAGTTTGCTAAATTTTAAGTAGGGAAAATAATATTGCGTTTGCTTTTTTATTGTTTAGGAAATGTTTCCATTTTACTTCCACCAGTAGTATGTGTACTGTCAAAGAACAAATATACATTTTTATTTCAAACACTGTAGTAAAAAAATTACACCTATAAACATGTTTAAAAGGTTACACAAAAGGTAACAAAACACTTTTTGTTACTAAAGCACAGCATTCTGTCTATTGTCTTGTATTGATTCTTTTCAAACTTAATGTTTTCCTGCATGAGTAGACAACACAACACGCGTTATGTGTTTACATGTTTATGAGTACTCTACATAGATGTAATGGTGTTTAACATATTTTGACACCATTCTAAAAGATTTACTAAGAGATTAAAGACACCAGAATATGTGTTTTCAACATGAGATGTAC
>JAUCMU010000027.1:3030641-3051797 GCA_032275025.1 Enteromius treurensis | reverse complement strand
AAGTCCAACAGACCAGTGCAATATTGCCATTAAGTGTAGCGATAGGATATTTAGAAATATAGTAGCCTACATTTCAGGAGCCCTATAGGTTGGTAGACCTTCTGTAAACAGTTTTTTTAAGTAAAACACAATACTTTCAAGTAGGGATGATCCAGATTGGCAAAACCGCGCAAACATATCGGCCGATCTGGATCGGTGCATCCCTTCTTTCAAGTACATTCAGAACATTAGAAACGCTAGTTGGTGCTCCAGTATAATCGGTCCGCCGAAAAAATTATAAGTGCGATTAAAATGCGTTAAAAAAACTTTACGCACTATTATTAACTATTAATCTAAATTAACGCATTAAAGTCCCGGCCCTAATTAAAACATGTATTTGTTTGATGCTTTAAATAAAAAAAAGTTCAATAATTAGTAATAAATAGGTTTGACTACCATTAAAAACTAATTAGGATTTGATTCCTGTATAAAAAAATGGAGGTGGTTGACGCTTTTAATTAGTTTGCGAAACACTGCTAATGGCTGGTTTGCAGCACATTTAATAAAAAAACACAAACTTAAACAATATATTACAAAACTGAACAAGACAGCAATCTGCAAGATTTCTACAGTGACTGAATATCTAACAATTATACATAATGAAAGCTTTAGAAGTAGCTGAGCACCTACACAGGTGTTCATTTCATTACAATTTCTAAACAGTAAAGAGCTGCCACTCTTGATTTGCAAAAGAATACAATGTATAATGCCACCTGTTGTCAGTGGACACACTTGTTGAATGCCAACATATGCTGTTGTTGGACAAACACTAATAAAAAGAACAGAAATTTCTGTCATCATTTACTCACCCTCGAGTTGTTCCAGACCTGTACGAATTTCTTTGATTTGCCAAAGACAGGGAAGACCTTTTGAAGAAAGTTTGTAACCAGGCTGTTTTTGGTCGCCAGTGAATTCCATAGTATTTTTTTCCCCCTACTATGGAAGTCAGTGGCGACCCAAAAACAGCCTGGTTACAAGCTTTCTTCAAAAGACCTTCCTTTGTGTTCGGCAGAACAAATAAACTCATGCTCGTCATTTTATCAGTTCTATTGTTTTACTTTACTCAACACATCTTACCATGTAATTCAGGGCGTCTGGAACACTGTGGTCTCTGGAGTAAATGAGATTGATTTTAGTTCCCTGGACTGCTACGGGACTTTTGGTGGCAATCTCTCCAGCCATCTCCAGAGCTCCGGCCATCATAGTCTCTTTATCTGGGAAAACCCGACTGTGCGCAACAAAAAGGGAACATATATTTAATACAATATAAAGCTGTTCTACGTTGTGAAAAAAAAAAATGATCAAGCCTATCATCTCACGTCTAAATATCTCACCTGACCAGTCCACAGCTCTTGGCTTCATCAGCGTACATCTTTCTTGCAGTGAATGCCAACTCGTTCACTAAACTGAAAAACATTAGAAGAAACCTCATTTAAAATGGATAAACAATTGCATAAACGTAATATGAATGCATGGATAAAAGCGTCTGCTAAATTCATGAATGTTAAAGGAAATATCTATCACACGCTTTAAGATGAAGTACCTTCGACTTCCAATCACACTGGGGAGACGCTGCAGAGTCCCAACATCAGCTGCCAAACCAATGTCTACCTCCTGAAACAGGAAAGAGTTATCGATTCAGGCATTCAACGTTGAACTGATGCAAATTTATAAGTTATTTTAACATGGTATTAAACAAATAAAAGCACAAGGGGTGCAAGGTACAAGCTTTTACTAAACTGGGGTCAGTTAAACAATCAAAAACTAGCCAGACCTTGACTTGAAACCAGGCATCCTGCGTACACAGCCGTATATCACATGCTGTGATTAAGTCTACGCCTGTAAAAGGAATGATAACATATTTAAAGCTGAATATTAGGTTTTGAACATTTCTTTTGAAAGTAGTGCACTCATGAACAGAATTAAACTTGTATTTGCACTTAAAACACAATATGAATGCGTTTATGAAATAAGCCTAAAATTAAACTAACCTCCTCCAATACACGCTCCATGAATGGCCACAATCACTGGTTTTGGACACTGGACAAATTTAAGACAATGTTGTTTACCATTCATCTTCATACTCAAATTCTCCCTTATATTTACCGTAGATCTCTTTTTGTATTCTAGAATGACCCATGTATTCATACGCCTTCCCAGAATGACGCCTTAAAATAGTAACCTTTTCAATAACAGTGAAGGTCTCTTGGTATTGGGTTATGACGCGCCGCACGTTCCACGAGATCCTGGCTGTGTCATCACCTTCAGGCTGAAGAATATCACTGGCCATACTCATCAGATCAATACCTTTACATGGATTATTACATCACAGTTATGTATGGCATATAATATTTAGTCATATTTTGCTAGGGGATGTTCCATTGAGTTGTACCGGTGGTCACAACATTTGAAACATCATGCAAATGTATTTTCATATCATGAGAATTAGTCTCGCAGACAAGAAAACACAAACTGCGCACAAGACTGAAATAAAGGTCTAGACTGGGTCATATTTGGTCATGTGTCTGATAGCTTTACCTGCAGTGAAGAGCTTCCCAGCACCTGAGAAAACCACGACGCGACACTCTGAGTCCTGAGCTATCTGATTGAAGCAGTCAACCATTTCACTGCACGTAAAACAAAAACCGGCAGACGCACATGTATATCACTAAGCCTCCTTATGACGGAGAACACTTCAGATCTGCCATTCAAATGTTACATTATAAATGAGTCGAAATTTGCATAAAATTGGACGTTTCTAGTATAAACGATGTTATCAACTCAAAGCTATGATGCTTTTAGGACATTTCGTGGAAGGTAAAATTAAATAATACTAATAATAATAATAATAATAAAACTATTCCTAGCATGTAGTATGGACATGGATGTCATACAGCCAGAATGCCTTGTTCATTGCATTGCGTTTCTCCGGGCGGCAGAACTCGACATGAGTGATGGCCTCGGCTGGACGGGTGACTGACAGGGTCGTGAAGGGGGGTGTTGGCCCTCCTGATGAAGACATTCCTCTAACAGCGTTCATGATCGGTGTCAACAGAGCCTGATCTGATCACAAAACACAGGTTCACACTGGTTACATGAAGAGGACACGGCCATTCAAAATTAAACAGGTGAGCAAAAGTTTACCACTGACCAAACGTACTATACATACAGATCTGGAACTAGAATGTTAAAATGAGAGCATTTTAAGCACATTTGGGTTAGGAAATTGCCCATAAAACACTGCACATGAAACATTTGGAATGATAAAAATGCCTTAAAGTTGAAATGAATTCTAATCAAATTATTCTAATATGCTGATGTAATGCTCAAGAAACATTTCTTATTATTATCAATGTTGAGACCAGTTTTTGAAATCAGAAACTAACCACTTCTAACAGCCGAGACGCATTGAACTGATCTTTTGTTTACAAAACATTTCTATTTCGCATGCTTTCATTGAACTTTCTATTTAACAAAAACAAACATGCATATTTAAAAAACAAACAAACAAACAAAAAACATAAATGCTGCAATACTAATATAACACAAAGGTTTAAAAAAGTAATTCGTCCTTGTAGGTCAAAGGTTACTGATATAAGGTAACCATTTTCAATTAGCATTCATTAAGCACAGAACACAAATTAATATGAACTAACAACAAACAATAGATTTTAATGTAATATGAATAATATAATATTGAACAATAGAGTGTCTATTACCCTGTGAATACATTTATATGATCACAAATAAATATTATGAATCGTTTAGCGTATAAAACTGGTTGTTATCGTAGATTAGTTGATGTAATGTAATAACACAAATATAGGCTATGATTTATATGTCCAAATATTAATCGTAAACAACATGATACAACACCTGCACAATTTATGCATTACTATATCCTTTATTTATACACAGTTTTCCAACGGCTGCATGCTATATCGTTTTGATTAACGTTAGTCCGTAAATGTAATTAATTCTGCACTTGAAAAGAGAAATGATTGCGTATGTGACCTTTAACCCATGACACAGTCACCTATATTTAGCGATAGTTACAGACAGTTTTTCATTACAACCTCAAACCTCGATTTTTTTTAATGCTTGCAGGTTATATTTCGTTCACTGCTCTATCACATTAACATTCCTATAAACGGTGAATGTTGCTCAGTTGATTTGAACAAATGTAAGTTGGTTAGATGATCAAACTATATATGACTTACTTCTGAACGCAGATCTCAAAACATACGCCATTGATGCCCTTTGACCGAAATAACAGTTACTCAAAATCACAGAGGCGGAGACCAGCTTATTAAAACTATCACTAAATAACGTTTATGATGTGGTTTATGTGTTTAAGCGGTAATCGTGACAACAAAACAAAAGCACGTCTTTAAAATCGGGTTGTTATATTATGCAGCTTTTATTTTTTTAGACGTCACTCTGTTTTTCTCTGACGTACGGTGGCTCTTTAAGGACAACACATAGAGATGACATTGTTAACAGGGGAGACGGCAAACATGAATCACCCTCGCCTCCTAAACATGTAATAACCCAGATGTGACGGTAATATTTTCTGCGAAGAACAGTTTATCGTTTCTAGAATCAACAGCATGGCGGCTAATATTCAACATGTTTGCAATTAAACGTTATTTTATGTGAGGAGTCGTGGTCAATTTTGCGACGGGTGGAATTTAGTTTACGGTACCTCTCGTACTTTTTTATGGTATCCGTAAACAGCTATTGACTGTCGCACAACTCTAACAGAAATCAACGTCGTGCAATATGATTGGTTATCAAGGCACACGTGATCCAAGGTAGCGCTGCAGAAGTTGGAATCTCCCAATAATAAGACCGTCTCTGATTGAAGTGCTACAAATATATATATAGACTGGGTTTTATGGTCAGATTAAACTAAATAAATAACGGTTTAGCAGCAAACACGTGATATAAAACTTTGTGCACAGAAAGGTTTTGATTAATGAAATAAACAGCTGCATTGTTAATGATTTCTATGTTTTGGCTAGAGGTCCTGGAAATCTTGTTTAGATGCATGGCATCTATTGCATGGATTCTAGCAAATAGCAACAGAAAAAAAAAGAAAAAAAAAGCATGGTAATGGGCCTTATTTGGACTTTAATAATCTAAAAAGAACATGCAAAAATGGTTTACTGAGTACAAATGATAATTCCCTCATAGCGGTCCCAGTTCCCTGACTTAAACTGTACCTTTTATGCATAAAAGACCTTGATTAGCTTGTGTGTTTGATTAGGGTTGACGCCAATCTCTCCAGGATTGCCATTCGCCACCCCTGCCATTATACACTGCTCAACAAAACAAACACTGAAATAACACATCCTAGATCTGAATGGATGACATATTCTTATTAAATACTTTCTTCTTTATATAGTTGAACGGGCTGACAACAAAAGAAACCATTTGAATATTTTAATAAAGAAATAGACCTTTCATACAAAAGATTTCTTTATTATGTACAGATTTAGTACACATTTCAAAACTCAACATCAACATTTCAACTGTGACATACTTTTATTCTTAATTATTGTCTATTGTCCATCGTTTCGACTCTTCGGTGTATTTAAAAAGAGCTCAGTGCTTTGGTCTGTTCGTAGGTTTGCATCGCCAACTCGATGAATCCTGCTCTCTTCGACTCGTACTGGGCATAGATCTAAAAATAAGGAGAAAAGGCAAATAAATGCATCAAATATACACCTTAAAAAATAAATGATGACAACTACAAGTATTTTGCTGCTACAAGTTTTGAAAGTTTTCTTCCTAATGTTTTCTGTTTTACAACATTTTTGGGTGCTTTTTTATCATTTTCTTTTTCCAATGTCTTTTTAAATGCATCTATACACACACACACACACACACACACACACACATATATAGTGTTTATTTCAAGAACATTTTTTTTTTTTTTTTTTTAATGATTCTTTCTATTTGCCTGATCTTTGCTCTTTTTTAATGTGATTTCAACACGGCAGCTAATCCGCTGTATGTACAATAAAACAGATGAAAGTACAGCTTTCAGAGTCTTTGTCTCATGATGAGTCTAAACGATGATATTTATCAAAAGTATTGTTTATTTCTTTGTGCAAAATCTTAAGCAAGAAAAAAAAACCTGAATGCAAGTTGGGCCGGCTAAATCAACCAGCTTGACTTCCTGATACTAGGGTTAAAGGGTCAACGTGACATAAGACGGGCACTAAGCAGGAACCGTGACTAAAAAGTGGCCCCTCATCAACTCTACACTTTCCCATTTCCTCTCAAAGAACTGAATATACACACTCTCTCTTACACACACATTAAAACCTGTCACTCCACCATCTCTACCAAATTACTGGTGTCATCTCAGAATATGACAAGGTTTCTTTGCCATTCTTTACTCTGTGCACTCTGAATGACGTTCTGGGTTAAAGGTCTAACCCCAGGCTAATGGGAAGCGATGTACCCTGGGCCTGACCCCTTATCCTTGTTTCCAGACTTGTCAAAAGCACATATCATTATTGTAAGAGTGTTTTTTCCAGCAGCTCCAGAGTTTCACTGAATGGCCCCGGTTTTACAGACAAGGCTTAAGCCTAGTCCTAGACAAAAATGCAAGTCTGAGCTGTTTCAACTGAAATAAACGTGCACTGACTGATCTTTAAATACATCAGTATCTTTGTTTTGTCTCAGGATGCACCCTAGTCATGTTTATCATCCTAATTGTACCATGGCCTAACCCTGGCTTAGTCTAAACCCTGTCTGTTAAATAAATATCTCTAGATAAACATGCAATCTAATTTACAATGCATTTTCACAATCTGAGGGGGTCTGATTTTAAGGACCGGTCCTCAGTATTAACTCTTTATTAGAATTTACAAAGCATGAGGCATATGCTAATGCCTTATTCCGTATGAGCATATTTTAGATGCCTAATTTTAATAACTACTTTGTTAACTATTAATAAGCAGCCAATAAGGAGTCTGAGGCAACTGTTGAGGTTAATAGTTAGCAGGGTTTCTGCAGGATTTTAAGGCTCAAATTTAAGACCTGCAAAAATAAAATGAATACCATATGAGCGGGGGAGGGTAATGTCTATAGAGCCATAATGTAAAATTGATGTAAAATGCATAATTTACAATTCAGATGCAGGTTTTCACTAATTCAAGAGGTTTTATGTAATAATGAACTTTACATTTCAGCCTTTAAACCATTTTCTTTTTTTAAATGGGTGTCAAAAGTATTATTAGCACAATTATTATTATTAAATTATTCTATAAATGAATTAGAGGTGTGCAATATTGACCAAAAAACAAAACAAAAAAAAAACTAATTTTTGCTATTACCAAGCAAATGAAATCAGTATCAACAAAATGCAATGCATCTCAATTGGCATGTAGATGTATTTACAGTTCAATGCAACTTAGAGGGACACAGAATACTAATGCATAAATAATGTTTTAATATTTAATTAAGATATTTTGAAACCGCCAGTAGGAGGCAGCATGTCACTGTTAAGTGAGTCATTGCAATTGAAGCGAATCATTTAAACAGAGATTCGTTCAGAAACGAAACGCCGTCAGAGAACAGTGCTGTTCTGCTAACTTCTTGCTTATTGAACTGTTGCATAAAACCATTTGTAATCCTGCTGAGTTTTGAAAGAAAAACGGCACTCTTCGTGTGATATTAACTATATGGAATGTTATAAATATAGGCTATACATTTTCTGCCCCCATTTCTTAAACTATGTGAACTCTACATGTGTAATCATGAAGCAATCAATTATTATATTTAACCCAATAAACATAATGTTCAAAAGAAATTATTATATTTAGCATGTGACATCCCTAACAAACATTTTTAAAAAGAAATGGCTCACCGTCTGAAAGGTTTCAGTACAAACAGGCATATGCACATATACAAAGGTAACTGGAGCTCACATTAAATTTATAGTAACAGTTAAGAAACAGTATGAGAATCATATGTAGTTCAAATTTGTGGTCACAGTACAAGTTGTAGAATTGATGTGAAGTACAAAAAACCTGACTATGTTGTATTATGTATTCACCTTGAGCAGGTCCAGGTCAGTGGCCTCTTGTCTTTGAGCATGCTGTGCAGACTCACTCTCAGGATGAACCAAGTTGAACAGACGTACCAATCTCACTGCATCCTGCATCCTGTAGGCATGGCAACACATGATCATCATTACAAAGCAACTGCATGCATGAGCCACGTCAGCGAATCGGAAACTTCAAAGAGTTCTGAAGGATCGAAGCTATACTGATATTCACTCGTCTTGCTTCTTTTTGTTCATATGATGCATGCATGCTATATTAGGGGGCTTTTGCATCCCGTGGTTCTAGACACTCAGTTCTGGAAGTAACCAGCAGAGTAGTACCTAGAGAACTCATTTCTCCCTCGGGTTGTTTTCCTGGTTGCATTTGCACCTGCAGCAGAAACTGAGCGGCCAGCAGTGATGCCGTGTTTCCAACCGAGATGACAACTTACATCTCAGCTGACAAAAGAACAGGTTTACGTTCCGTAGCTTTTTAAAAATGCTGGGTAGCTGGTGTTTCGTGTGCGTTTGGCCAATACACTTACATCACTGAGCTTTTTTTTAGACCTTACTCTAAAGCAGGAGCTAGTTTAGTTCCTCCAAACGGAGTACCTAAACCGCTCCTAGTCTCTGTGATTTGAACATCCCAAAAAGTGGGTACTTCCACAATTATTTTGGGTACTCTGAAAGGTTCCAGTCGTGCGAAAGGCCCTACTGTAACTATTTATAAGGTATATAAGGTAAGCTGCCTTTAAACCCTCCAGTAACACCTGTCCGATAGACTTTAAATGCAAGTTCATTACTACCCTTTAGGGACATGAAGGAAAAAAATTCAGGGTGTCCACATTCTTATTTCCCCACACACATACTCACAGGTCTCTCTGCAACATGTCCACAAGGAGGTTATCGATTCGCCGGCCGTTAACCAGATGCCAGGCCAAACCACCGAAGAACCGCGTGGATCTCAGCAGATCGTATTTCCCTTGCTTTTCAATGTCTTCATAGGTCAGCATGAGCACCTAGAAGACCATACAAACATTATTCTCTCCAAGAAGCTACAAGACCAACATGTTTTCATGCATACATCCGTCTGCCAGCAACTCACGTTCTTGAATTCTGCAGAGTCTGGCTCGAATTGGACAACGCACTGGTTTAGCACATCCTCGTGCCGGTCCTGCTCAAAGACAACCTGTGAAGAGAGTGATAATGCTCGTCACAAATGAACACTTGTGCATATTAGTAAGACTCAATCAGCTTTTGCACGTTCCATACCCTTAGGTTTTCTTCCTTAAAGAAGGGTGGTGGTGTAATCTTACGACCCTCTTTGGGGAAATAAATTTGTATCAGCCGGTCTCTTTCATTCCATGTTGCTTTTCTTAGGGTTCCACTGGGCTCTCTCACAACAATGAATCTTTCCTTTGGAATAACGGTCAGAGAAACAAAAATGACAACGCAGTACCTTTGCATACGCACAAAAATGCCAGAAATTGCATTAATAGATCAGAAGAAAAAAAAATGATACACAAAACAAGGTCTTTTTCTTACTCGATGTGGGATGTTGAAGTTGATGTCTGTGAACACGTATTTAGCAGTGTCCATGCCTCCTAGCATCTGATCTTCAGAGAGCACTTCATTTATGGGCTTCCTCTCGGGCAGGACTGGTGGCATCTTCAGCAAATGTTTTGCCTGTTCCTCTGCTTTACACACGGCCTGTTCGGCAGCAGAACACATGAACCCCATTAAAACTGCGGCGTCACTGTACAATCACATCACAAATCTGATGTTGTTCCCAAACGCTCGTCGTGAGTAATCTCACCTCTTCTAATTCGGTGTCTGTCATAAGCTTGTATTTAGGTGGCATAAGGTGCTGTTTTATGGGTCGGAAAACCTTCTTCAGGTCCAGACCTGTGATTTTGGTCAGGATGTCTTGAACTTCTGCATCTGAGAACTGGGCTTTAGGTACATCAACACAATCTGGAAGAGGAAGGAACAAAAACAAACAGTGATCAACTAATATCATGCTTATACATAATTGTTCCAGCGCAAATATACTTTTAAGTACTGAGCAATATTAATTAACACCATGTACTTACTCTATGGTTAGGTTTTGAATTAGGTTTTAGCGTAGCATGTGATTATGCATACATTTATTGTTCTCATAATAGTAAGCATTTAACAAGTGAAATAGGAACGCGTTAAAATAAAGTGATACCTTTCTAAATGTACAATACTACACAGCACTCAAATGTATTTTAAAAGAATATCATGAAATGTAAGACTTTAAGAACACCAAACATCATAAAAACAAACACATATTGTGACTCTTATGTTAGCTTTGAAAACTCATATTTTAGTCATATTTAGCAGCCACATACGCATAAAAACGTGATATACAAGGTCAACTCTGTTGTGAAGCACAGAGACATTGACGTCTCATTTAGAGACTATACTTACTGCGTGGTGCTGATACACAAAACATTCGCGCAGTTGTCTGCAAACGTGGTTGTGCATGATTTACACATTTAACGCAAAAGTAGGACCTTAATAAACACCTTGTGAAATTTAGCGCAGCCATGCTGTAAATGACATCGCTGCGGCTGCGCAATGAACTTTCACATTTCAAAGAACCGCTAGGAATGCTGGGAGTTGTAGTCAACCCGGCACTTTTAGCCCAGGTTAAACGTTCTTGTCGAAAGATGGCGCTAGATGCTTTGACCTCACTCAAAAAAGCCCCAAAGCTTATTCGGTCAAATCATCTGAATGAGATAAGAACATTTTGCTCAGTAGATGGCGCAAGATGTTTACAGTTATTGGTGGATTAATACGCCCAAATCTGACGTACCTACACTGACAAAAATAAAGTTATTTATTGATGTAGGCTACTTTATTTGTATGTCGTTATTTTTTTATTTTACAATTACATGGTCACATATGGCCTTGATTAAATAATTTGCACACCCCAAGGTTGAACTCAAGTGACACTGGGATTCAATAAGCCACATATCAGCTTAGGAGATATTTATCAAATACATGTTGTTATTGAAAAATAGCAGCACATATGACACACACACACACACACACACACACATATATATATTAGTGCTGTCAAATGATTAATCTCAATTAATGCATCCGAAATAAAAGTTTTTCTCAGCATAATATATGTGTTTATGCTATGTTTGTTTATTATGTCTATATTAAAACACACACTATATATTTTAAAAGTATTTGAATGTAAATGCTTTTTTATATATTTATTTTCTTATATTTGATATTTTGTCTAAATATATTTAATATATAAATATAACATATTTTTAGTAAATACATTCATGTGTTTGTATTTATATATACTTAATAAATATACACAGTTCATACAAATACAATATGTAAAAAAAAATATATATATATATTTTGGATAAATGAATACATATATATATATTGATAAATCGATTATGTGTTGGATTTGTCTGTTTGTGTTGTCTGTTCACTTTTGGCAAGTGTTCCTATTAATCTCATGTGAACAGCTATGAGTTTTTAGGTGAAACATGCTATTACTTTAAAAATGTAATGCATGTAATGATGTATGTATGTTTTTTATGTCAATCACTCTGAGTAGACTCAAAAAAGGCTGATTGTGGGATCCTGGGTGTTTACAAGGTCTGTATGTCCCTCTAAAAGTGCTCTATCTTTTCGCATCAGACAGATGGTGATCACCACTAACAGACTCATTTAGCATTCTCACTGCAATAATCTTATGCAATGAAAACTGTTAAACACCTTACCAGTTAAAAAGGCTTATAAATTGGCCAAATCATGTTTGTATTTAAGTCTATGTTTTATAAGTATTATATTTAAAGGTTGGGCTCAGATTAGCCAGATAATATTAACTTGATGTAAAAACAATGGACATTTATGAGGTATCCTCATAATAATATAGTGAAACAAACATATAAGTGCATGCGTGTGTGTGCAGGGGGAGGGGGTTGTGCTCCTGGTATAAATTACGTTATGACTAATATGTCCCCACAAGTATAGTAATAACAGAAAACTTTGACCTTGTGAAGAGATTTTTTTGGTCCGCATGAGGAAAACAGCCTCTAAATAATACAGAATAAAGTCAAAGTACATTTTGTCACAAAACTATAAGCGAAAGACCATGGGATTTATAATCAACTGTGTATAAAAACTGCAGAATTTTAAGGAAAGTCGTCTATAGCTAAGTAATCATGTATGTGTGTGTGTGTGTGTGTGTATGTGTGTGTGCGCGTGAACATGTTAATGGTGGAGTAGTCACCAGAGGCAAGACTTAGCCTTTCAACAAGCAACAGCTGTCTCCGTATTGAACCAGACACACACACACACACACACATGTTGGTTTTTATGATTCATGGGGACTCTCCATAGGCGTAATTGTTTTTATACTGTACAAACTTTATCTGTAATTGCCCTACACCTCCCCTACACCTAAACCTATCCATCACAGGAAAATGTGTGCATTTTTAGAAAAAAAAAACAAAACAAAAAAAACACCATTTGGTATGTTTTTGAAGCCTTTGAATTACTGGGACACAAAAAATTTCCTCATAAATCACCTTCATATTGTATATGTTTTACCCATGTATGTCATAATGCAAATTTGTGCCCTCATAAACATGCACACACACACACACACCTATAATTGTCATGCACAACTATATGATGCTTATAGAATTTATTATAAGAGTGTATTCATTTGTGTGTGTGTGTGTGTGTGTGTGTGTGTGTGTGTGCGTGTGTGTGAGACAAAATGTTACTCAAAAATGAGCTAAGTCATATATAAATAAAGTCCTACATAAATAAAGTCCAAGTTTTCTTTTCTTTTTTTCTTTTAAAAATTAAAGAAAGTTTTCAGTTAGGGTTATGGTGAGGGTTGGTAGGCTGTATTTATAGCTGTATATAAAAACAATGGAATTCTATGGAATGTCTCCATTTAGAAAGCTAAGTAAACAAGTGTGTGTGTGTGTGTGTGTGTGTGTGTGTGTGTCCAGGAAGGTCAGAGCTTGACCTAGGATAGCCTGGCTGCATGGGCAATGTGTGCGATTGTGTTATGACATGTGTATGCACACCTATATATAAAGACTGACTCAGTCTATGCTCGTTCTGGTTTCTTCTAAAAAACGGAGGTTTCAGGAAAGAGTGTAATGGAAAGGAGTTTGTGTGTGTGCTCTCAGCGGCAGCTCTAAGGCTTCAAGGACTTGAGCATTGGTATTTCTCATTTCAATGGGAGGGAGGTAAAAGGAGAGATTGGAAAAGGGCACAGTGACACTCATCCTCTATCTGCTTCCCAACAGAATTGCTCTCTTGTTTTCTTCTTTTCATTGTAGTTCTACTTTCATTTTTAGAAAGAATTTGTGCAGTATTTGCACATGAACAGTAACAAAATGGCTAAGGTGGTCTAAGTGGATATATTTATTTCACAACACAAACATATAAACACCTACTTTTTTATTTAGTTTTGTATACCAATATATGTTTTATACCTTTGGTGGATTCAGTCTTACAAATAAACTTTAAAATAAAGTGTAACCTCAGTTTAAATTTTGCTATGGTAAAGATTGTTTATTTCTTCTGAAGTGTTGCTGAGCCTCAAAATTATTACCGTGCTACAGTGTGGGACGTGACATTAAGTGTAAAAAAGAAACTTGGTATATTGATATTGTTGTTTATTAAATGTAACCAGAGATTGCATTTTAAAAAGACACTTTTTATGAATAACAACATCAATGAAATGAAATTTAAGTATAACAGAAAATAGCAATAGATGGGTTGCCTTCTGTGTCTTTTTTAAGGACCCTTTTTTATCCAGTGCTCTGAAAGATGCAGCTACATTCTTACATCATCTCACTTTCTTTCTTTGAAATACTGTGACAAGTAAGAGCATAAAAACAACACAATAACATGACATTTTAAAACAAGATATTCATACTTGTCTACTGATGCACAGGTGAGATGGTTTATGGGTTAAAGACATGTGCATCTCATAAATAAATGTCAAATTTGGCAATGTCTGTGTTTACTTCTGGTATAGACAATAAATTACATCTTATATATTTGCTAATTTGCTATTTGTGAATTCTTTGCTCTGGCTTTTCCACCATTGTCCTTATAAATATGCATTATAATATCTCCATACAAACACTGACGCTCAGAGGCAACAGAAGAGAGTCTGTAGTCACTAAGAACACAATACAGTTCTTAATATTACAGACACACTGAGAGGGGACTCTAATTATAGGCCTGATTGTAATGCTTCCCAATTCTTAGAGGACAATCAGAAACGGAAAAAAATGCTTGTTTAGAATTGTCAGCTACAGATATTCTGGAAATGAGCTTACACGCAAGAACACAATAAGGAAAATGACTGGTGCTATGATTATGTGATATGATTATTTGTGAAGCGCATACTTTAAGCAAAGATACTTCTTATCACTGAAATTGCTCTCTTTTTCACACACACACAACAGCTGGATCCCAGCAGTTCACAGTGACCCTGAAGATAAGCGCAAACTCTACTTTTACTACACAATCTCACACACACAGACACACACAGACTGATAATATAACAGCTGTGTGGAGGAGACCTTCATCTCTTTCTCTCCTTCCCTTAGATCTCTCCTTCTTGCTAATCATGCTGTCTAAAGGATTTTATGAAAACTAGCCGATTGTTTTCAGTGCTCATCCTCTGACTATTTTTTATTTATTTACTAAATGTTTCACTCTTTTATGTGCTGATATATATAAAATGTTTTAGCAGTGTGGTCTAAGTAATTCAGCTGATCATCAGTCACAACTCCAAAGTTACTGACTGTTTTCAACTCGAAATTGTGATGAAGTGATGAGTTTGCAGAAACCTCAAGCAGTTCTGTCTTGGCAAGGTTGAGCTGAAAGTGATGGTCCTTCATTCAGCAAGACAAGCTGAAATGTGAGCAGCTACCGTCGGATCATCAGGATGTAGTGAGAGGTTGAGTTGAGGAGTTGAGTGTCAGCAGCAAATGCCATTTTTCTGAATGACAAAACCTAGTGATGCCATGTAGACAGAGAAAAGGAGTGGTCCAAGAACTGAGCCCTGAGGCATCCCAGTAACCTTCAAGAAACCTTGAAGGAGTTATCTAAGAGGTAGGAATCAAACCACTGGAGTGTGGTTCATGAGTTGAACTTTTCCAATAGGGTTAACAGGAGGATCTGGTGAGTAACCAGCAGAGGACAGATTCAGCAAGATAAGTAATGATTCGTAAACTCCTCTTGCCAGTCTTAGGGCTTCAACAACTGAAAGCAAGGCAGGCTCGGATGAATGTTCTCTCCAGGAGGTTTTTCTGCTGAAACTCGGTCTTGTATTCACCAGACTCCATCACCATATTCCTGCTCAACAGATTACCGAATCGTCCTGTTCCTCATCATCTCCCCACTCAGCCACAGGATTTAAGGAATATGGAATATTTATCTTATTTTTCCAATAAAATGTAAACAAAACCAATACATTTAATCTAGAATTAAGAAAGATCGCATAAGATATTTCGTCTTGTCGTCAGAGAATGTATGTCGAGAACGGAACCTTAATTGCACACACAACACTGTGCAGTTTATACACTTTATAATTCTATATGCTAAATACCAAGTAAATATATTATTGTACTTTCTTCTCTTCTTGTGTGCTGAAAGGAACTTATATTTTATTATCTTACTTGAGTTAGCAGAGAAACAAAGCAAAACTATATAGAAAACAAGCACCCTATGACCATTCGGTTATTTACAATCAGTATAGTATTCATAAACATAAATATTACAAAATATTTTAATGCTGAATTGGTCGGACTGAATTAAGCATTATTCAAGCATTATTAAATAGATTTAGATAAGAAGGATTTTATAGACAAGTAAAAATTATTGTCTTGTTTCCAAAATATCAAGTCACAATTTTGTGAGTTTTTATAATATAATAAGTTAAATAATCTGCTCTCTGGGTTAAGCAAAATAATCAAACAGAAAAAAAGGATTTAACTTAATTCAAAAACTCGCTTAATTTTTTACTTGTTATTCTGATAACAAGCCAATAATTAATCCTTCTTGATTTAACAATTTTCATTTGGTGCCACTAGCCAAAATCAAGTCCTGATTTATTTGTATTTATTGTATTCACAATACACATTGTTTCAAAGCAGCATAGCAAAAAACCATGATGTTAATGTTTATAATATCTTAATATGTTCATGCTTTACAGTATAGTAGCATTTAGTAGATTAGAGCTGGGTGATAATGTGTGTGTGAGTGAATGAGAGAGGGGGGCACAATAGAAGGATATGGTCTTTGTGTAGTGGTATCAGCATCAGAATGCACTGCACCATGACGTAAACCACCAATAAAGACTTAAGGCAGGGCATTAACACAACAGTTTAAAAAAAAAAAAAAAAAATCCTAATATTATGATGCTTTTTCTGGTTGATACTGAGGTGAGAGGTCACGCTTATGTAAATAAACTGTGCGTGTGCTAGCAACACCAGGGTCATGGCTTCAGTTCCCAGGAACACACATACTGGCAAAATAAAGCTATACCTTGAATGCACTGCATATTGCTTTGATTAAAAGTTCCCATCTGCCTGTCTTTATTCAGACAGAGCATTGAAGAATATAGAGAGAAAGGAAAGTTGGGGAACGGGATTATAAAGTACCAAGAGCTGGGATTGAGTTTATCAGCTCAAACCGGGTATACATTTTTACTGCAAACTAGCGTTTAAAGTTTTCATTTAATTATGGTTTTGGATTCAGTCTGTTGACTTCAATTTATTTCTACAATGTGTCTGAGTGAAAGAATATACTTTAACGTCAGTGCATGCTTACAACATGCTAGTCACTTTAGCTATCGCCAACCATTTAATAAAAAATCCGACATATTGGGAAGAGGATGGAAATTTGATTATTTCCCATGGTAACTTAGAGAGTGAAATCAGCTATTGTGGCTCTGTGTGTGTGTGTAGCTCTCTGTGAGCCTCAGGGTTAGATAATGTGAACTATAATTAAATGCATCACTTAGTGCTGTGTTAGTAGTACTCCCTGATCAGATCATCTGATAACAGAACACATAGACCATGTGTTCAAGCAGCAAAAGATGGTCTTTCTGAACACACACGCACACACACACACACATATATATTACAGAGCAAGCCTAGTTAAAATTTCAAGTCAAATATAAAAGCTTGCTTTCTCAGAAGTAGTTTATTCATTTGAACAGCAGTTCAACTCTTCTGATTAATTCAGAATTCAGAAAATTCTGTTATCACATTTTGGTCACATAATAAAAGAAAAAAGTTTCACTGGTCAAATTTTATTTTAGCTGGCCCTAACTACTATGTGCTTACATCAAAAAATAAGTACAATGTACTTTGTGTTCGTAATGTATTGCAAAACACATCTGCTGCTATTGAGGTAATTCCAGAAATTAATTACAGATGTGATTTATAAATATAAGTACAAAACATGTATGTACATAATAAGTGGGTTGTACCAAATGATTCATTTACATGAAGTACACAGTAGTTAAGGCTACTTAATATAAAGTAGGACCGTTTCATTTTATTTAGATGGTCGCTTTTAACACATTCTGTTGTCTATAAGTAATGTTGCACCTACATATCTACTAACTCTAGGGTAAGTATTAGTAGAGTATTAGTAGACTGCAGGGTTAGGGTTAAAATAAGTTGACATCTGCTTGTAAAGTTACTAATAGTCCAGCCCAGTCTCACGGCAATTCGTAGCGGTGGCTAATTTGACCTCACTCGTACTCGTAAATTGTACATATTTTACAAGTTGCCAATTCGTGTGTAACCCCGTCCCTTAACCTACCCGTCAATGGGGTTTAGACAAATCATAGTAAGGTCGTACGAATTTGTACGAATTAGCACAAATTAGCCACCTCGTCTGAATAGGTACAATTCAGGTAAAACGTTGTTGAATATTGAGTAGAATGTCTGTTGGGAGACTATCACAATAAAGAGCAGATATTAAGCAGACTGTCTACTAATACTAATGAGAGTTAGTTAACATGTACAGGTAATGCTACTCAGAATGATCAAAAGGGACCATCAAACAAAGACTTACCAGAGAGAGAGAGAGAGAAATAACTATTTGTACAGCCAGAAACTGATCTTTTCATGAAAGTTGGGGAGATTGTCACACTTTTTAATTTCATACAATTGAATAATCATTATTGTCCATTGTCTAGAAGAGCCTTTTGATATTTTTGTATATTGCTTTTTGATGTTTCGTGGATTTTTTTGTTTTTCGTACTTCTACAATGTCCCTTTATAAGGCAGTTGTGAAAAAAAGAAAAATAATAGTGAACATTTGTTGAATTCAGTATATTCATATTATCGTGCAAAATTGATAAAATGGAAGAAAAAACAGTCCTGGAAAAAAAAGAGCCTTACAATAATCCCTGGTCTTCTCATGTATCTATTCAGAGTTAATTAGTGTTTTGTCTGTGTTTGTGTATCAGTGCTCTGTGTGCTGCACGTGTTAGCATGAGGTTATGGAAGCAGCGCAGGGTGATGAAGGTTTCAGTAGTCTACATGTGGAATGAAAATAAATATGTCATTGTCCGTTAAGACTGCACTCTCTCTTATTGTGTGTACTGTATGTGTGTGTGAGCATGCCCATATCTCTCTTCACACTGTTATTATTCGATTTAAGTTCATTACAACTTTAAACATTTTACTTGGACCCAAGCAGGCTGAAAATTGCTAATTAGAGGTGGGAAAATATTTAAAACTTAGAACAAATACTGTCAAGCTAATCTATACAGACCATGCGAACTCTGTCCCGATTATTTATTCTGTCACTGGAGCAACTAGAGTTACAATTCTTGTCAGAGCACTTGAGTTTCATGTTGTACCAGTTCTTACAGTGACTGTGTTCAGACTGCAAGAAAACGTGGCCCAAATCCAATTTTTTTTGCTCACATGTCTTCTTTTTTTTCATGACAGTGTGAACAGCACAAACCACATGGAATTTGATCTTTTTGATTCCGATTTGGACCTCTTCTACATGTGGTTCTAAATCCAGTGCAGGTCAGACGTTTAGCAGCGTGACCTCAGTCTGAACTGAATTCATGTGAATTCTTTACTTCACTCTAGATCAACAGTTGTCATAATTCTGCGCTGATGGGAGTCCTTCTAAAAATTGTACATACCGGACAGTTGTAGATGTAGTCAGTGCCGTAATGATAAACAGTGGCAGTTCAATACAACCTGAACTGAATGGGTCATACAATAAATATTCAAAGATTTAGCTTTCTTTCTCCCCATCTTTGTCCTCCTCATCACATGCTCACGAATTTCCCGGCTTCTGTGGCGTATCACTGTATTGACCTCTGTGTTTACTTCAGTGCTGGATGACCTCTTGTTATTCTTCTTTTGCATATGCGTCAGTTCAGGACCGTGATGTGAACAGCCAACGAAAACAATCACATCTGAACTATCAATCAGACCCGAGCACTAACGCTTGCAGCGTGAGCGTTCGATAACATACACAAAGCAAACTGCACTGATATTCAGAATAGTACTAAAACTTACCATGTTTTAGGACATGTACCTTATTTCTTTGATGTACATTTGCGTACCATGTAAAGTAAAGGCAACCGATTATGTTGCAAAATTGGCTCTCAGTTCACTGTTTATCTTCAGCAACCAATTACATCCGGTGACCAGAACTGTCAGTTTTCAAGAAAACACTTTTTTTGTGTGCAGAGTGAAAAGCTGATGAAAAGATTGAGTTATAATTTCCCAAATATCTGTGAAAACCTCACAGTTCCTCTCATGATGTCATGGCGCAAGGACTCTCTGAGGGAGATCAGGCTGAAAGGATAGCCGGGCTGAGCCAAGGTAAACTGGGCTGCGTGGAGCCACGATGGAGCGCTGTGAACACAGACACCAGTTACAAACGCACTCAGATATGGATCGTTGGGGCTGAGCGCGACTGCAGCTTGAATCAATTATTGGTGTCATCTTGATCCAATTTGACTGATCTGAGGGGGAACGGAGAGGACAGGGCGGGCGGGGGTGCGGCAGAGGGCAAATTCTGGTCAAATATCCTGAGTGCATTGCCCCCCCCCCCCAAAACCCTTTCCCTACACTTTTCAATGGCGGTCACTCCGACTCACCAGCGAGGCCGAAGGTCAGGGGTAAATAGCGTGATATGCTCTGAAATGTAATAAATTGTGACCGCAGGACAGCTACATCACACTGAACTTGTATTTGATTGATGTCCTATTTTGTGACAACTTTGTGATCACTTTCACTAGTCTTTTGCTACACTTTTCATTTATTAAATGTATAGTAATTGCTTTGTAGATTAAGTAAACATGATGTATGAAATGCTGCTAATAAATAAAAATGCTGTAATGCTCACATTTTTTAGGAAGACCTCTAAAATATAAAGTGTTTCAGCTGCTTTAATAAATACATAGATATTTAGATTCCACTTTATTTTGATAGTTCACTTTAAGCATTCTTCTAATTATAAGTACCTTTATAAGTACACATCAACTAATTCTCATCAACTTGCAAATACACGTCTACTAGCTCTCAGAGAGTAGACTGTTAGATGTAGGGTTTATAGAATAAGTTGACATATGTACAGTACACTTGCAAATTTTCTCATAGTCATTATGTTGTGGGCCGTGCTATAAAATATATTAAATTATATAAAGATATTAAACAGACAGTCTACTAGTACAGTCACACTTTATACTACGTGTCCCTAATACCTGTGTATTTCCATAGTAACTAGATGTGTATCTAATATGTAACCACAGTATAAGTATACATTGCTACATAGTATCTACAGCTGTAGATACATGATCTAGTATCTACACCAAATGTGTAACAGGAAATTGGTAACAACACTTTTTTCACTTCACTAAGTAGTCATGTAACAGGAATTACACAGCTTCATTTTGTAACAGCAGTATGTATAAGAGTAACTGGAACAGGGGGTGATCAGGGGGTGTAGTTGGGTAGGTTTAGGGA
>JAUCMU010000027.1:3012440-3022638 GCA_032275025.1 Enteromius treurensis | reverse complement strand
ATATTACCCAAGATTCTACAAAATCATAGAGTTTAATCACAATTTAAGCAACAGAAGCCTAATAACATTAGTGCCAGAAGACAAAGACATTGTATATGTGTGATTGACAGCTGTAGGTAAATGGTTAATCCTGTCCAAAACTCCCTCTCTCTCTCTTTCTCAGTCTCATACTCTGCCTCTCTGCACTGTTGAGTTGTGTATTCCAGCTGGGTTCTTTTCTCCAGTTTCTGATGTTTGATGTTTCTACTGAGCCCCAAGCTTCCCTCATGAGATTTTAGTGTGTGTGTGTGTGTCAAGTCCAGGTGTTTGCTATTTGGGGGATGTCTGTCAGTGTTGGTGTGAATGGGGTGTGGACAGTGTGTCTGAGTGTGTCTCTGTGTGTTCAGAGCATGTATACATGGCTGAACTGGGCAGGGTAGAAAAATTCCTCCCATTCCAATGTCAAAAAGACACCTGTATAAGATACAAACATTTTTTTTAATTTTTTTTATTATTATTATTTTATTAAGATAAACTCAAAACAATTACATTTTTACACTAAGCCCAAATAACTAGTGATAAGCCATTCTAAGTGAACTGAGAAGCACGGTAGCCGGTCCTTATTCACAGGGAACTAAAATGTAACATTCTTCTAAAGAATGAGTCCGCCTCTGAAATGACTTTACTTTTCTTTTTTCCAGCAATGAGGGAGAGATCAATGGATACAGGATCAATGGACTTAAAATAACATAGAATTCCCAGTGTTAGGAAAGTGGCTGTTTATTCTCATGCATGTAGAGCATTATTTGTTTGTTTGGTAGATTTCAGTGGTTTAGGTTTCTTTGGTTAATCAGTCTTAACTTGTGTGTGTGTGTTTTTAAGAAAGATATGAACCTGACAGAAATGCCACAACAAGTAACAAGGTTAACTCTAATGTCAAATCTGTGATTAGTGATTTTAAACGTCAGGCAATATTTTCCACAAAACTCTTTATCTTATTTATGCATAAGTAATACAAGCCAGTGAGTAAACAATTTCGCATTGTTCCTCCAAGTAGCATAAAAAACACATGTTGTTCCAAATGTGAATAAATATATAAAGAAAATGCTTTCAGTCACTTTATTTCAGTGCAATGAATTCCACATGAAATACTTCTTTCTCAATCATAGCACTGTGAGTTTAGTTTGTCTTTACAAATCTTAAAGAGGACACATCTTTTATCAGAGCGTTGTTTAAAGGCTAAAAGCAGGGTAGAAGTCAAAATTAAAGGAGTTTTCGTTGAAAGGAAAAATCATTTAAGTCTGGAACATTATAAAATAATAATAATAATATTAATACGCTTCCCCTTTAAAGAAATAGTTTGCTCAACAATTAACCACAATTTGTTAAAAATATTCCCTCAGTCCATACATCTCAAATATAATTAGTTTGTTAGTATCAGTAGTATCAGTTTAAATGTGACATTTGATGTGGTGACATAACAACCCAGTCTCACGGCAGTTCGTGACTAAATGACAAAATTTATTTTAATCTGTTTTTTCGTGGCAGGAACATGTTTATTTCGTTATTTTCTTAAGTCCAGCCCGTTCTTTAAACTAAGATTCCGTTGGATGCATCCATTCGGGCTGGATCATGCACAAGTCAGACCACTTTTATGGTACATTTTTGGACTCTTTGGGACTTATCAGCTTCTTTTTCCTATTAATGTAAGTTCATGATATAAGAACAGCCAGGTCTTTCTGCTATGTCTCTTTTGTGTTTCACAAGAAGGGAAAATAGAAGGGGTTTGGATAACCAGAGAACGTCATAAAATTATAATGTTAAACTTTTTTTTTTTCCAGTTAATCAGTGTGTTAAATCAGCGTCTGCAATTCTGAGTTCATTTAAAAAGAGACAAGTCAGTTATTTTCCATAGCACTTTTGAGCGTTAAAGCAGCTTTACAGACTGATTTGCTTTTTTGTGTTCATGCAATTTGTCCAGTTTCTTTTATTACTGTGATAAAGACTTTTTTAGTCATATTGCTCAGACACACTCCAGAATATTTTACTCTCGCAAATGCAAATACTGTGCATGCATCATAAACCTACATCTAGTTTTTGATACAGCACGCCAAATAACGGGGAAGGAGGATGTTTGGAGAAAGAGGCGTGTCACATGCGTGCCACGAGCAGGATGTCCAATCAGAGAGCTGCGTCACTCACTCACTTCCTTTCCCATCCATCTATGATATTCCAAGTCTCTGTCTTTGAAAACAAGTGTTTCTCCCCCCCATTCTTTATCTCTCTTTTGCTGCTCATCTGAATCTTTCTGTGCCTAATTCGTTTCCTAACTCTACTGTCGTGTTTCCTGCTTCATAAAGCTCTAATCATTCTCTATTTCTTGTTTCAAGCAAACCCAAAAAAATCGTTAGACTGGAGCACATCCCTCTCCTTCCCCTTTGTTGTTCATTCTGCTCTAATTGGGATCTGTCATCGCTCTGATCTGAGGGTTTATTATTAGAGGGGTGCTTCCTGTTGCAGATAAAAATAATCAAAGAGCTCTGCGGACACATGTAATGGGGAGTCCTCTGGGGCATGTATTGTGTGCGTGTGTGTTTAGGACCAGGGCCCGGTCAGATAAAGTCTCACTGAAGCTTGTCTGTCACTTCATTGTCAGGGGTGAATTGAGGGGTCAGAATCAATGTGTTTAGTCACATGTGATACCCCGATTTCTCATCCGCCACCCGATTGCCCAGTTCAAACACCCATCGGGTCAGTGTGCTGTCTGTCAATTAACACCTACTCGCTGCAGTCCCTCCCCTCCAAATAAGTAAGAAATAAAAAACCTGTGAACCAGACATGGCCCTCCATTCACTTCGTCTTTCATTACCGCCCACCTCCAGACACATACTTAAACTATCTCTTTTCACCTCAGCCGCCACGAGAGAGAGTGAAAGGGGCAAAACATGTCAACAGCCATTTTGAGCACCTGTCAGATGTGCGGTGACTGCAAATATGGCAGCTGCTACTTAGCGCTCGATGCTAAATTGTTAATCATCAGCTATTTGTAAAGCATGTACAGCGTGATAATGAAATCATCAACATAGAAAGTTATCACTTTGTATAAACGGTGGCTATGCTGCTGCACTGCACGGCATGTTTGACAAACCGGAATGGTCATCCGTCTCCAAAAACTCTTGCTGAAATGGATTCCAACACACTGGATTCCAGCAAAAAGTGTAAAGTATATAAGCTACATGAAATTTAAGATGTTCCTCAGAGATGATTCATCATTTAACATTTAAAGGGTTAGTTCACCTAAAATTCTGTCATCAATTACTCCCCCTCGTGTCGTTTCAAACCCATAAGACCTTCATTAATCTTGGGAACACAAATTAAGATATTTTTGATGATATCAGAGAGTCATCTGACCCCATAGACAGCAATACAACTGAAATGATCCAGATCCAGAAGTGTAGTAAAACACTGGTAACAGTCCATGTGACATCAGTGGCTCAACTTCAGTTTTGTGACACTGAGAGAATACATGCATAATTTAACCATTCTATTACCTGGGATAATTTCAGTTGTATTTCTGTTTATGGAGGGTCAGATGACTCTTTGATGTCAATAATTTTAATGTTTGGGTGAACTAACCCTTTAACTGAAAACACTGGTTATGAAAGGATTTGTAAAAAACACAAAATCTTAATCAGTCAACCCAATCCATTTTGTTACATGTTTAACAAATTCCTGCAAATTTGCGTTATTTCAACTTAGATAACAGGTCACATGGCCTCTTTATTTGGTCATGTGATATGAATTCTCGTGATATGAATTGTCAGGGAAAAGTTCACCAAACTTGCACTTTTGGAACTTGCATTTCCTGTCTCCCATATTTAAATATAAATTAAAGTTAACAGGTGTGTTCGACTTCATGTGATGCCGAACAGACTGATTGTTGTATGATATAAAGCAGTGCATGCTAGCAAGATGTGTGTTTTGTGGTCTTAGACCTTCATTTCCACTAATGGTCCTAAAATCAATATTTACATTAAAAACTTCTTTCATGATCAATCTGATAATAACAGGCACCACTTCATTGGCATTAGCAAATATTATACATACAGTTTTCTTCTACATACAGTCACAGTATTTTGTAGTACAGTATTTGAAGTATTACATGGAAAGTGTTTCTGTTGCTACACGAACACATCTGAAATGGATACATTGACAATTATTCAATTTAGTCAAACTAAATTACTGCTGAAGTCAAATACATCTACACTATGTAAAAGGCAAAAGATGTAAATTGAATGCAAAATATTCAATAGTCGAAAAATACATTAGTTGTGCATTCAGTGGACACTTTACTATCCTTTGAGGCCACAGCAGAGGATTTATGAATGGCAGAGAAGCAATGCAACTGATGTTGGTAGGTCATGTGACAGGACCAACATGGTGGATATAGTACATATTTGGAATGCATGCATAAGTGTATGTGTAGGGTGTTTTTTTTTTCTGTTGATGGGTACCAAAATTTGGGTAATAAACAGACATTAGTGGATCTAGGATATTTTTATTTTTAAAAAAGCAACTTTTTTTCATCAGTACAAAAGAAGCTGCATGGTTGCATTGTCGGGGCATATGGACAAACATTTAATCTTTTGAATCTATTATTATATACAATTAATTCAAAATGAGAACCCTGGTCAAGCTTTCCATATTTATTTATTTATTACACAAAACAGCCATTTTTTCCTGGATTTATACAGATTTTGAGTAGCAGTCTGACCTGGGAATATAGTGAAGGATAAGCAAATGATAGCTGGATGCTCAGTGTCTCAAAAACAGAAATATTTACAGACAGTGTGTGTCTGAACATGTCAACAATCTGATAAAGTAGAAGGGAGAGCCTGCTTTCACACAGACTTGAAATTCTTTGTAATCATTTTTTTTATTCAGTAGAATTCTTAGCCAGCATGACTAAACCTGTGGGTGGTGTGGCATAGCCAACTTCATTCTGATAGTCAAAAGAATGGGTTTATGAGATTATCTAAAACCTGACTACTTAAACTGACACACATTTGCTCTAAAAGTACTGACCATGATTTTGCATGACAAAACAACACACTCTCACTCCAACTCGTCACATTTTGACTATAGGTCAAAACGCTTTTTGAAGCACAAGGTACCCCTTTTTAATCAAGGTTCCTCCATTGTTTTCAGTCATTTGGCTTACTATAGTGTTAATTAATGTTTACATTTATTATATAATTGTTACTTTTAGAAGAGAACCAAACTAGCCTGGCTTCCGCGACTATTAAGCTCATAGGAGCTTTAGTCTGGCCAAGCTGCCTTACTACTGGGAGGCTGACTTAACCTGCGTCCATCAGATGCCTCTGAATACTACTGGACGAATATACAACCAATCATACCACTCATTCCGATGGCGTAAGCGTAGCGAAGAAACCTGAAGCCACCGTAACCAATTGTAGCTAGCTTCAATAAAGCAGTACGAAAATGTATTTACTTACTTTAATTACTCTTGCTCCGTTTTCAAAGAAAACCTGTCATGAAAATTTCTCAAAACAGCTGCAACAGCAGAGTCGAACGATTGCTACACGCCATGCTTGAACACCGCAGAACTGCTGCGTCATCGTGCCAGGGGCGGGGGAGCTAGTTTCTCATTGGTTCCCACTTTTTTGGGAACAGAAATGCTCTAAAACGGCAGCTCGGCCAGACTAACTTTGCCCGCGAAAAGAATTTAGCGTCAAAGGAAGTATGGGCGGGCCCAGGCTAGCACCAAACCCCACCCTTCTCCTAAACCTACCCTCCTCCGAACAATATAAACACACACAGGCAAATGCAGTGACAGGTATTGATTGCACAAACTAATCATAAACAAGCAGTATAAATACATTACAAACAAGTCGTGTCACATTCCAAGTCTTCGGAAGCCATACGAACTCTTTACACGAAGAAGAGAGTAAATCATCAGGTTTTAATCACTAAAAATGATACCGCTCTGTTAACGCGAAGTCATCTCATTCAGAAAACATACTCCCGTCCTGTAGAATGACGCAATTGATCACGAGATACACAAGAGCCAATGGCATTTCACAACCAACATTGACGTAAGAATTCTTGTAGCGGCATTTTTTGAAATAGCAGCATGGCGACCGTGTCTATTCCTCTCACAAATCAAACATTTTGTCTCAAAAGACTTGGAACATGAATATTTTTTATATGAAATAAATTATGGCGGTAGTTGTATCTGCCTGCTATATCTTGTGTTTTATTGACAGATGGTAGGTTTAGGGGCAGAGGTTGGATTACGTGCTCATAAATGTGTAAATAATATAATTTAAACAAAACTTGTTTTGAAAATCACACCCTACATATATGCAATAATGCCATTGTTTTTACCCAATACATCTTTTAATTATTACGACAAAATAAAATAAAAATCATCTGCATATTGATGCTAAGAGTTTCTTATTTAAAACAATGGAGGATCCTTCACATCGAAAAGTGACTGAAAAGGGGGTACCTTGCGCTTCAAAAAGCGATGCAAAAAGGGTCTTGACCAAGCGCCAAAATGTGACGAGTTGAAATGAGACTGTGTTGGATAAAACGTATGCTTTGCTTTTCATAGAGCACAACTAAATGCATATAATACATTGGGCTGTAGTTTTGCAAACATTTCTTAGAGTGTAGTGGAGTTCAAAGATACAGTTGATTAATGGGGAAAAAAAAGTTTCAAAACATCTCTAGATAAAAAAGATTTGGGAAGCTAACCACACACATCATGCTTAAAGAAGAAAGAACACAGAAAACTCTAACCTTTTGTTCAGTGTTGGAAGGACTTAAGAGGTAAAAGCCACGGGCATAGGTTATTTTAGAAGAAAAGGGTCTTCCTGCACAGAGGCATAGGAAGGTGAACAGGAAAGAACTTGGCAGAACAGGAAGTGTAAGCACCTGTATTTGATTTGAGGCTGTCAGTTTTTGACTGCATCTCTCCAGATCCATGTCTATTCTTTAACGAAGCGCAACTGCTTTTTTGTTTCAGCAGTGTGTGTGGGAAAACATGACAGGCAGCTGATTATGCAATGTTAACTTGCAGTTACCAAAACATCTGAGAATGAGATTTGGGGATCAGTTTGCTATGTGAAAAAGTGACTTAGAAAAACACTGACAACCATCATAATGAGATCTTATATCATAATTAAACTTTAACAGTAAGGGTTACACCCAAGAGTAATGGAATAGCTGGAGTAGTTATGGAACAGCCTGTAATTACAGTTTGTAATTATGTAGATGTAACAGGCAGCTACTGTCACACATATGTTACACACCAAGTCTGTTACACAGCTACTTGCACTTAACTACAATCTTGAAACACTTTATTTTAAGTAGCTTATGTCTGTGTTATATTCTGTAATTGAAATGTAATTAAAAAGGTTTTACATGTACTGTATTTAAGTTGAATACTAATGGGTTAAATCAAACTAAGGTGCAGCTAGATAAGGTTTACAGTATACATCCACATGAAGTACACTTAAGTACAATCTTGATATACTTTACTTTAAATAACTTATGCCTGTGTAATTTTCTGTAATTGAAATGTAATTAGAAAGGTATTACATGTATTTAAGCTGTGTACTAATGGGTTAAATCAAACAAAGGTGCAGCTAGATAAGATTTACAGTATAGATACACATGAAGTATACTTAAGTACAATCTTAAAACACTTTATTTTAAGTAGCTTATGTATTTAGAAAGGTATCACATGTATTTAAGTTGAATACTAATGGGTTAAATCAAACTAAGGTGCAGCTACAGTAGATAAGGTTTACAGTATACATTCACATGAAGTACACTTAAGTACAATCTTGATACACTTTATTTTGAATAACTTATGCCTGCGTAATATTCTTTAATTGAAATGTAATTAGAAGGGTATTACATGTATTTAAGCTGTGTACTAATGGTTTACAGCAAACTAAGGTGCAGCTAGATACCGTTTACAATATAGATACACATGAAATATACGTACTTAAGTACAATCTTAAAGCACTGTATTTTAAAGAGCTTATGCCTGTGTAATATTCTGTAATCGAAATGTAATTAGAAAGGTATTACATGTATTTAAGCTGTGTACTAATGGGTTAAATCAAACTAAGGTGTAGATAGATATGATTTACAGTATAGATACACATGAAGTATACTTAAGTACAATCTTAAAACACTTTATTTTAAGTAGCTTATGTAATTAGAAAAGTATCAGATGTATTTAGGTTGAATACTAATGGGTTAAATCAAACTAAGGTGCAGCTAGATAAGGTTTACAGTATACATTCACATGAAGTACACTTAAGTACAATCTTGATACACTTCACTTTAAATAACTTTTGCCTGCGTAATATTCTGTAATTGAAAAGTAATTAGAAAGGTATTACATGTATTAACTGTACATTGCTGTACATGTACAATCTTTTGGTTACATCAGTGTCTATGTAACATTTGTGACTCTGTCTGTAACATATGTGTAACAGGAGCAGCCTGTTACATCTACATAATTACAAACTGTTACATAACTTATTTACATGGTCAGTACATTTTGTTTTATGTAAGTACAACGGCTTCTACTAAGTACTTACTAGGTAATTACTCTGTATTATGGCACCTTAAATTAAAGTGTTACCAAATATAGTGTAATCAAAATATGTGAAACATATCCAACAATATAATGGTTTATAATCATGCAATCCAGTAATCAGTTTGAAAATAAATACAGCAATTCTGGCATTTTAATTATGATTTTTGTAAAATTGTATTAACTGTACTAATGATTTCAGGAAAAGTTATATTAAATATATTGGCATAATGTGCATTCTGCATAATGTACTATTCTATACTGACCATTTTTGGAAGTGGATATTTAACTATAATTCAAATTCAGAAGGTTGTTTTTAATACAGGAAATATGCTTATCATGTACAAACTTGAATACTTCAGAAACAGTGAGTGTAGTAAAACAGAATGGGCAGTTTAAGACAATCATTTTATGTATGATTGGATGTTCTTTGAGGATGACGATGATGATGGGCCGTACCATGTGTTAGGTAATATGGCATCAGACTTCACACTAATTATACGAATTACAATGCTGTTATACTGTAATTGTTATGCTATTTGCAGTGAGATCGCCTTTCGTGCCATAGTTTCAGATCCTCCCCGACTTTCTGATAGGGGCTTCCTGCTGGGCAGAAGTGCTGAGTGATGGCCGTCGCTTGACAGACCCCCGCCTGCTTTAATCAGCTTTGGTTCCGAAATCTAAAAGGTATTTTTTTTAAAAAGCCTCTGAGGATTGTCCCAAAAACAAACAAAGAACAACACTTCCCTCAGGAAAAGTCTCATAGCTTGTGTGAGTGAGTGTGTGTGTGTGTGTGTGTGTGTGTGTGTAGCTTTGAAGTGAACACCCAAACACACACGTTTTTATAGGCACTTTCTAGGGGGGCTGAGCACTAATAAAGCAGAAACAAAACAAAGGCTGTATGCTGGGTGTGTGCATGCGTGTGTGGGTTTCTAAAGTGAGAGAGAGGAAGAAGGGACTTAAAAAAAGATACAACCCGTCAGACTGTTCTGACCTCTGTGTGTGCCTGTTGCATGAGGAAATAAATTGTTAAAATAAAATCTGTCATCTGTCATATAGGTACTAACCCTCATGCCAGTATGACTGACTTGTCGTTAAAATCTACAATAAACACCTAAGAAATACCCCAGAGAAAAAGAATGTTTGAAAATACTTCTCAGTTCATACTGGAGAAGGTAATGTCCCCGATTTTACAATTATTTCTTAGCATTAAAACTGCCCATAATTGATGATTGGTTTCATTTGAAACATGCACTGAAAGAATGCTCTGCAAATAACACTTTGTGGCTGATTTATTTCTTAAAAACACTAGTGTTTATTTGACATTAAAACATAAATACATAAAAAAATTTGGTAACACTTCAGAATGGGGGGCCAGAATAATGCATTAGTTAAGAATTAATTATTGGTTAATTTGTTCACAATTCAGCATTAGTTGAGCAAAAACACACTAGTAATTAATGATTAACCTAACATTTTAAGGCCCTGAATTATGCATTAGTTAAGCACAAATAGACAAGTAATTTATGATGAACAATTATGCCTCAGTTAAAAAGTAACACATATATAAATAATGATTTC
>JAUCMU010000027.1:2990466-3011476 GCA_032275025.1 Enteromius treurensis | reverse complement strand
ATATATTTGTTTTATTTATTAATTTTTTGTTATTGTTTTTATGTTTATTTACTGCTGGGGCCTGTTCCATAAAACAAGTTTACCAAATAAGCCAGGCTTGTTTTAATTAGTCTGTTTTAAACCAAATCAACTGACAGTAAGTCAGACTAACTGAAATAAACCTGGCTTAATTGGTAAACTTGTTTTATGGAACAGGCCCCATGTTTGCAATTAAATGTGGCAAAAAATGGCTAGACTCTTATTGAGTGATATTCAAGTTAGGATAAGCTAATAATTACGGCCAAACTACTATTAATATAGTGCAAATAATTGGAATATGACCCCCTATTCTAAAATGAAACTTAAATCCATATTAATTATGGCACCTATTGAGTAATATTCAAGTTTATATGACCTCACTATATGTTCAGATAATCATATGTGTGTTCATGTTTAACTGATGCACAATTGTAAACGAGTTAGTCATAAATTACTAGTTTATTTATACTTAACTAATGTATAATTTGGGCCCTTAAAATGTTAGGTTAATTGTTAATTACTAGTGATTTTTTTGCTAAACTAATGCTAAATTGTGAACAAATTAACCATTAATTAATGCTTAACTAATGCATTATTGTGGACCCTTACAATAAACTGTTACCAAAAATTCTTCTTTAATTTGTGGACAATAAAGGAAGCTCATATTTACCTGCTTGATACTTTTACATATTTATTGAAAAGGATATAAAACTTTAAGGATGTTTTACAATGTTATTCAGCGAACACAAACTCTAAGAGCAGTTTGTGTTAAAGCACAATAATGCAAAAATTATGTCCATCACATTTGATACAGGATTTGTTCAAAGTTAATGCTCTGTGACCAGGACGTAACTGATTACATAATCAGCATAATGTAATCAGATTCCAAAAATCAAGTCATATTAAGAAGATTAGATCTTTGTAATCAGACTCTAGTTACTTTTTTATTAAATACATGATTGCATTTTTTTTACACAATAAAAATAAATGATTCATAATTTTGTGCGAAAAGTTTTACAGCCTCTAATGTTCATTTCATCTGGAAACTGAAGCGATTCTTATGTATAGGTGCATTTTTTTTTCCAGTTTTGCAGAATTGTATGAAGAGGCACCTCATTTCCAATGAGCCTAGCAAAGTATTGCCGTGGTCATCCACTCTGCCAGTTCTTCTTGCAGTATTTCATCGTGGGAGTGGGTGGGCACTAAAATCGTCCATTCTTTTTTTTCACAGCGGAACATGACTATTATAAATCCTTAACTTTGAAATCAGTATGATCAACTTTTTTATTTCCTCAGAAAAATGTAGTGAAGATTGCTTGGTTTTCATCAATTGGCTTCTGAGTTAACTTGAAAATACTGAGCAACCTTAACTTGAATTTTTTACATTTTCTAAGGCAATACTATTTTTCAGGTAATGTTAACACAATGTTAACAATGAAGTGTAAGATATGGCATTATGGACTAAGCCCCGGATGTCATCTGTATCTAGACATACTCATATGTGACTATCATCTTCCGCTGCAGAGACACAAAGCCTGATCCTCCAAACTCTGTGCTCTAGAGTATAAGAGCCAAGCAGGATTATCCACACCAAATGAAACGTTAGCCCCATTTCAAAGAGACTGACAGGGATTAGACAATTACCTGTTAATGCTCTCATCTGCCAAGAGTCCACAGCAAACAATCCTCATCTGGGGCTGGTTATTCTCACACTAAACATTCTTAAAGTATTACTCTACCATGTACACAGCCTAGGCTTTCTTTCACGTAGTCTTTTCTGCTGCATTTTTATCTCTTTCTTTTACATTTTGAAGACAGTGATAGAGATGCTCATATCCTATGTGTAAAATATCACAGCTAAATGCAATTAGAAACTGCTCTCTCTTTGTGGGCCATTCTTGCCTAAAATGCTTCCCTAAGGGTAACAACTTTAAATGTTAACACAGAGGAATAGAAGGATATCTCAGATGCAATGCATGAAACTCGTGACAAAGACTTCTTCCCATATTTCTGTAAAATCTGTATTTTCCTTTAATTTGCTATATATTTGTGATATTTTACACCAAGGTCACACTGTATTTTAAAGTTCAGGTCACTAACTAACTGTGACTTTTGCCTCAAGCTCCTAAGTTGCTGCTTATTAATGACAAGGTATTTGTTAAGTTAGGTATACGATTAGAAAATCTAATATATGAAGAATAAGGTATTAATATAATAGTTAATATTGGTCCTTAAAATAAAGTGTTACCGACATCAGTCTATCAAGTTCATTGCTACATTAATATATTAAACTATTATTATTTAAAAATGCCATAGGAACAACTTTAGCCATTAAACTTCAACTTTGAGTCTCTATTTAGTCTGGTACACATAAACATCAACCTTTGGAACATATGTTGACAGTTTTATCATAAATGAAAGCAGGACATGAAAATGGGCCATAACAGAAAAGATACCTGTCTGATGAAAAGCAGCATATTGAGTTTTTGGAAAGATCTAGACAGAATGATTTAGGGATGTAGTGAATGTAAGGAGCGGGGTGGTATGTGTGGAGGTCTTCGACAGGTTTTGAATCCTTTTCCCTGCGGATTTGAAGACGTCCTGTTTTACTTTTCCTTTCCTGCAGGAAGCAACTCCACACTGTGTGCAAAGACCATACAAACACACACACCATTTTAATCACATGTGCAAATAAATATGAACACTTACATCCAGATGCACGAGTAACACACTTCACATATACATTTTACAATGACTTCTTGCTTTTTGTCACACTGTTTCATCTCCAGTGCTCCAATACTCCAACACGTTAATTCCATATCATGTCAGTGTCAATATTTTCACACCTATACTGCACCACAGTCATTACCGACACCCTTTTGTGTGCCCAGATCCAAAACGAGACACTTTTAGAAGAGAGAAAGCTTGCTGCATTAATTATTAAGATAAAAAATGAATGCATGATGATTGTAAGAGAGATGAGGAGATGAGCTGTGTGACACGGATGCAGTGTCATGGCTGCATTAACGTCTCTTGTTGTCATAGAGTCATGATGCGATAAGATCTCCCACAATTCATAGCCACCCACATGTAGGCTTTTGTACTGCCAAGAACGTTCTCTGGTAGCTTGGCAACTGCAGGGCATGGGGGTGTCAGGTAAAGACCGCCCCATCATACAAATATCTTGTTCACCTGAGTTAAACCTACACATTTTTGGTCCATTAACTTTGAGGATTTAAACATGTCAGCTCTGAAACTGTCATTTTCACTTCATGCATGCAAATGCATTTTTGTGTTATAAAATAATGTTAATGTTATGAAGCATGTTTATTTGGTTTCCAGCTGTTTATTTTATTTTAATGTGTAACATTTTTTTGATTGAAATCATTTTCTAGATTGATGTCTCTTAGCAGACACGTGTGTGTGTGTGTGTGTGTGTGTGTGTGTTCCTCTGATGATGTCCACCTGTCTCAGTAGGAGCAGGAGAACATCCCTCCCTCTTAATCCCTCTTTCCGTTTCTCCATTTTCACATCTCTGCGTGCCCTTTTTGCTCCTTGTCTGTCCTTTTAAAGAAGAAAATGATCTATGTAAGGACATCAACCGTTTTTGAGAAAAGTTTGCAGATGTTAGATTTTATTTATTTATTTATTTTTTACTTGAGCTCATCTCAGTTCACAGGTTTTTGATGGTGCACTGATGGAAATTAATATTAAAAGCATGTCTAGATTTATACATTTGAAACAATGGTTGTGTTGTTGCATCTACACAAAAAGTAAACTAAATAAAAAAAGTGTACAGTTGTTCTGAATAATCAGAAAATTGCTTTAGCTGTATGAGACATGCATAAAAATTAGTGTCCATATTTACTAAAAACATTCTAAGTTCTAACCATAAACTATAAAAAACAATTAAGATGTCCACATAATATAGCTAGTGAAACAGTCGAGCGTGTGCCTCCCGCGCTCTCAAACGTTATGGGGAACGGGAATTTCTGTCTTTTAGAGTATATACTTAAGCACGCACCAAAAAACCTATTCTCCCTCTCCTCCCTCTTCCTTCCTTCCCTCTCCGCACATACTCGGTATTCCTTTCCTCACTGAGCCTGTAACAAACGATGGATCTTGTTCACACCTGAAAGAGCATTTTTATTGCTATCTTTCAAAATCTTTGGCTCGTGGTGATAGTTAACAACCCCGGTGAGTTTTTACAGCTAAAATCTGATAAATACTGTGTATATTTATTTTTAAAAGAAATCATGTTTTTCTCTTTCTTGATGGAAAACATCTGATTTGTTAATTGTTTCTGGAAATATGTTGTGAAAAATATTTAATAACTAATTCAAGTAAAACATTCCCGAAATGTTATAAAAAGGACATTGATAAATAGTTTAATTATTTTAAACAATTTTAAATTGATTTCTAGTGAATAAATAAAGACGTTCGTGGCTTATTTCAACAACTCCAAATAGTATAACATCTTACCAGATTTTCTCATTGATTTACAAATATTTAATTAACGAATACTTGCTTTAATAATATTATGGAATGAACGCGTTTGCGAATTTGAGCAGAATTACGTCACTGGTTAAAGGTGATTTTGGGTATAGTGAATTCGTTTCGATGGCTGTTTATCCAATGGGATACTGACAAATCAAATAATATACTTTTAGCACTTGCTTTTTTATAGCTTAGGCTAATTCATAATGTAGGAATGTTAAGCGTATTTTCTGCCTGTGCCAATTTTTCCTCATTTTTTTACGCCTCACGGAATTGAATCATGCTGTAGCCAATTTATCCCATCAGTGATGTCGGATAACATGTTATCCTGTATGCTACGCTCTCAAGCTCTAAATGTGTTTTTATCAACCAGCACGTGGATTGCTTGCTACTGTAAGTAGCAGCTACTTCAGAACACCCGTAAAGAAGTTGTCAAGTCCAACGGTGATGGAGAATGGTCAAAACTTTTCTTGTGTTGCATAACCAACTGTAGGCAAGTGGCCAAGCATCGTTAAAAACCTGATGGTACCTGACCTGTAAAAAAACAATAGGCCTTAACCCATTAAAAAAATAAAATAATTTTAAAAAAAAAATAGATGCAGGAGGACAGCTGCATTTAGCTGGATGCTGGCATCCACACTGAAGAACTGAATTATGTTGTGTTTGGTTGGTTGATAAGTAGGATAATTGTAAAAACGTTTTAAATAAAACTTGAGAACTTGAGAAATTAATTTCATTATTTAAAAAAAGTAGCCTATTACAAGTCGTAGTAAATGCAGTTAACCTGCTCCTTCTAAGTGGGCTATTTTTACGTAGGCCTTCACAGACTGCGAAATATTAAAGGCGTTTTTCACCAGAACGTTCAGTTAAAAAGAACATAGGAGAAAGACGCAGCTGTATGATGTACATAGCTACAAAATGTATATACGGGTGTGCGTAAATGCAACGGGGTAATCATTTGCGACTTAACATATGATGTCTCCAGAAATCAGTCATGCTAGGAATGACTGGTGCTGAAAGAGGCAGGTTCTTTCATTAATCGCTATATGCAATGATTTTGTCTACAATCACAATTTTATTCAGATTCAAACACATTTGCTAGCCCGCGTGATGAAGATAAATACTGTGGCGCAATGTGATCCGTTAAAACAGATCCCATATGAGTGATTTGTCACATTACCCTTTACATTTGGACCCATGTTCTTGACTAAGACTTTCTGAGTTAAAGCAACATGCTTATAATTGGATATGGGCAGAACCGGTAGCAAATCAGACGCTTATATTATTCCAAAAATATCTTGGTGATAACTAACGGAATACACAAGAATCGAAAACAATCAGGAGCCAAATATACAGAGCTACACAATAAATAGTGCACATAATTATGTTTAAAACAAGAAATGAAAACAGGAATAGCCTAGGCTATACGTCAAATAAAGTTCAAGTTAATCCAAAAAGATGTAAGCCCTGAAAGACATTATTGGCATAGAAGTGATAGCCTACAAATATAATTAGCAATATAAGTAAAAAAAAAAAATTATATATATATATATATATATATATATATATATATATGTGTGTGTGTGTGTGTGTGTGTGTGTAAGTCCAATAATTCATTTTTATTAAATCACATTTTCTATTTGAGGACGAAGGCTGGTTTGACTGCGCAAACCTTGTATAACAGTTCAGCTCCTGCACCTGTTACATGAACTAATTATGTCTTCTAAAACTGTGTCGGTTTCCAGTTGTTGCTTCAATAGTTGTGGTGAGAGACACAGTTCAGAATTTAGAGGGTATGAAGCAAACCAGATAAATCGCTTTCGAGCAATACGAATCAGGAAGCGTATGTCCTACCGCATCAAATATGTGTGAATGTGAGGGAGTGTGTGAAGGGAAGAAAAGGCGGGCTTAAGGAGAAACCAAACCACAATTTGCCCTCCTTCTCCGTGGGTATCTAGTTGAGGAGAAGCTCTGAAGCGCAAGAACTTTGTAAAACCTTTAACGCTGACATTAAGCCGCGCACGCAGACAAAAAGTGAAGAAATCTTTATTTTAGTCTGACATTTGAGACCGTCATCAAGACAGTTTTGCATTGCTGAGCTGTGTTATTAGTCCACGGTTTTGTTTTGGTGTAGGTTTGCGTGCGCAATGATGACCACCTACCCAGGCCCTGAGGACAACATGATACTCATGGACACTACCTCGAGCTCCGCGGAGAAAGACCGAAAAAAAGAGGAAACCCCTCCCGAGAAGGGACCGGACAAATCCGACCCGACCCAGAAACCACCCTACTCCTACGTGGCGTTAATCGCGATGGCAATCCGCGAGAGCTCGGAGAAGCGTCTCACGCTGTCCGGCATCTACCAGTACATCATCAGCAAGTTTCCTTTCTACGAGAAGAACAAAAAAGGATGGCAGAACAGCATCCGACACAACCTGTCACTCAACGAGTGCTTCATCAAGGTGCCTCGGGAGGGCGGCGGCGAGCGAAAGGGCAACTACTGGACACTGGACCCGGCATGCGAGGATATGTTCGAAAAGGGCAATTACCGGCGACGGCGACGCATGAAGAGACCGTTCAGGCCTCCACCGACACATTTCCAGCCTGGCAAGTCTCTCTTCGGAGGTGACGGGTACGGTTACCTCTCCCCGCCCAAATACCTGCAGTCAGGGTTCATCAACAACTCGTGGTCTCCTGCGCCTATGCCCTATACCTCCTGTCAGATGAGCAGTGGAAACCTGAGTCCCGTTAGCGTGAAAGGTTTGTCCGCGCCGTCCTCGTACAATCCGTACTCGCGGGCGCAGAGCACGGGTCTCCCGGGCATGGTGAACACTTATAACGGCATGAGCCACCATCATCTCCACCATCACACGCACCCTCACGCGCTCCCGCACGCACAGCAGCTCAGTCCCGCCACGGCTGCAGCCCCTCCGGTGTCCACCGGTAACGGAACAGGGCTGCAGTTTGCTTGCTCGCGACAACCCGCGGAACTCTCCATGATGCACTGCTCGTACTGGGACCACGAGAGCAAACACTCCGCGCTCCACGCGCGGATTGATATATAGCTCGGGTGTGAGACGGATGAACTTTCTTGCTCAAAGAAAATAAAAACAAGGTCCATCGATTTCAAAGAAACACAAAGGCATTTCAAAACATTCTGCTGATTTAAGACTGATAAGAAGGAAAACTTTTCCCGGAGCCGCAAACTGTGGAAGCACGGGCGTTTTCTGGCCGAGTATAGCCTGCTTAACGCAGAGAATAAAGATCATATTTTTCTTGCAGGAGACTCGTGGACATTTATGTTCTGAATGTGTATAAACAGTTCAAACAGATGAGAGGATGGCCAGCAGATTGAAGGTATAATCATCATGGAATTACAATTCATGTTTACCTGAATCCATTCTGTCAGTGCCTCTGGAGTGAAGTATTGGGTTCTGAACCCTTTTTTCTTCTATTCGCTTTTGAATGTGTGAGGATGCAGTGAAGCTCTGGGCAGGTATACAAACCGAAGTGTACACACCTGTGTTTTGGCCTCTTGTTTCAGTGTTTAAGGGTCTCATATAGGGGTCAGAGCACGTGATTGCCGGTTTGGACTTTTGTACTTTGTAAAAAAAAAAAAAAAAAAGAAAAGAAAAGAAAAAAAGGAAATAATTTTAATGTATATGACACATTGGGGCCATGTTTAACTAGCACTTTCCAATCTTTTTTTCTTTTATTAATAGGTCTAGTTTTTATTCTTTAATAAACACTTTGTGAACGTAACACTTGTTTTGGATTTGATCATTTGTACGGTATAATTCAGCGAAAATTATTTTAATTATTACGATATAACAAGGTGATTTGTTTAGGAGTTCATCCAGCTCCAGTTCTGGCCTTCAACTAATTATTTCATCTCTGTAGTCACCTGTTTTACGTTTATACAGGCGTCCGATTTAGAGTTTAATAGTTATGCGAGACAATACTGTAAGCAAGGAATTTCCAAACAGAGCTACGAACATTTGCACCACAAAGCTGCTCGTGTACTGCAAGCTATTCGTGATTCCAAGGCCTATAAAAAACAAAATGGAGCTTGCAGACGAGGAAAAATTGCGTAATCGGTTGGGGACAAATTATTTTGCTGAAGATGTAAATATTTAGCCAATATCATACACTACAAAAATGACTAAATATTGTTGCGTGCATGTTATTCTAAACTATTGCCCGCTTGCGGTTTCAACAATTAACAATTTGAACATTTTTCAACAACTAGGCCCTATTTCATATAAATAGTTTCGCATTTTATTTCATGCGTATAAAACACAAACACACACACACACACACACACACATTAGAAGTACACTACTGTCTGTAGTACAATGCACGCATGTCTTTGCATTTATTAATTAGACAGTGAATATTCCACATTTTGGGGGAAAAACATGTCAAAACGTGCTTAATCGAAACTCAATATAATTATCAAAGCCCCATACTACTACCAGTTAAATAAAGACTGTTTGGTTTTACAAAATAAAGTATAGCTATGCAAACAAAATAACCCCTTTATATTATAGTCAAATAGGCTAATGACATTAAAAACATTTTTACGTAATATCGAATGTTTAATAAATTGTAGTTAATCTACATTGAAATAATTAGACATGTAATGAAACGTTGATAAACTAATTTTACGATTATGTATCTTACTGATTATTTGTTTAAAGTTATTACTAAGTATTTAATACCGTTCGCGAAGCATAGAGTGTGTCTGACTCACTTGGTATTTCTGGAAAATATATTTTGTTATGTAGGCTAGTTAGAATAAAAGTTAAGCAAACAGTGTTCTAAAGTTCCCTGTTTTTTATTTTATTATTATGCATTAGTCCTATATATTTCTTAGTGTTTGCTATTTATTGAGTTAATGAAAATGAAAAACTCATTTTAAGATTGAATAAGACTTTTTAGGACTGCACGAATATAGTAAATAAACTTCTAGATAAACAATTCACTTTTAATAACAAGAAGAAGACGAACGGCAGAAGACGAGGAATATTAACTGTTCTATTAAAAAGGAGGTATGTTGTTCTTGATCGAATGTATCCTATAATAACTGTTTATAATTTTCATGTCTCCTCACTTGCATCCATCTGCCACTACAGTCATTTTCAGGTGCCAGGTGTGTATCACATAATACGCCCGCATGCAGGATGCTCAGGGGCAGTGGGAGTAAAGGCGGGCCCCCTTTTATGTATAGCCTAAGCTATTTTGTGTGCCCCCCCAAAAAGCGCATCGGGAATGTTGTCAAAAAAGATCACAGGTGCCCACAAAACAGTTCATGTACAGGACAAAGAAGACGTATAGCAATGCATTCAACAAAAATGATTTTCAATTATCCTAATTCATTAAGAAAAATAGAAGCTAATCCATAGTAGTCTTTCCCATATTTGCAATAATTTAGAAACCAATTATAATTTATTGGTTTATTTTATATAAGTAGGTATAGCTACAGTAGGTTTAGCTATCTAACAACTGTCTGCAAATAAAGTGCTGAATTGTCAATAAATTGTACATCAACTTGATTGGCGTTTTTAGCTCAACGTTATAAATATTTAAATATTGATGTTGATAATTCAACAAACCGCATAACATAGCCTAAATATTGCCTATTCGTGTGATTTTGCTGATTTTGCTAGTCCACAATTAGACTGGTTTACATACGTAAGCTATCAAAACATAGTAAGCCTAAACGGATCATAGAAACAATCTTTCCGACCTTAGAGTTAGGGGCCGTTTCTTAAAGAAGGCTCAACGTTACATGAGGAGCCTAGTCTACATCCGCGAGGATTCTGGAGTAAAGAGTAAAAGCGCATTGTTAGGACGCGGACACGTGCAGCCACCTGCTGGACAACTTGCATAAATTGAATACAGTTATGACGACACATCACTAAAAATAGAATTAATATTGCGTCTACGCTGGTTTAAACCAATATTTGTTTTAATTAATTAATTAATTAACAAACGACAATTCTGTAGACGTAGTCTGGCACGAACAAATGAACACAAGTTAAGCATGAAATTCAGTGGGAGAATAGGCTATATAGGACTAATTGTGTGCAGGCTAATATATCGTTAAGCACAAACTGATTAAAAGTGGGTTATATCTATACAGCCAACACCAGGTTTGCCTCACCCATAACACTTCCATTTTCATCCATCATTGTGCTTTATGTTTGAAATTAATTTATATTCATTAGAATATGTTACATTAACGGGCCATACATGAAAGTAAATAAGAGTATGTCACACTGTTTGGATGTTTTTTTGGAGGTTTTTAATGAAGACTGCTGTCTACGTGTCAACGAGTGAGTGTACATTAGCTGGCTTTGCTAATTAATCTAATAAAAAGCTAAAAAATAATTTTAATAAGGCACTGAAAACCCTATCGCTGTGTGCAGACACTCATGTCTGTCGGTTCTGGGTGATTTAAGAGTACACAGTTGCGTTAGCTATTCATGTTTTCTATAATCCTCATTATCTGGGCCTAAAATTTTCACTAGGTCGTTGGTTTGGCGCAGACAGATTAAAAACTAACAAGACGAATTATTCAGACATCTACTCAAATGATTTATTTGCATTTTAAAAAGTCGCATCAGAAGAGTTTGAGCTTTCACCTACAGTCAGACGAATAGGTTTATGATGGTCCTGAGGTTTCCGCTGGCTGACCTGGCTGATCTGGTGTCACAGCGCAGGTTGTCGGTTTCCCAGTGCTTGGGTACACAACTGAATTCCCAGGATTCTTGGGAACGATATAAACTGGACTGCAGTGGTTTTCACGAGCACCCTCGCGCACATCGCCCCGCGCCTATTGAAAAGGAGAGAGGGGTCAGCTGTATTTGCTATACACAGGAAAAAAGCCAGAGATTTGGTTTGCACAAAATCCGGCGATTGTTATGAAGCACATGACTTTTGTCCGAATCCAAAATAATTTGGTCAGTGGAGATGAGAGGTTTCATTTTATCATTTTCCTCCTTTGACATTTGGGCATGGAGTGAAGATTCACCCTACGTGATGTTTTCTGTTATTGGCTTTGATGAACAATAGATGACACTAAATAAGCACCTCTATGCCAGAATTATTACTGGGGTGTATTATGATATGCCACAGTTGTTTACAAATGGGAAATGCACACAAAGAATTGTATGGGTGACCTCTTCACCCTAGAAAGTACAAGCAGATGTCCATAATGAGGTTCAAAAATGGTCAGCTAAAAATAAGTAATGTGTCATTTTCCTCTAGAAGATAATAAAAGCGAGATATTCTTGCTCGTTCACGCAGGAACCTCTGAATGACCTCGGGTAGCCAAGGTCAGTCAAATTTTATCACGCAGTTGTAGGGCAAGAGCCTGGAAAGACAAGCCTGTTTTGCTTATATGGTCCTCGAGATTGGGGAAAATGAGGCAGAAGTACAATGAAAGTATCCAAAATAATTTCAGGATGTTATTTCATTTGAAATGATCTGAATGTATCTAAAAATACAGCTTCTTATTAAAAAGAAAAGGGTTTGTGAGGCTCAGTTTGCCCCAGGTTAGGGCCCGGGGTAAGTTGACCCGAGTCAGTGGGTAAGATGCTGACTGAATCTGATTCAAAACCATGTGAAATTTCATATATTTCGAAAAGATTTACCTCTTTTAAAAATGTATTTAATAATCAAATTTTATAAGATTTTTTTTTATTTAGTTGAATTTTTAATCTTTATCTTTTTGCTTTACTGAAACAATATGTTGAGCACCAAAGTTGGAATATTCTTGGAATATTTTTCAAAATATTCTTGGTAAGGTAACTTTTCTGTAATGTTATACAGGCACTTAGAGACTACGGTGGAAAGATATGTATAATTATAATGTGATGAAAAGCATCTTCTGGTTCTCAGGGAAGGATTTGGTGCACTTTTTTAAATAAACTACTAATAATATGTATATATGATGAACTAAACCAGTTGTATAATATCAATACCATGTTCAGTGCCTTATGGTGGGGTAAGCTGGCGCACTTTGCAAGCATTTTGGAATAAAACCTATAGCTTACCAATTCAGCCTAATATTTAGCTGAAAGATTTGCATTGTTTTATATATTACTAAACCACCCATATGCATCATAAATATTTTTAGACCTGGATAAATGTGCTTTGCAAGATAACAGTCATTACTGTTATGCTAAAATGTTACTTTGACAAGCCAAAGGCAGTGTTTTAGTAAAAGGGTGCCTTCCACTCCTACCATGTGTCTCTCCTTTTTCACAGTCTGGCAGAAATGATGTGGGATCAATATCACATGCTTAATGTGTCTTGTTCTGGGCTCCATTTCCCAAAAGCATTGTAAGCATATAGTGTTTGTAGCGCTATTGGTTCGATGGAACAATGTATTTAAGCTTGAAACGTTTGAACGATGTACTTAAGCTTACAATGCTTTTGAGAAACGAAGCTCTCAATGCTTAGCTGTCTTGTTTACTTTCAGGTGTGTCTTATGTCATTATTCCACATGTTGTCCAGCTTTGTTGGTGTCAAGTCTGTTTATGGTTAAAGTCAAGTTCTAATTCTAGTCTTAAGTGTTCTTAAAGCTCCTGCAACTCCACCAAGGCGCATTTTTATTCCTTGTGCATATAGCCTTCATTTTTTTCATGTTTCTTTTTGTAACATGCTGCTTGTGAGTCTGTCAAGTCTGTTCATGGTGTAAAGCAAGGTTCTGGTCAAGTGTATTTCTCACATTCAGGTGTTCAGTTCTGTTTATTTTTGAATAATGCTTATAAATGAAGAAAATCACATGTTTTGTCTGTAAAGGCTTATGCAAATTCCAACAGTAGTCTTTTATGCTTGCATAGAAAGAACCGTTCCACAAGATAAAATTAAGAGATCAGTTGGGATCTAGTACCTGGGGTGCAACACAGAAATAATTAAATAATCACACAGTGATTTTAACGGTAAAAAACTGTGTAAATGCAATGGTAATAACCGGTTAAATGGTTAATAGTAAATTCTTGTCAAATTTACAGGGAAACATCGAAAGTAAACATCTGACGTTACCAGAATTCCCTCCATTGCATTTTTATCTTTTAAATGTTTTTTTCTTTAAAATAACTAGGTTTCTTCTTAGTTTTTCTTATCAGGGCTGTGTGTCACATGTAATGTTGTTGAATGAATGTTTATTGCATATTTCAGTCGCCATGATGGTGTTTGGTGTTTGTGTGAATCAAACTGAGCACCTTCTATATATATTTATATTTAAAAACGGCTCGCGATGGGCTTTGAGTCATCATGTGACTTTCTCATCACCACCTGCGTTTAGTGCTTATCAGTGTATTTCAAAGCAGATTTCACTACTTAGGTTTGTATATTAAAAGTATATCAGTTATTCTGGTTTAATATAAAAAATTATGGTATTTAATTGTAAATTTAACTTAAAACAAAGAATATTGTTACCGTTTTATTCCAGCAACCACAGCTGCCAAATTTGTTACCGTAATTTTTTTTTTTTACAGTTCAGCTTTCTCTTACTATGCTCCTTGGTTGTGGATGATTTTTTAATTATTACTACATTAGAATTATGATTACAGTTGTGTGTGTTATATTTTCTTTTATGTGACGTTTTTTGGTCAGGACTACCCAGAAGAAGAGACTTCCTTTCATCTTAATGGGACCTTTAAAGGCTAAGTAAATAATTTATCAGTAAAATGGGTTCGCATTCAGATTGCCTCAGTGGACTTTCCGTTACACACATTTCATAAATTTGAATAAAAAAAATTATGTGCTTATATCAGTATTCTACTAACGTCCTTTTCTTACACCGACTTGTCCATCTCTCATTATAGAGTGGTTCAACCCTGAAGCGTAGTACTGAGTAATATCAAGTAATAATCAACTACATACTAGCTATATGGTCAGGGTTTGGCTTTGAGTTACTTGCATGTAATTATGCTTTTTTTGTTGTTATTGTAATAGTAAGCAGCCTGACAATGTGTAAGAAGGAGAACGTAAAATAAGGTATTACTGAAAGATCAAAAGATGAAATGATCAGCTTTTGATAGCCTATATCTATTCACCTAGTTTACCACCTCAGCACAGCCCTTTCTGCAGTTAAGATCTTAAAGGTTTGTAATCTAATTTAGAAACAAAAATGCCCTTTCAAACAATTACATACCTCTTGGCCCAGGTTCACAATTAAAAAAAATGATTATATTATGATACCCATAATTATACGCCTAGGCATGGGGGCTCCTTTCAAGTGTCATGTGTGTCTAGTTACAGCTGATAAGATTAGGAGTTAGGGCTGGTTTGGATCCCGTTAACGGAATGTTTAATGAAATAAGAATGGAATGGGTGAATAATGGAAGCATGCTGCTTGTGGGTCCACCCATTTAATATCAACCAATATGTGGCACGTTTAACCTAAAACATTCACTTAAAATGCAACTTTCAAATATTAACAACTCGGTTGCAAATAAGAATCCATCTGATCATTCCCTAATAAATATCGCACACATTACTTCATGTCTATAGAACCATACACAGTTCATGCATGGAGTCATCTGTGGGATGACTGAAAGAGAGTTTGTGCTTTGAAACTTGATCTCCTCCAGCAGTCCTATTTCTGCCTCTGCACACCGCAGGAATGACTGGAGAATGTTTAGGAAAGGTTTTGGAAATGCTTATCAGGAAATTTAGATCTGATCATATCTAACTGAAACGTGAGCAACGGTAAGTGTATCAGTAATGCAGTCAATTTAAATGACTGCAACACCAGAACCACCATTATAACTCATATTACTGCTAACTAGAAATACCTCAGCAAACACCTGGAGGTGAGAACATAACATTGGGAGAACATAAAAGAAAACATGGTAAAAATGCTGATCCTGTAAATTTGAAAACGTTGTTTGTGAATAAATGCAACTACTTAATAATGTCATTTCATTCTAAAAATCCTAATTAATTAAAACATTGATTTTTTTCACAATAAACTTTTAGAATTACAACACTTCCTTTCAAAGATGATCGGGAAAGAGCTTTTCTCTGCAGTGAGGGTAAGTATGGGGTAAAAAACATAGGGTCCATATGTAATGTGATTATAAATAGGAAATTTCTTCATTCATTTTTCACAGGTGTTTTTTCCTGTGTTTTTAATAAAGTTTGGCAAATAAATGTCTGTAAACTTAACAAATAATGTCCCTATTCTGTAAACTTAGCCAAATATTTCGCCTATAATCTTTTATATAAAATATACACATATATATATATATATATATAATGCAGGTTTAAAAGAACGGAAGGGTAAATATTAAAATGCATTTTTCAGCCCAAAATTACACGCGTTGATTCAAATTTGATATATATAGAAGGGCTTTTACCACTAGAGGTCAGCAAATCCCAAAGAAATACACATTTGTGAAGAGTAACAGGTCATTTTTAAGGAACTAAATATGAAGAAAAATAGCAAGGATTAAAAAAAAACTCGCTCTTTAAATCATTCGATTGAAACTTTGGTTTAATTTTTTTAATTTCCCCATAAATCCCCTCATCGTCATCATTGTCATCTTTATTATTATTATTTAGTTGCATACTACTATATATATATATATATATATATATATATATATATATATAAATATGTGAGTTAAATTAAATAATAACTAAATAATACTGGAAAACAAACATCCAAAACAGCTGAAGTCGTGACAAATGAAAGAGCGTTGTTAGGGGAAGAAGCGGAGCTGTTATCCAGTGCACCCTCCTCATCCTACTGGAATGCGTTTGTGGAGTGAGAGTCACGCAGTTCAACGGGCCTAGTGTGTTTGGATATATTTACACGGCATTTAACACATTCTCGACTGCGTAACTGTCGTCGCATCACATTCTGTCTATTTCCGGGTGAAATCACGGCTGAGAAGTTCGTGTGTTTGTGGACTGTTGACAAATAGCGGTTACGTGTGGAAAGGGAGGGTGTTACACAGCAAACAGGGAAAAAAAATTCGAGCGAGCGAGCGCTTGTTTCTCTCAGCCTGCTGCAAGAAGCAGGAAGCGGACCGGAGCCGTTCACCTGCACCGTATGAAAGACTGCCTTGAGAGAGAAGAAGGCTCAGCCTTTGCCTTCTTACTGTGATTGAAACCTGACCGATGTTTGGAGTTCGACCCGAGACGCGGACAGTTAACTTTTAACATTTCGTTTCCGTCCATTCTACAGAACTGGCGTCGGACATTCCATTCCAGTTGGAATCATCTGTTCTAAAGGTGAGCGTTTTGCACGGTTTAATGTTACATTTTCGCCGATGTTTGTATTGATTTGAACTGCGTAGAATTGTGCTACATTTTGTAACGATCTTGACCGACGGCTTCTTTGATCTGAGGCGCTGCCAGCCTCAATCTTATTTTGTTTCTTAATCATTTGAACTTGAATACATGGCATGGTACGCATGGACAGCAAAAATGACACATTTGAGGATTGTACTTCATTTCGATTATCTGTTATTGACTTTTTAATACTTACGTTTCATGCTAAAAGTTGTTGACTGAGTTGTAACATGCTCTAAATTCATTATGAGGAGCCTATCAAACCGAGGTGCTTGACTGTCAATGCCAGATGTAGATATGGAAGAGTTTTATGGAGTTCGGTATTGATCTCTTAGTGTATTATTTCAAATAGTAAAGTTAAGAATCACGATTTTATTATCAAACAATAGATTGGAATGTATCGATCCATTACGGACATTTGTTCAAATGCGGGGCAGCTTGGATGACACTCGATCACAAGTTTACCGGACAATCCATATAACGTGGGTTTATAGGATAGGGAGGCACGACATCAGCTGTGTGTCGTAGACGGATGCGATGCCATAATACTGGTCTAAACTCTGACTCAAACGCCATACAGACATGAGTAATAAAGGCTGAGTACACACTCAGACATAGGGCACGCCCACAAGCCACCGCCAACCTGCTGATGCATTGCGCATAAAAGTAAAAAGCATTAGCTTGGTCTAATAAATCCTTCTAGATCATTCAGAATTTGTTAATAAAAAGGAAACATTGAAGATGCCCCCCAGTTACAAAGCATTTTGTCAAATCAAAGCAGATAAAGACAAGTTCAGGTTCACATCATTCCCCATGTGATTGTGGCTAAAACAATATTATTTATAATTAGAATTTCAGTAGAATTAAACATGAAGTTTAACTTAACACAAATATTCTCACTTCTTATGTGTTTTTTTTATATTTAAAAAAAGTATTTTTAATAGAATCTAATACAAAATAAATAAGTATACTGTTTTTATATGCACAGACTATCAAATGTAACATATATTTTTATCATCATCAGGGAACTTATACAGTCCGGCATCGTATAGGTGTAGAGGTAGACTTTAACGGTAAACAAAAATAAAAAAAGTATCATTTTGAGTGAAACATTTCATTAAGACCATGCCTTTATGAATATACAATAGCCATGGCAACTGTCAGTCTCGTTCCAAAGTAACACAGCAATTGGTACTTCAGTAAAACTTTACTTTCTAAATTCTTAAATGTAACTAGTATGTGGCACACTGAAAGCAGTTTACTATGTTGGAACGAGATATTAATTTTGTATATGTTTTGTTTTTAACTGTATTGGCAGACATTATGGCAGAGTAGTACAGCAGTGAGTGCTGCCAATGTTATTTCCTTTTTCCTTTTTGGTTTCGAACAAGGGAAATGTAGGACTGTGTTTTTAAACAAAATGTGTGAAATAAGCATGCAAATAAAACAAAACCTGATCATTGTAAAAATGCCACTGAATGCTTACACTTTGGAGCAGAATTTCGAGTTAAATCCAGGACTGAGACTTATTTGTCTCATTAGCCATAAGTCCCAAAACATGAAAGGGCATCATCAGTCAGATAGCGTGTTAGTGTGTGTAGATGTGTATTTTTATGAGTTGAGCTCCCTGGCTCTGGCCCAACTACATGTGACAAGGGCTTCAGAGAGACTTCGGTGGCAGACTGTGATGTCATCAGTCAGGGGACACAAACACTTTGGGATGCCCACACACACTCGCTCACAGTCAGAAGAGAGGTCAGTGTGGTGACAGGGGCCATGAATGGGCTGATTCTCTCAGTCATGTGAGAGCACAGTGAGTGTGTTTGTTTTAGCGGTGCAGGAAAACATTTTTCTTTAGAAATGGGGACAAACACACACATGCACACCCCCAGGGCTGACTGTATGTTTTAAAGAGGAGATTATGTATGGGAGAGCCAGCTACATCTTTAACTCAAAAAATATGCTTATAATAAATAACGGCAACACTACTAACTGTCTTAAGGCAAGTTTGAGGTCATACTGCATGAACTGAACTGTTATAAAGAAAAACATTTTCTTGTAATCATTCGTCAAATGCAGCAACCTTTGTCAAATCTTGCCAGTAGTTAGTAGAATTGATTTTAATATTGGAGGTGGTCAACTAGGCCTCTGTCTTAATTTTAATTAGTATTAAATATGAGATATTGATATGTTTTTTTATTTTTGCTTTTTTTTATCATTGATGCTTGTGAAAAGGCGGAAGGCAAGTTGTGCACTTTGCAAGCAGCTTATGTGGTTTCCATTGTTGTTGTTGTTTTTACATTGAAAAAATTGAAAATGACCTCTTGTCAAAACATAAAGGAAACGTAATGTGCAATGACTTAACTCTTTAAATATTTAGATTCAATCCTCAATCATTTTTATTCTTCTTTCAACCGTAAGATATAAAAATCATAATAGTCTATCCGGCTAATCATAGCACAGGCTAATTCTACAGAAAAAAAAGAAATGTAACAAACGTTTTGTTGTGAAACATCAGTTCTCTTTTGTCTACATACTGTCTAATTATGTTTTTAAATGACACAAGAAGTGGGCTTATATACGGTAAATGGGCAAGGTTCACTTCCCTTAAAGCTAGAACAACTTTGACAACATGCAATAGATCTGAAAAGAAGCGTTTCTGTTGAGTTGCATCAGAGTGCTGTCAACAGGCTTAAAGCCTTGTGAAAAGTGCTGCTGGTGTTTCAGGATGGAGGACTGCACACTCATTCTGCCTTCATATGTGTCTTTATCTGTTGATCACTGTTAACATGGACCGCAGTGATTTGAACATATTTTGTGTAGCTGTTATGGAATGGCTATTATGTACCCATTTGTCGAATGAATGAAATAAAATGTATAGGCATTACATTTTCATTTGATCAAATGTTTTTAAGATTATGGGAAGTGTCTAAATAGGTTTTTTACTCAAATGATACAAGCGGTTAATAGAAAAGAATCATAGTTCTGCTTTCATTTTACGTGTTTGTGCCCGTAATTTGATCAATTAGTGTAAGGACAGTCCGTGATTACGAGCCATCTGCACTTGGAATTCAACAAATCTCTGCATGCGAGTCGGGACATGCTAAAGAATTCAGTATCGAGAAATGGGAGTGCAACATACCGAGAGGTATAGATGAGAAAATAATGAAGGGAAAGCATGTTAAAGCAAATAAATGATTGATTCATAAATGAGAAGCTTGTGAACAGGTGTTCATATTTAGGCTTAAATCTTTTTGGAAGCAATAACACATGTTATAATGTTTTTGTTTGGGTCTGTTTTGAATTCCTTTTGAGCGGCTAATCTTTGTAACTTGATCTAGATTTAAAAAATGAAAGCGTGCCTACATTTGACATAAGCTCGGATACATACCTCTTCCAAGAATGCTTTGCCCTGCAATTTCTCACGTTCGTTCCTGCTTGTCACATTACTGTACATGCATTAAAAGCTGAATGCATTTGGTTCCTGTGTTGATCCCTATTTGATCCATCATCTAATAACGTCTGATTAAAAAGACATGACACATTATCACATAGACACACAGATTTCGTGTTCTCGAGAGCCCTAGATGAAAAATGAGAAACCACCTACAGTCATCTTAAGTGGTGTGACAGATGCTTTTGCGTTCACCTTTCTGTTTTTCTCATGTGTGTGAGAGCGAATCAAATTTGTAACATGTCTGCTTTCCGTCTGTCAGTTCTTGCGTAACTTTCCCATGTAGACTCTTATCACAGCTTTATTCAGACATGCATGTACAGTTAGTTGTAGAGGAAGAGAGTGAGAAACGTGTGCTCCACCCACGGCTAAAACGGGACCTTTGTTCAGTCAGGCCTCGGTAGGTAACTGATTAACGTCCTTTTTTCTGTGCTTGTGTGTGTTTATTGAAATTTTGCCACCATGACACAGCACTGAAAGGGCAGCTGCACAATAGACTCTAAATTTAGTGGTTAAATGAATAGTTAACCCCTCTCAAAAATGTGTGTGTGTGTGTGTGTATATGTATATAGAAGCTTGATAGATATTTTATTATCTATCCTATATATGTATATATATATATATTACACACTAGCGGTCAAAAATGTGGGGTCAGTAAGATATTTAATGGTTTTTAAAGATGTTTCTTCTGCTCATCAAGGCTGCATTTATTGGATTAAAAATCCA
>JAUCMU010000027.1:2961175-2978829 GCA_032275025.1 Enteromius treurensis | reverse complement strand
ACAGTGGGGGACCTGGGCCATGGAATAGTGGCATATAGTGAGACCGTGGGGGACCTGGGCCGCGGAGTGGTGGCAGACAGTGGGAACGTGGGGTACCTGGGCCACGGAGTGGAACACAGAGCCATGGCAAAGTAGGCTGCCAGGGTGGCGCTGGCAGGGCACAACGGAGGAGCCAGCAGAGCAGGGAGCCATGGTGGAGCCGGCAAGGCAGAGCGGCGAAGACAGGGCAGGGTATGGCACAACGGCAAAGCAGGCAGTTCTTGGGTGGCCTCCCTAGCTGTGACTAAGCACACCAAGGTTACATGGATGGCCTTCATGGCCGTGACAGGGAAGGCTGTGAGTTCATGGACTGCCTCCGTGTCCATGACAACGCAGAGTTTAGGGGGGGCCTCCGTGTCTGTGAGTTCATGGATAGTCTCTGGGTCTTGAATCCATGGATGGCCTCCGTGGCCATGAGGTCCTGACAAGCAGCTACCGCTAGAGGTTCAACGGCCAAAGCCGACACCTGGACTGGACTCGTGGAGAGGTGAGGCCCCTGGGGCAGACTCATGAACAGAAGATGCCTCCGAAGCAGCCAGGAGGGATGACAGGACAGATGTCACTAGGATGCCTGCAGCTTTCACTGACATCAGCGGTGGATGCCACACACTGGCAGACAGTCTTGGCGGTCTTGGCCCAAGCTCAGCCCTCGCTTGGGTCCCATAGCTTTGGGGAAACTTACATGGCAGCCAACTTGGCTGGAGGCTCAGGCGTGGTGGCCATCACAGCTGCGGACTCGGGCGTGGCAGCCATCTTGCCCAGGTGATCAAGCGTGGCGGCCATCTTGTGCCGTGACTCTGGGATGGCGGCTGTCTTGTACTTGGGTAACATGAACGGACTCTGGCTTGACAGGTGTAATGTGAGCAGGCCCTGGAGTCGTAGGCTTGGAGTTAGCAAACTCCGGCTTAGTAAACATATAATCTGGCTTGGGATTATGAAACATGACTGGAGTGAATTGAGACTTATCTGATGTAATGTAAGCTGGGCCGGGAGCAGTAGGCATGACATGAGCTGGCTTTGCAGCAGGCATGGCGTGAGCGGGTTGTGGTTCTGCAGATGTTGTAGGATAGTGGTGTTCCTCATCGGCAATCCCAACCATAAATGGGAACTTAAACAAAGCGCAAAGTCTATGTATGTTTCTAGAGTCCAGTGTGGGGTATGGCAAGGCCTGAGTTAATTGAGAGCATCGTTGAGTACATGACGAAAAATGTCCTTTAAAGGCACATCATTGAAATCCCCTACTGTAGATGACACGGATGGCAGAGGAGACGCAAAACTGCTGTGTTCATAGTTCGGTGGCGTATTCTGTAACTAGCAATCCACAAAGAACAAGGGAACCAATAGCGAAGAGACATTAGGACAAGGCAAGCATTACACAATGGACAGAATCAGATTACAAAATAAAAGACATGACAAAAATGAACAACACAAGGACACCCAAACAAAACCCAAAACCTGTGTTATACGAGGTCATTTACAAGATGGATTAAAGGCTGATAAAGTCAAGAAAAGATGAAGGTTAAAAAAATAATAAAACAAATAACATGTTTATTCTGTGGCATCTAGGTTTTTTCTTATAGGAGCCAGGGACTCCTTACTCTATTTTTTTTGTTTTGTTTTGTTTTGTTTTGTTTTGTCTGGAACCCTGCAGCCTATACATTTCTTCTGTCAAAGACAGAACATTGAGAGAGCACAAAGTTTCGAATCAGTGACAACCAACTGGCCACAGGAAGACATAAAACACACATGGCTACTGAAAAGTGGATTTGCAATCAGTACACACCAGGGTAGATCCAGACAAAGGTGCACTTCCTCCTTAACTGCTAAAAATACTCCTTTTAAGAGACTCGACTATGCAGGAGAACATCCCCCTGACAACCTGCTTGTCCTCTGTAATGCTTGTTTCTCTGAGACACAGTTGTTGCCTGTACAGAGCACATTCAGGGCTTTTCAGAGATACCAAATGTTCAGAAAGAGCACCAAAACCGTATTTATTGTTTGAATTTCATTATGAATTTGGTACCATTTTAAAGGGGATATTTTGTTTATTAAAATGTAGCAAAGCTTTTTGCAATTACTGGACGGCAAGTGCACTTCAAAGAATATGAAGTTCATAACCGAACACAGCATAAGCCATGATTAAACGAGAATTGTTGTTAATTAATGATGTTTCTAGTATCGACACAAACAGCATAACCTGTTGAAGTTTGTTCAAGTTGTGCACGAAATAGAGACTGCTTTTGTGCACTTTAATTCACACGTCTCCGTCATTTTGATCTCTTTTGCGCTGAACTGCGTTTAGCAGACTGTGTGCATCAGCGCTGCAGAGAACTTTTTTTTTTTTTTCCATTAAAACTTTGATGAGCATCGTTTAAGTTTAATACGTGAGGAAAACAAAAGATGTGATTGCAAAACAATCAAGGAAAAAAGGCATTACGTTTCGCAACATATAAATATATATCGCCAATGGCATCCTCAGCAAAAACTTTGGCCGCAAATATGACTTTGTTTAGATCCACATTTAATTTGCCTTTGGGTTTTTTTGTTTGCTCCAGTGTTTCATGTGTAGTAAAATAAATATCTCTCTGTCAGCTCATAATTGTCTTTATTCTAATAGACTGTTGTAATGCATTAATATTTGGGGTGTCGTTTGTGGTCTTTGGCACTACAGAGAGGATATTTCTGTGGATTCAGTTCAGATGTAATTTAAGGTGTTTATATCATAGAGCGTCTTCACATCTACAATTTTAGCATATCCAGAATTTTAAAGCCCTTTTTTAATAGTTTAAATAAAATGTAAAAGGTAGACAGGCTATGTTCGCCTACACGTGAATAGACCTGTGTGCAGACCTTCAGTAGATTGCATTATGGCTGTAATAATTACTAAATGGACCCCACACGTCCCTTCCAATTAGTGCTATGGGGGAATTCTAATTTGCATAATAATTTAATTTGATTGGAATGCTGTGCCCTATGAGGTTTTACAAGTAGACTCCTTTTTAGAAAATGAAAGAGGTAAATACTGTAAGTTGTGCTAAAGTAGGTTTGTGTCCTTTACACAACATTTAGTATTGATGTAGTTGTTTTAGGACCATTAAAATCAGCAGATCATCTCTGAATAGACTAAATATTATACTTGTGTCTCGGGCTGGGCGGTATATATCGAACAATATATTACGCGCATCTCGTCAGTAAAGCTGGTTCTTTGATTCCCCGGTCAATCTCCGTCAGCTGTTTTCAAAAGGAATGCCAGTTTATACACAGAGCCGTAGATCACTAGGAATCTGCGCCATTAAATCGCCCGCAAAACTCAACGCGTTGCTTGTCGGTGATCTACGGCTCTGTTCATAAGCTGGCACTGCATTTAAAAACAGCTGGTGGAGTTTTACCGCTAATCAAAGAACCGGCTTTACTGACGAGATGCACATAACATATTGTTCGATTATAAATCGCCCAGCCCTACTTGTGTCATACAGTTACAGATTTTCAAATTGGTCCAGTCAATACTATAAATATCTTTAGGCTGAGACTACAGCCAAGTCATTTTGAACGACCTTGAAAGACCTTACTGGTATTAGTTCACCTGTTTCAAGTCTTTTGGATATCTTTTTTTTTTTTTTGTACGAAATGAACGAGATGGCTCGAAAAAAGATTAGTTCATTTTGCTGAACGAGATTCAAATGACCGAGTCTATATGGTGATCCGACCTTCCCATCAATAGAAAACAGAGGTTGCGAAGCTAGTTTGGTTGCATTAACAAAGGCACTTGCTCGCTGGTAACCTAGCAACATAGGGAGTGATGCGCTAAGAGCCAATCATGTAACAGTATCAAGTTTGGTTGCACCATGTCGTTGTCTCGCACTGGTCTGCTGGATTCCTCTTCAAAAGCAGAAAATGAGAGCCGCAGCGAGTGAGGAAATTGTAAATAAAAGAGGAAAAGTCAGCTCGCCAGTATGGCAGTTTCTTTTGGATATTATAAGTCTGACCATAAGCGAGACCGTCGTCCCCACCAAGACTGGTAAAACCACAAACGTGATGTACCACCTTAGCCGCGCTCACCCTTTGGAGCACAGCCTTATTCACCCAACATCATCTGTAGCTGCAACACCGCACAAGCAGCAGACCGCCTGGAGAGAGACTCTACATCAGTGCCTTACGACAAAGAATCGAAACGCTACAAAGATATAACAGAGGCATAGGCATTGTGTTTACTTTTTAATTATTTGAGCTTTCCATGGTTGGTAATGTTTCTGTCCTAATAACTGAGGGGATAATGATCAGAGGAAGGTTAAGTTTAAAAGAAAAATGTTGAAATGTAATATATTTTTCTCCTGGTCCTTATTTTAAATGGTCATAAAAAATATCAATAATTATCGATATCGACCGATATGAAACACTGATATCGTGATACAGTTTTCAGCCATATCGCCCAGCCCTATGTATACATACCAGGGGTGTTTTCTCTGAGGAGACAATGAAGGCAGTGTTTGCTCTCCACAAAATTGGATTAAAATATAATCAATATTTTATAACAAAAAAACATTAAAACACATTAAAAGTCTAAAAGTCTCCATCGCACTATAATATGATCGTTAATGACTGAATGTGATTGGTTCATGCAATAAATCCCGCCTCTTGTTTTCATGCAAGCTCTCATCCGGATGAAGAAAGTTACGGCATTATTGACTAATTAAAAGTAATTAAACAACTCTCCCACTTAGTTATATCTCTTCTTTGTGTAATGAATCCAAATGAAAAATGACATGGCTTGAAAACATAAAGATTTATTAAAGTCATGCTTGTGACGATGATTGTGATATAGGGCTTTTATGACAATGACCCGAAAATACGTTGTATAGCAGAGCATAACTTGAAAAATAAAATACGGAGTGCATATTTACAAGTGCAGTATATGCCGCCTTGTTGGCCGTGGTTATTTATACCAACTCCACCCACCGGTGTATGACAACAAACCATTACAAGACCATTGTCTAATAACAGCTCAAGTATTGGTAAAATACATGTTGAACTTTGGCGTATTGCCAAACTTTTCTGTTTGTATTTTTTCAAATCAGATATCACCTCGGAAAGGGCATGTATTTCCAATAATAATGAAGGAAATAAAGTTATAGTACCGGGTAGGTGCAAGGTGACATCCATTTAATGAATTGAATTTTAAATTATAATTCACACTCTATATATTATTCCTGCAAAATGTTTAGTAGAATGTACTAAAATACCGAGGCACTGTTTGCAAAAAAAATTTTTGGCACTTGTTAACTTTGTTTAACGTGGACTTGAATTTTACAAAACTGCCGCCTCATTTTAAAACACCACCGCACGCCACCGACGCATACATATTCAGTATATATTCAGTTAGGTCACTTCCGTTTCCCCATATGCTGTATTCTGTCTCTCAAATAACTTCATTTATTCATGATTTTTTTCCTTTATGAAGAACCTTAGTGGAAAGTTTCCATGGATGTTGATGTTGGATGCAATAAAGAACTACTTAAATAATACTTATTTGAACAAACCCTATAATCTTAACTACTGAACTTTACTGCATATCTCATTGAGACCATATATCAGGGGTTTCCAAACTTCCATTCCAGGACCCGCTCAAACAGGTGTACTTCAAGACCCACCAAAATACAGAAAGAATAGAGAGAGGAAAACACACACACACACACACACACACAATGTATTTTCACGCAAAGCTACAAAACGCATGAAATATCTTGACATTCTCTTGTTTGAGATCACTCTCTTTGAACGGAGGAAAGCTTTCTGATTACCTGATCACTGTTCTCTCAAGAACCAACATAGAGGGTAAAACCTCAGCACACGGTAGCTCTCAACGAATGGTGCCGTTAGAAGAGAGAGGTCAGAGGCCTGAGAACCTGCTTTTGAGCTGTGGTGGACGAAGAGGTTGGGCTTCCTAAAGCACTTCACGGCATAGTTATTTGAACCTCTTGATATGAGCTATAATGGATGTGGTGCACTGTGGCTTGTCTAAAAGCAGACAAAGTGCACTTACAGCTGCATTGACACAGCAATTAACTCTTTCCTGTATGTGTATATCTAAATAAACAATAGTTTGCCTGTGTGTGTGACAATCAGTGTACACGAAGTGAAAAACCACATCCTGTCCCCTGATGTGGATATGTCTTTGTCTAACTTGCCAGTTCTTGTCTGCGTGTGGAAGTGTGCCGTCGAAGCACATCCCCCACCTCTGTCCTCAAAGATTGACATTGTGTGACAGCGAGTCTCTGCACATGTCTGGTCTCTGTTTGATGGTGTCATAATAAGGATGTATGGAGTTTGTTAGTGAGGTGAGCGCAGAGAGATAATAAGCACCGTGAGTTTCAATGACTCATTGTTGCTCACTTAAGGGAAAATACTGACTCTGGAAATAAGCCCAAGTTGTTTAGAAAAGGGATGTGTGCACTGCTTTATGTACACACAAAAGTAATAGTTTTGAATTGAAGCGATAGCATCGTGTAGTGCATTCATTCACCCTTACGCTGTCATAAGAACCCATGTGAATGCTTCTCTAGTGCACTTGTTGTCATTATCATTTGTACCAAAGCAAATCACTCAAGCTTCCTATTGACTTGCTGTTACACTTTGTTGATTAAGTTCCTTTACGTTTTGGAGCTGTGTGCATATTAAATATAGATTTGTGTTCAGGTTCCCATGGTTTGGCTTCAGCGCGCTGTCTGCCATGCCTCCCGCCAAGACAGATCAGCTGGACTTGTGGGCGGAGTCAGAGCTGGATGGAGATGACCAGGTGATGGTCGACTTCCTGTTGCCCACAGGAATATACATCCAGATGGAGGTTCCTCGCGAGAGCACCATCCAACACATCAAACTGGTACGAGAGTTCGTGTTCTTTGTTCATTTGTGCTTCGAATAAAATGGGAGCTTCTGGTGGAGTTTCAGTTTGCTATTCACTCTCAGCATGTTGCTTTTGTGTTTATCTAGCTGTTATGGAAGGAGGCACAGACGTACCCTCTCTTCTCATTGCTGGGGGAGATGGAGGGTCACATGTTCGAGTGTGTGAACCAGGCAGCCGTGCACGAAGAGCTAGAGGATGAAACCAGACGGCTATGCGATGTGCGACCGTTCCTGCCTGTCCTCAAACTGATCACACGCAACTGTGGACGTGCAGAGCGCATACTAGACTCTAAAATCGGAGTGCTCATTGGGAAAGGTGACACATATGTACATAATCGCACGTATGACGAGAGCTGTACTTTTCAGCTTATATTCATCAGACTGCATCAGACTATTTAGGCTTTTTCAAGGACCCTTTCTGCAACTTAAAGGCAAACGCCACCGTTTTTACATGTTCCGCTATGTTCTTCGCCCAACTTCGACGGGTTGATGCATATCTCCCCCGTCTCAGTGCGTGCACTTAATAAATCTAGCGTGACGGCACTATGTTTGCGTTAAGCTTAGCTCCATTCATTCCTTGGGATCCAAACGTGGATGATTTTTTCGAAACCACCAAACACTTCCACGTTTTCCCCATTTAAAGACGTAACATGACTAGTTACACGAGTAAGTATGGTGACACAAAATAAACCGTGGCAATTTTTAAGCGGATAAAAAAAGAAAACCATAATGTATGGCGAAAGAGCACTTCGAACCTCACCGCAGTAAGATCACCACTCTTGAAAACTCCCCCCTCTCCCAACCAAGGAGTGAAGATATTACTGCGCCATGGTCGAAGTGCTCCAAAGTGCTCTTCCGCCATATTTTACAGTTATCTTGTTTTGCTTAACTAGTCAGGTAACCAGTTTTTGGTGGTTTCTAAATGCATCATGCTGGCGCGATCAAGTGCACCTCTACTTAGACAGTAGAAGCATGTATCAGCTTTAACTTGATGGAAGAAGATGGTAGAATATGGAAAACGGTGCAAAAGTAGACAAAGCAACAAGAAATATACCTACAATGCACATTACTTAGTTTTTTTGCTTTAGTGTTTTACACCTTTACGAAGCTTCTAATGTGTCTGTTTATGTAATCTATGACACTCTTTTGGCACCAGCAATGATCAGGAAGCGTGTGAATCAGCAGAGGCTAGTTTGAGAGTGTCGCTGATTGTTTGTTGTGTGTGTGTATATAAGGAGGAATCGTCATGGGGCTATGATGAATTGTCAGGCTCAGCCCACAAGGCTAATGCACTCACATACTCCACTGGCTGACTTTAAAATACGCGAACGCACATAATATGGGCTGCCTCTCTCAGTGGAGAGGATCAAATGAATTTTTAATGCTCTTTAAATGTCATCATGCGTGTTATCAGGAAGCCATTTGTAACCTTTCCCCAGAGCTCTGTTTCATAAACAAAACACACTGATGTCATTCACCAGAAACAGATGCTCATTAAAAGAGTAGGTTAGTCAAAACTTAAAATTGGCATCAGTTACTCATATTAGTTTCGCAGATCCGTTGTATTTTGTTTTTCTGTGAAATGCAAAGGGCCAAATCTTTTTTTTTTTCTTCCATGAAATTTCAGATACACAAAGTTTTGCTCAATTGACTCAACAGAAGTTTCCGTTTTAAATTTGTGCAACAATTTGTTTTTTTTTTGTTTTTTAGCAGATGTTGTTAATAATGAGTGAAGTCACAGAACTTTGTCACACGGCACAGGTCTTCATGAGTTGGATGCCCTGCAAGACCAGCAAGTTAAAGACTTTCGTTCCAAAATGAAGCGAATCAGTGAAGAGAAGATGCAGCGTATGCAGCTGATGTCATGGGGGGAGTGGCTTCGGAGCTGTTATTCTATGCAGCTGGAGACTGGGTCATTGGAGAATTTGATTGACAAGAGCGAGGGCGTCATCAAAATTACATTGCACTACGACCAGTCACAGGTGTGTAGTGTTATTGAAGTAAATAGTATGCTGCAGATGTCCTTGCGGTGAGATTTAATTATCATTCTTATCCTCTCATTTCTGTGTTTTCTGTAGGACACAGCCAGCCTGAAAGTGGCTTTGCATTGTACAGGATCTGAACTGATGGACCAAGCTCTTAAGAAATGGCAGACCACTCACAGCCCAGAGGAAGAAATTGGTGCCCGTAGCGATTATGTGCTGCGTGTCAGTAGCAGGCTTGAGTTCCTGTTTGAAGACCACCCTCTTAATCGCTGCAAAGTAAGATACGTTGCCAGAAATAGCCTTGAAATATCAAACTATATTATCCGAGGTTCACTATTGTTAATATGGCAAAATACAGCATACTACATACAGTTTGGGAAGCGTAAAATGTCTAGCTTTGCTGTACCTATAGGTAATACGTTTAGGATCATTTACTTATCATCAGATAATTATTTTTTGCATTCATAAGAGCAGTAACTTGTTCATTTTAGCAGTATTCTATATGGCTTGTGTGTTTTCGGAGACTATAATATTGAATTAGTAGTCTTTTGTTTGTTTGCACGTGTTCACATTTAATATTCATTATGCATCATATTACTGGAGTCAGCTTTAGTGTGGCATCAACATTGTTATCAAGCATATACAGTAACACCCGCTTTGTTTTTGTTTTGTTTGTTTTTTTTTTAAACAATGAAAAGAATTCCGCTAGTGAAATGTGTCGAACTGGTAAGTCATGTTCAGACATCAAACAAAAGAGTGTGCTTTACTAAATGTGGTGTACACAATAGTTTAGTTTCATCATGAGCTTAAAACCAGCCAGGTGAGGGATCGCCAGGAGCAGTTCATTAAGGACGCTGGGTCATTAGTGCAATGTTCCACACAGTTGTGCACACACACAGATGTCAGAAATCATTCATTTGCATGTTACAACTTACTAAAGGTTAACCGGAATATATGTGTGTTACTGTGTGTGTGTTTTTTACGCATGGACCGTGGTGCCCTTATGGGTGGTGCCTTTTCTGTTTGAGAACTCTGCTATTAATATTTTTGTGTTTTTATGTGTGTAGTACATTAGGGATTGTTTGTTGGCCAATGAGAGCCCTCATCTGACACTAGTTCACTGTGACGTTGTGAAGGCAATGTTTGAGAAGGAAATCAGCACTATTGGATCAGTGCTTGCGCGGAAAACTTCCAACCCTCCTCTACCGCTGCCCCCAAAGAGGAGAGCGCCTACGGTAAGGACACTTTCTGCGTTTCCCGCACTTCAGCTAAAGGTGTTCTCAGTGATTCTTTTTCTAAACGGGTGTCCCAAATACTTATCATCCGTTCAGATAAACAGGCAGTCCCAGCCCAAACTCAAGGCAGAAGTTAATTAAAGTAAATTAAGCATCGCTTTCATAGTGCCATAGGGTAAAGGGGATTACACTTCTTAGTCCGTTATGAAAATTAACCATGGTTTTACTGTAGTTAGTTCAGTTAAACCATGGCAAATGAACCATGGGTTTGCCATATTAACCAGTTATTTGTAGTAAAACTGTTTAAAACAAACTCTAATGGATACAAAAAGGACTTTTTTTTTATTGTCATATTTGTTAATTCATTTTTTTTTCTAACTATGGCTGGTACGTTTTGGCTGATGTTTGCTGTCATGTATAGATAAGTTGTTTTGTAAGTATGTGTGTCTGACAGATATATCAAGTCGTGGTCATGTGTAGCGTCCATCTCGCTGTAGGGTTTGTTTCCTCACACATGGTTTTGGGCCAGTGAGTTTTAAAAATGTGTTCCAGGAAGTGAGTCAGGCAAGTGCGTGTTAGCACTGATCATGTGAGCTATTTTGCCGATGTCAGATTGCTGACCTCTGCAACACCAAACCCCTAAGGGGATGTGTACAGTTTGTGCATTTGTGCGAGTGCCTATGTGTTTGAATTGGCGTGTGATGAGGTATAGCGATTCAGACACTTAAGCCACACTTAATGTCTGAATAACATTGCATATACTTTTTCACAGAACTTTAAAATATTTAAAAAGGTACTTTTTTTAAGTCATTTTTGCCATGACTTTTACATGTGTCCGTGTGAGGATCCTCACGTTTATCTAGTGAACCAAAAAATCTTTTATTTGTAATTAATGGCACTTCAAAGACGATGGAGTACAATGTGAACTAGAGTGCGGATCGGGCCGCGTCCAACAGGGCAGTAACCGAGCCCGATCTAGTTTTTTCTCATACTACTGACACATGCACTTTTTTGTGTGGAAAGCCCGCTTTTATTAAGCAACTGTAGGAAGGCGTTCGGAAATGTCAACAGACAAAACAAACGGGGTACTGACGGCCTCGGGTCGGGTATCCATCCTCTAATGTGAACCATTAATTACATAATGATGCCATAATTGACACTCTTCTTTTATCTTTCTGTCTCCTCAGCAATTACATACGTGTGTTTGGAAGGTCCATTCTCTGTTTAGAATTAATCTCATGAAAGGCAATAAGGTGAACGCTGAAGATACTGCTAAGGTAAACACCTGAAATCAGAATTCTCAACTAACCTTACACTAACCTTTATCTGCCTCCCAGTGGCCCAGAACCAGTATTACATTAAAACGTTTCTTTAAAGGTGCAGCGTGTCCTTATGTTCCGTTTCTGTTTTCCGTTGGTGGCTGATTTGTATGATCTCATTGTTAATGTCAATTTATAAAAGCCTAAATAGAACGTGAAGTTAGTTAAACAAAAAGTTTTATGAGCAATTGTTTAGCCTTTATTCTCTGTTTTATTTAGCCTAATGCCTAATTGCCACAGGCAGTATCCCTCAGTTCTGTGTACAGTATATGTCAGCTGGGCACATGATTATAATAAAAAACATTTCCAAAACATTTTTTGTGTGTAACAGGCTTTAGCACATTGTGCATGTTAGCCTGTTGTAATAGAATTGTTGGTACTTATTACGGGACAATAATATCTGTCAAATATCGATTTTTGTTAGATGCCTGGATAGGAAGTAGCATTTGCAAATGACTTTATATAATGTAGTGCATAATAGATTGCGTTCCATGCTCATTTATTTTTGTTACTCGGATATGTGTAGATCCAGGTCCGAGCAGGGCTCTTTCATGGTACAGAGCTTTTGTGTAAGACAGCGGTCAGCAATGAGAGCAGCAGCCGATCTGAGCATGTGTGGAACATAACACTGGAATTTGACATCCCTGTTTGTGACCTGCCCCGAATGGCCCGCCTCTGTTTTGCCATTTACGCTGTTATGGACAAAGTGAAGAAACAGAGGTCAACCAAGAACACACACCTGAACAAATACCAGACTATCCGCAAGGCGGGGAAAGTGGTGAGACCAAAACACAACTTTATTCATTGCACATATTCTTAAGCACTTCTACATCAGTGCTCAGATCAACTGTTTTAAGTGTTGTGGGTGATATTTGGGGGTCCACAGCCTACAAGTCTTATTTTTTTATCCTTTCTAATAGGACGAATAACCACCCTCACTAGTTTGACATGTTTTAAATGTTCTATTTTCTCTCTAGCACTACCCAATAGCATGGGTTAACACAATGGTGTTTGACTACAGAGGGCAGCTGAAGACTGGTGACATTATCCTCCACTGCTGGTCCTCTTTTCCTGGTGAGAACACACAAACACACATTCTCAGTTTGATTGTGACTACAGGGTTGTGTAAACCGCCGGGCAGTTGGGTCATAGGGCGTGTGTCTGTACAATTTAGAAAAGGACTGTGTGAGTTATCAGTTCATCTGTGAGTAATACTTGGTTTTGTGTAAGGTTGTGCACTGATGTCTTGTAAAGGAAGGAAATGTGCTCAGGAAATGCCTTTTTTTCTGTGTGTTGCAGATGAGCTGGAAGAGATGTTGAACCCTATTGGGACGATTCAGACCAATCCATACACAGAGAATGCCACAGAACTACATATAAGCTTTCCAGAATATTCAACTCAACCTGTTGTGTTTCCTGCTTTTGACAAGGTAAGCTTATACGCACAATATGAGCATGGCTCATAAATTTACATGTTGTAAGTGTGGATATCTACTGACCACATATACACAAACATATATGCTCAAAGAATATTAACTATAGATGATGGCTTTCTAAAAAATGCTGAACAGATGCAGTCTTATTCTTGCAAAAGACTGAGAGTTTTCAAACAAAACTATGCTTGAAAAAATTGAAAATGCGCATTTTACAACTCTGTACAGTCAGTGAACTCTGACTGATGTGCCATCTGGGTCTGACACTACAAACATTCATAAGCAGCACTTGTCAAGTTACCAGATATTCTGATATGCGTTTTTTTTTTTTTTTTCCTCCCATAGATCCTTGAAAAAGCTGCAGAAATAGCTGGAGCCAGTGATTCAATGACAATGGTAAAAAAGTGTTTTGTTTTTTTGTTTTGTTTTTTGTCATCATCTTTTATGTTTCAATCTTTTTGAAAATCTCACGTCAAATTAAAAGCAGGTGTTGAATATCTTCTGTGGAGGTGGTGCTTATCCACACTATAACATGTAAGAGTAGAGCTGTTGTTTAGGCAAATTGCCTTCAAGGGTTAATTCACCCAAAAATGAAACTTCTGTCATTAATTACTCTCCCTCGTGTCGTTCCAAATCCATAAGACCTTCGTTCATTTTCGGAACACAAATAAAAATATTTTTGGTGATAACAGAGAGCCATCTGATCCTCTGTAAATGCAATACGACTGAAATGGTCCCAGATCCAGAAAAAATGAGGGAGAGAAATTCATGACAAAATGTTCATTTTTGGGTGACAGGATGCTTTCCTAGTACAATGACCTCTTATATGTTAAATAATCAAGGGAACTTAGGTTTCTCCATTTATGACTCCTGTAATATAGTCCTTGTGTGTCCCCAGAATGTGTCTGTGAAGTTTCAGCTCAAAATAACCCACAGATTATGTACAAATAAATGAAAATCCCAGTATTTGGCTTAAGGCAAAAACATGTATTTTTTATGTGTATCTCTTAAAATGCAAGTGAGCTGCTGCTCCCTACCCCTCTTTCCAGTATAAGGCTGTCCCTTACAGCTGGCGCCTTGTTTACTATGGCAACAACACACATCTGTTTGTTCTTGATTAACATGTCTATCACGTTCGAGCTCACGTGCCATTGCAATTCTAGAAGAGTTCATTCTTTGCATGCATTTGAGCTTTTGAAATATGTTAAATACGCACAAGATAATGTGAAAATCACACATACATGGTTACATTTGTGAAGGAAAACTATTGCATGTGTATCACCCTGCCTGGGGTGGGATTTAGTTGAATATTGTGACATGTACCTTCCAGGAACAAAACTCTGCAATCGAGGGTTTGAGGGAGTTTAGAAACAGCGCTGACTGATTTCGAGAACTCCCTAAGCAATGGTCTTTATGCCTAGTAACTTTATTAAGACGTTTTCATGCAACAATGTCTGGATTAAAATATTGAAATGAATGTCCGTAGGGTCGTGGGGGTAAGAAGTTTTTCATAGAGCTAAAGGAGATCATGGAGAGGGATCCTCTCTCCCAGCTTTGTGAGAATGAGAAAGATCTGATATGGACACTTCGCTACGACTGCAGAGAAAACTTTCCTCAGTCTCTCCCCAAACTGCTGCTGTCTGTCAAATGGAGCAAACATGAAGACATGGCTCAGGTATACCCGCAACCGTACACATTGACATTAACCAACAGACGTTGAAACTCAAGCGTCTTTCCGCTTGTGCTGCAGCTACAGGCTTTGCTGCAGATTTGGCCCAAACTAAGCCCTCGAGATGCCCTAGAACTTCTGGATTTCAACTACCCTGACCAATACGTCAGAGAATTCGCGGTCAACTGCCTTAGAGATATGAGGTGAGAGGTCCATGCTGTCAGAGAGCACATTGTCAAGAAGCCTAATAAGAAATGCCGAAGTCCCAAATGTTTGTTTCTGTGTGTGTTAGCGATGACGAGCTGTTGCAGTATTTACTGCAGCTTGTGCAGGTGCTGCGCTATGAGCCCTACTATGACTGCGCTCTCAGCCGCTTCCTCCTGGAGCGCGCTCAGTCCAGTCGCAAGATCGGCCACTTTCTCTTCTGGTATCTCAGGCAAGTGTATGCATGTGGAATATGTAAATACTTTAGTTCGCCTGGTATTTCAATCTGCTTATGCAGAAACTAGAATTTATGACTGCGTGCGTTGTACATCACAGGTCTGAAATGTACATGCCAGCTGTGTCGGTTCATTTTGCTCTGATTTTGGAAGCATACTGCCGAGGCTGCATCCCACACCTAGAAGTTCTCAAAAAACAGGTAAATTATTTACATTTTTTTTTTAAATTTACTTTGTCAAATTGGAATACTATTGGGGTTATAGAATAATATGCTACTTTACACTACACTACAGAATACTATAGATGTTACCAGAACACAGAGGTCAAAGCAACATCAACAAAGTCTTCATATCCCAATCAAAATGTCCACTGTGCATTGGTGTTTTAGCTACTGGTCACCCAATGGTTATACGTTAAAGGGAACGTTGTCAAATATAACAAGAGCAAATGCCAGACATTGACAAACTTATTAGTCAAGAGGAACAGTACATAAGAATCAAAGCCAGCCAACAATGACAGGTGGACATTTCACAATAAAGTCTAAAGTACACAGAAGATCGCATAATAAGTGACCTCTTCTTTCATGGATTCTTAAAAATCAGATTTTCGCCTTCCTGCAAAGTTTTCTGCCGTCTACTCTAACACAACTGCCTTATAATAATCTTATAATAAGGCTTTCACTGCATCAGAAACTGCTGTTTCACTCAAGACTGCGGCCTCATGAAATAGTGTAGGAGTATTGTAGCCTGGCTTCTGCAACTATTAAGCTCATAGGAGCTTTAGTCTGGCCAAGCTGCCTTACTACCCGCCTTCTGGGAGGCGGGCTTAACCTGCGTCCATCAGATGCCTCTGTATACTACTGGACGAATCTCCAACCAATCAGAACCACTTATTCCGATGACGAATGCATAGCTCGTTTCTCATTGGTTCCCACTTTTTTGGGAACCGAAATGCATTGAAACGGCAGCTTTTCCAGACTAACTTTGCTCGCGAAATGAATGTAGCGTCACAGTCAGGAAGTATGGGCGGGCCCAGGCTAATATATTAGTGATGTCAAACGATTATTCGCATCCAAAATAAGTTTTTGTTTATATAGTATATGTGTGTGTACAGTGTTTATTTATTATGTATATATTAATACACACACATACAGGATATATTTTTGACAATATTTACATTTTTATATTTATATCATCACATAAATATATTTAATAGATGGACATAACACATTTTTTGTATTTATATATACATAATGAATATGCACAGTACACACTTATAGGGGTCAAAATTATCAAAAAAAAAATGTTATGCCAAAAATCATTAGTATAGTAAATAAAGATCATGTTCCATACAGATATTTCCTAACATAAATGTGTTAAAACTTAATTTTTAGTAATATGCATTGCTAAAAACTTCCTTTAGATAATTTTAAAGGTGATTTTTCTCAGCATTTTGATTTAATTGATATATATATATATATATATATATACATACCAGCAGAAAAAAAGTATATATAATACAATCTGCTGGTGACCTTTGATGTACTGTTATATATCATGTGGAGAAGTGTTTCAGAGTGTTAGGTTTTTTGTTTGTTTTTTTTCTTCATAAAATAAATCCTACTATTCCTAATCAACATCTCTGACTCGTACAAACAGTGCCAGACAGTGCGGGAAGTATTTGCCCGACAGCTTATGCAGATCAGTGGAGTCTCTGGTGATAAAGCAGCCGCTGTTCTTGAACACTACAGCACAGTCAGCAGGTGTGACTCACTCTACACTACTGCAGAAACACTCACTCATTAAAACTAATTTACATTCCACTATCACAGACACTCACTCAATAATTACTGTGTACCATCCCGCTGTCACAGACACGCACTCATTACAACACTCATTTATATTCTACTAGCCCAGACATTTACTCCCTGTATGAAATTTAAATTATTGTTTTCCATTACAATTGCTCGGTAACACAAATGGACGATAAGATGTCACGGTCATGTCATTTTACCTCTTAGTTCAACAAATCATGGATTGGAAAAGGCTATTGGCTTTACCTAATTTATTTATTTATATTTTATCTAGTTTATTGCAAGCATATGATCAGTGCTCCAATGAAACCGAAAAAGAGAAACTTCTTTCATCCATCAAATATGGAAAACTCAAAAGGTTTGTTTTGTTTGTATCGATTTGTTTGTCTATCTGCATGTATGTATTTGAGTTTCCAGTAATGTAATGCCTTTGCTTGCTTATCTGCTCTGAATAGCTTAATGGGTAGATGACAAATATAAATTGGACTGTCTTATGGTGTGACATAGCAAAATAAAACAAAATACTTATTCCAGATGCACACACACTTTAAGTGCTTAGACATTCTAACATGTGTTTAAAAATTTAACTGGAAATTAGGTACTGGGCGTCCGGCCAGAGGAGAACTGGCCCCAACTAAGCCTGGTTCTCCCAAAGTTTTTTCCCCCATTCTCTCATGGATGGGGTTTTGGTTTCTTGCCGCTGTCGCCTCTGGCTTGTTTAGTTGGGGACACCTGATTTCCACTGATTACCGTCGTCTTGACTACAGAGACCGTCTCTGCATTTGATAAATAAAGTTTAATTTCTCGTCATTATACATTA
>JAUCMU010000027.1:2939246-2952435 GCA_032275025.1 Enteromius treurensis | reverse complement strand
AGAAAAATCCAACTTTTAAAATTCAAGACTATTTCTGTAAACTTTTGTATACTCAAAGAGCACTTTTTAAAATAAGTCATAGTTTTAAAAGAGCAGCCTGTTTATTTAATGATTAAAAAAAGTACATTTTGCACAAAATAAATGTGATTTAAAATGTAGCCATGCAGGAATCCTGAATGAGAATGTGATATTCTCCTATTATATGATATTCTAAAAAGCATGTTTGAAACTGCTTCTACTCAAAATATCTTGCTCTGACATATCTTAAAGTTTTGTAAAACATGCATTAATATCTTAATTTAACTAAGACCCAGTCCTGGTTTAAACTAAGCCATGTTTGTAAAACCCATTGTGTTGATAAATAATAAGATGGCAGTACTGACACAAAGATATCTCAAATATAATAGGTAGCACACACATTCTGAATGTCTTTGGCAGATCTCAGAGCCATTTTAATCTAGATTAAAAAAATGTAATCTATGCCCACCCCTAGTGAATATATTTAGAAATGTAATTTATTCCTGTGATACAAAGCATCATTACTCCAGTCTTATGTGTCACAGTTGCCCATGAAGGTGGTACAGGCAGAACACCCTTCATCAGGGGTGCCCAACCCTGCTCCTGGCCATCAACTGTCCTGCAAAGTTTAGCTCCAACTCTAATCAAACACACGTGCCTTTATTTTTCAAGCAATCCTAAAAAACTTAATTGCTTCAGGTGTGTTCGATTAGAGTTGGAGCTAAACTTTGCAGGACAGTCGTCCAGGAGCAGGGTTGGGCACCGCTGCCCAACATCCTCTACCTGTTTTTGCGTTCTCTGTCTTCCTGCTCATAACACAACCTATGACCAATTCAAAAAAGACCTGGAAAGGCGTTTTGCCACTAGTGACATTGGTTTTGGCCTTGTATAAAATTACACAAACTACTTTCAGTTGCAAATCTTAAATGGTTATTTCAGGCATTAAGGTATGTTTCTGTTTTACTTAAAATGTTGAAATTGTTCAAAGGAACTGTTTTAGATATGTAATATTAAATGACTCAAACGGGTTTTTTATTGTGTTAAAGTGGTACTTTTAATTGTTCTGTCATTTAAGTTCAACGTTTCAACTTTCGAGAGATTTTTTGAGGCAGCTTCTGATGCAATAAGACAAAAGACTGATTAAAATGAAAAAAAATTGTATTGTCTGATACAGTTCAAGAAAAATAAAATACCAAGACAGACTTATTTTTGTTTCAGATTTGCTTGTGTTTTTCCTTGTTGTTTTATCTCAATTACATCTAACATGTAGCCAATGCTATACATGTACTGCAGTGTAGCAATGTAAACATCTACCCCAAAATTTTCTGATGGCTTTACTGAGTCCACAGCAGCCTTTAGTTCCTCTGAACTCAGTGAACATTCAATTTCAGGAACCTGGATGGCAGAACCTGTGTCACTGGGGATAAGACCGCTGCTTTCCCAGTCTATTTGTGGAATCTGTAGAATCTAAGAAATGATAAATGAGCAAAAAACAAACAAACAAAAACAAGAATAGATAAAATAAATAAATAAACCAAATGCCTATCTCATCTCTTCAGAGTGGTACTGCTGCCCCAGTTGCCCCAGCTGATTTGGAGAGAGGTTGCCCTTTGATAAAAGAGGGTGGTTGTCCCATCCTTTTCTAGATATATTGAGATGGTCTTGGAGCCATGGGATGAAGGTATAGTGACAGCAGAAAATGTGAAGACTACTGGACAGATCAAGATGCCTATTCTCTTCCAGACAGTGGCTAGGCTGTGATTTTGGCTATATTTGCATGTAAATAGAGTTAGAAGCAACATGATATCTATTTTAACTGAAAGCCCTGCTCCGCTCGGCCTCTTGCTGAACAGAACAGACGCAGAGAGAGGTGTGTGCGTGCGCGGCCCTACCAGAGACTCGCTGAGGTTTGTCCAAGGAGTGGCCTGATGACTTTTTTTGATGCCTTTTAACCCGAGTCCGTTTCTGCTGATGACTTGTTGTCTGGTGCTGTTAGTCCATTTCGCCTTATAACTGATTGTATGAGACCTGACACCGAGGGTCGTTTTTTCCGAGACCTGAAGCCTTTCAGTGTGCCGTTTGGTCCATTGACAAAGACCTTTCAGTCTGAGACATGACGCATTTTCATTTTATGGTCTGAGGACGTCCTAAAATGGACACAGTACTTAAGACTCGTGTGTGACTTCAGTGGGTATGACTTGGATCCTACTCCAATAAACATATGGCAGGCAGGACTTTTACTTTCTGACCCCTGGACTTTACACCTCAGTCTGTAACATACATGCACAATGCATTTCACACAGCAATCCTTGTGTATGCGTGAATCAGCGGATGCGAGGCCTGTTACAATAGTGAACTTAAACCTGTGGTTAATCAAAACCTTATGTCTAATAAAGAACGCGAATAAACAAACGTAGACAGGACAACTGCAGTGTAGATCCGCTTTTCGGTGTTAAGCACGCAACGGGGTGTACTTCGATAACAAGCAATTCTATTTTGTCTTTATATAACGTTACCCTCATTTCGAACTTTATACGGTTACTCTCCGAGCTTATGGCATCAGCATGGGATTCCACGTGCGGCACATTCACGATTTACATAAACAGACTGGCGGAGTCATCCACCAATGAGCGCAGAGTGACGTCACCTAGGTAGTGTTTTCCATGGGAACCCTTGCGCTTCATCCAATGGGAAGTAGAAGGGGGGGTGCCGGAAATGTACACAGGAAAACTGCAGTGTAGATCCGCTGTTCAGGTGTTATCCCTGTAAACAATAAAGCACGTAACGGGGTGTACTTCGATAACAAGCAATTCTATTTTGTCTTTATATAACGTTACCTTCATATCTAACTTTATACGGTTACTCCACTTTCTGAGATTATGGCATCAGCATGGGATTCCACGTGCGGCGCATTCACGATTTACATAAAGAGACTGGCGGAGTCATCCACCAATGAGCGCAGGTTGACGTCACTAGGTAGTCATTTCCATGGGAACCCTAGTGCTGCAGCCAATAGCAAAGTAGAAGGGGAGGAGCCTAAATTGAGGTCAGGGCGGTGGGCAACTGCTTTTCGCTGTAACAGGGACCGGTGGAGTATTGTACAGTATACCAGGATTTATCTGTGATAAAAGTAAGCTGAGACAACGCTATCATCACCAAAGACCTAGGTCGGGAATCAAGCGTCCTTTTACTGGTTTGTGACACTAGATTTATTTACATTTTCTCTGTTGATTTAAATTTTAAAAAAATATGTTGCATAACCTGTCGCATACTGCGCATGCTCGGAAATGTTCTTAGGTTCTGTTTTTTATAGTAAATCTGTATTTTTAGAGTTGTAATGGCTGTAATACATTATAAATGCAATGTTATGTGCGTATTTCCCTTATTACAACCTTTAGGTTAGTTAAGAAGATCGTAAAACGAATTATGTCGGTGGTAGCACGACTTTTTACATAACTGTGTCAGTGTACCGTGCAGTGCATTGCAGGTCAACGTGTGTGATCGTAAAGAGGCGGACTGGGTGGGGGTTTGGGCTGACAATAAAACAACTATTTTAATACATAAATCAGTATTTACAAGAGTGGAATGTGTCCTCGACTGGTATTTAACGCCTTTATAGCAAAGTGGACTCATATTAATAATTTTAATGTTAGTTAATCCCTCGGTACATATAAATTACAAGCTCTCTGAAAGTCATTTGTTGTTTTTACACAACGTCATTCCTACGGCAAAACGTATAGATAAAGTATAGCCCTGTAGGTTTTGATTGACCGGAACTACATCCATTGGACTTTTGTATGTGTTATGTATTATGTTTTATTGTTTTGAGCAGAACACCTAAGACTTTGATATTATGTTAACGTTACATGTTTGTTTAGAGTAATTGATTTGGTTGAAAGAAATTTGTAGTGACTGCCCTGAAAAAAGCTATTTTGTTATTTAGTTGGTGAAGCTGGATTATTTTAAGCAACTATCTGAAATATTAGTCTGTATGAGTCGGGTGTGTGCATCCAAATGCATTTCCCATGTGACTTTTTAGTTGTTGTATAACATATGGATGCTTGACCAGCAATCTGTTGTTTCTACATATCAATAAATAATAATAATAAAAATCTCATAGTATTAGGTAACTAGCGGAGGCTGAGAAACTGTTGCTTTTGATTAAAAAGAAAAAAAATAATAATTTTAGAAACTTAGAAATGGTCTAAATAAATCCTGAAAAACTCCTTCAAACAACTATTGTTAAAAAAAAATATATAAATATATTTTTTAAAAGATTTCATAATTTGAAAATGGTCTCATTATGTAATTATAACAAATATCTTAAAATAATAATAAAAAATAATAAATTTTGTTGCATCTTTCTCAATGTCTTTGTCTCTTGTATAAAAACTTTTGGGATAAGCTTAAAGCAGCACTATACTAATACTAGTTGCATGCATATTTTAGTCACTGTTTGCATGAATTGCATTTTAAAGTACTTTTTAACAAATTCATAGATCCGGACAACCACCCTGCCATTGACTCAATAAATATAATTTATTTTGGCGGGGAGATTAATGCGTTTACCTCATCTTACTTTTTGTTTTCACAGCTACAACATGCAATCAGGTCAGGAGTCCTTTGACCTGAAATGTAAAGCTTGACCTTGTCCATGTCAGGTGAGACCCAGCCAAAGCCATACCTGTACAGGGGCGAGTCTGAGTCCCCGTGTGGCTCTATGTCTCACCTGCACCACATGGGCGGGGCCTCTGAGGGGAGTGACAGCAGTCACGACCCACCCACTTCTCCGAGGCCTCAAACACAGATGCACGAGGACATGGAGATGGGCGGAAGTGGCACAGAATCTCATAGTAACGAGTCCCACAGTAATGAATCGCATGGAAATGAGTCTGTTGGGAGTTCCAGTGGAAATGGGAAAGATTCTGCTATAATGGCATCATCGGGCAGTAACAAGAGGTGAGGGGATACCAGACGTGTATAAATGCGTAACATAATACAGTTGATTGTTGAGATGCAAGATGGTACCAGTTGCATTTGTATTCATTGAGAGTGTGAGTCTGTGGTGTGATAAGAGGGACATGAAAGTAACGCTAGTTTAAGTTACCTGAATGAGCAGCCTGATATGCAATGGTTGATATGTTGGGTTATATGCATCAGTCATTTTAATGTGTTTTTTCCCCGTAATTAATTGCATGAAATGAATGTGTTAGCAGCCCTATGATGCTGCTGCAACCAGATATATTCAGCGCAATAGCATGATTGAAAAAAAGTGAGAACTAAACAGTTGCAAGCAGCAATTAAAGGGCCAAGCACAACATAGGCAAAAATGAGAAACTATAACCATAAGTACTTTATGGCAGGGAACATCAGGCCAACTGACGTAGTTAATTAGTAATCTGTTAAGGATTTTAAGCTAAATTGTTGGAAAAAAAAATACTGTCTCATGTTTTTTGAACAGACCATTCACAAGTTATATGCAAAAAAGCCATTTTTCATATATCTTGACCACTAGGTGGTACTGTGCTGAGACTTCAGGTTCTCTCAGGTTATGGTTTTCACAGCATCTGGTTTGAATATGCCAAAGCATTACAGCAATATAATCTCACCTCCATTTGGGCATTCTCTTTAGTCATTCATTCACATTATTTGAGAGTGGTTTGACTAATTAACTGTAATTCCATACTTTTGTATCGGCATGGTCTAAAAATGATATGATTTGCTTTTAAGGAAAATCAAAGAAAAGGTCTGGTAGAAGTTTGGGAAAATTTGGTTCTCAAGAAAATTCAGAATGATTTACAGGTGAAAAAATGTCTACTCCTTATTATTCAAAAGTCATTAGTATAAACGTGATTGCAACTTTGGACAGTTGGTTGGTAGCGCTATCAGCTTTGAAATAGAGTATCCAAATTTGAGGCTGTCCTGTTTTCTGTTTGCCCGATTTCATAACGTTTTATCAAACGATTTAATGAGCTGCCCTATACTCAACCAGAAGAAGACGAACACTGATGCATACAATAGATGTCTATACACTTTCTTCCCTTTGCTCCTAATGATAATAATTATATATAAAACATAATAAAACTGTGTTATTATTATCATGCATGAGTTTCAATTTCCTAATCAATTTCAATTTTCTAATCATTAATAGTCCCAATAGCAAATCAGATGCTGATATGTGATTCTCAACATATGCACAGTATTTATTTAATAAAATCTAGTAATATATATACAATAAATATATGTGACCCTGGACCACAAAATCATTCTTGAGTCATAAGCAGTACGAATCGTAGCAATAGCCAAAAATACACTGGATGGGTCAAAATGAGAGATTTTGTTTTAAAGATCATGTTCCATGAAGATATTTAGCCAATTTCTTACCAAAAATATATTAAAACTACATTTTTTATTAGAAATATGAATTGATGAGATCTTCATTTAGACAACTTTAAAGGTAATTTTCTCATTTATGACTAAATTATCATTTATGACTTGTTTTGTTGTCCAGGGTCACACACACACACCCATATATATATATATATATATATATGTATGGGTGTGTGTGTGATCAAAACCTAATTTAGACCATTTGGCTGAAAAGGCTGACTTTGCTAGCAACTTATGACTTTTAAGACTAACATTTACAGGAATTTTAACAAAACTAGATTTTTTTGTCCTACTTAATTAAACATTCATATTTCACGAGAAAGCTTTATTAAGCACTATATTAGACCCTGCCAACACAAGGATCCGAATATAAAATAAAGCATAATAATGCCTCTTGTCATGTTATGCCTGTTTACTCACATTTGTCGTTCTCTTCCTCTCTTTTTTTCCCTCTGTAGCTCAAACTCTCAAAGTCTTTCCCCTCCCAGTAGCAACAATGCATTTAGCTTGGTCAGTTCAGAGCAAGACAACCCATCAACCAGCGGCTGCAGGTAAGACAACCACACAAATGAAATAGCCATAACACAGTTGTAATCATCTCCTCTTTTTGAGCAAGTGAGACTGTTTTACATTCTAAAACATGCAGTGACCCCATTTACAAAAATACAGCAGGTGCAATAGGATTAATACTCGTGTCGTTTTGTATGCTTGTTGTCTCTGCAGTAGCGAACAGTCAGCAAAGGCTAAGACTCAGAAGGAGCTTTTTAAGACCTTAAAAGAGCTGAAATATCACCTCCCTCCTGACAAACGCAGCAAGGGCCGGTCAAGCACACTCCACGCTCTCAGATATGCCCTGCGCTGTGTCAAACAAGTCAAAGGTCAGACTCAATAACAGAAAGTTTTAGCTTTTTATGCATTTTAGTAATATTGCTCAAGTCTTGCATTTTTTTCTTTGTTTTTGCAGCCAACGAAGAATACTATCAGATGCTTATGATCAATGACAGTCAGCCATCAGGTCTGGATGTATCCTCATACACTATTGAAGAAATCAACAGTATTACCTCAGAATATACCCTCAAAAATGCTGTAAGTAGTCCATGCAAACACAGCCTTAAACTGCCCTAACATTACAGTGTTTCCAGAAGCTCTCTGCAAACAAGTGAAAATATTGTGGACAAAAACAGCACTTATGTGATACTGCTTAACTAAATCTATACTATATGGTATGAATATAATACATACTCAGAACTCATACAGAAGAAAATGCTCTCCTAAGGGGCATATAATTGATTCTGCATACTACATCACAGAGTGAGCTGTTGCCTTGCATCATGTTCATCACCAAACAACTGTATGAAATGTAAGATGACCTAAGTAGATTTGGGGTTCTTGAGTGCAAGTCTCGTGATTTAAATATCATAAAAAAATATTTAGTGGTATTTCAAGAAAGCATCATGAAAATAACAGTCAATAACGTAAGTGATAATTAGCAGATTATCTGAAACTTTTTCCAGCAAGTAGGTCAGGGTTGCATAGAGAGGTCTCATGGTATGTTCACACCAGACGCGACGTGCACAAATAAATCGCGCTATTCGCGGACAGTTGGACACTTGAACATTTTGAGTTTACCCGCTACATTCGCGCGTGAAATTCGCTTCATTCGCAGGTGAAATTCGCGTCATGGCCGGGGCCTCATGCCAGGCGGTTCCAGTCTCTGTAGTGGTTAGACGAGGTAAAATTTGTTTTGAGTACATCTAATAGGCAAACTTTGGTTTAATGAATGTAGTATTTATTTCGTTTTTATTCCTGTTTCTATTAAAGTACGAAGATGTGTCGTACAGTGACGATGATTTTGTCCTCCATAGTTTCGGAATTCTGCCTCTGTTTGCTAGTAATCACGTCACTACTAGAGCAAGCTCCTGATTGGTTAACACGGCGCGAATTTTCGCCAAAGTTCAGATTTTTCAACTTGAGCATTTTGCGCGAATCAAGCGTCACGCGCGTATCACGCCATTCGCTCCGCTTAATTCGTGCGAATGGCGGTGCAGGATGTCTGATAGCATCTTTGCATTGACGTAACATGTAAATCACTCGTGCTTAACGCTTCATTCGCGTCTCGTGTGAACGCAGCATTAGAAGCTTTTAAGCAATGTTTATTGGAGATTATAAAGTATAAAAATTAGAGCCCAATTTTATCAGCAGGCCGATATTAGGCATTTTCATATTAGGCATTGTCGGTATCTGCATTTACAATGGCGATAAATGAATATTTAAAAAATAAAATAAAAACGGACAAAACACCCTTCAACCATGTCATGAATGTTGCCGTTGTATAGTTTGTCCACCAGAGGGCACTCTACACCGTCCCTGTTGACAACACAGGTTGTTGTTGTTTTTGTGTTTTTGTTCAAAGGACTTTACGTTTCATATCTTAAGTTTGTATTTTCATACATTTTATTAATCTGAACTTTAATATATTTTGATGTTCCTCTGTTCCGTTGTAACAACAAAAGAAACGAGTTTCTTTTTAAAATGCATTCTCATATTATGTTAGTTAAAACTTATAAATAACTTCAAACAACTAATGTTAGAGAAATCTGTTAATGTTTCGTTGCGCGTTTCTGAAATTAAAAAATAATAATAAAATATCGTCCGATATATCGGAGTATCGTATTAAAAAAAAAAAAAAAGTATTTGTATCGGTCTCTGCCTTCAAAATCCTTTATCGGCCGGGCTCTAATAAAAATAATTGCTGTACATTTGTTTATTTTAATTTTTTAGCAACTTAGAATCACTAGGGGTTAAAGAATGATTGCATCTATATTATATATATATATATATATATATATATATATATATATATATATACCGTTTTTGTGGGTGTGTTATATATACATTATAAGATGGACTTGCTGGACTGGAGCTGGACATGGACACAGCTCAGTTCCTGGGTTCATTAATATGACATAGGAACATGAAGACAATATCTGAAAATTGTTTTTGTGTCTGCAGGATATTTTTGCAGTTGCGGTGTCCCTAATCACAGGAAAGATTGTGTACATTTCGGAACAGGCTGCAGGGATCTTGAACTGCAGAAAAGATGAGTTCAAAGACAGAAAGTTTGTGGAGTTTCTGACACCTCGTGATGTCAGTGTATTCTATAGTTTTACAACCCCGTACAGACTTCCATCTTGGAGCATGTGCACCGGAACAGGTCAGTCTACTAATGCACAGTGCACTGACATCATGTATTTAAACATATTGTCAATCACTCACATACTCCCATTCAAAAATATGCCTGTGTTAAGAGGGGATGGATACCTCTCGTGCAGCACCGTTAGAATACATGCAATTGCGTGTATTCGAAAACATAACATTCCGCAGTTTATTTACTAATGGTTTAAGGTCATTTCATGATTTATATAAAAATATATTGATTGAAACTAAATTAATGACATAGTCCATGTCATATTAAAAAGAAACTATGCTTCTAGCCATAGCTGACTAACAGGGCTTTTTGCAAACGAACCTATAATTGTCTACTAATCTCTCTACATCTTGCATTCATTTTGTTCACGTTCATCTCTTTAACTGTTTTTCAGAGTCATCATCGACTGAGTTCATGCAGGAGAAATCCTTCTTCTGTCGAATCAGGTCAGACAGACTTGAATCAAGCACTATTATACAAACTTATGTTACTATTACACAAATGTATGTTAAGTGTTCATAACTGTAAGTGCAATCGTATCATTCTTAAACATGTAGGCATAGTCTGCACTGTAAAGAACGTGAGGTGAAGCCACGCCCAAACTCCCTCAGGGCCAATCACAAGCTCACAATCGTGACAAAACACCCCGTTTTTATAGCAACAAATAACTAGTTTGAAGCAAACGTTTTAGAAAAACAAACACTCGGCATGATAAGAGCTACCTAAAATGACAAATATAACCAGCTTCACCCAAGAAGAAAGGCAGTCTAAACAGAAAGAAAATTATAAAATGCTGCACAAATCTCACAAATAGAGATCTTGCTGGACAATGCCCAGGAGGAGGCCATGCCCCTTGTGAAGTGGGCCCTCAGACCTATGGTGCATTGTAAGCCTTCTGAGGTGTAAGCCAAGAATATTGCATCTACAATTCAACAAAAGAGTAGCCAGCAGCCCTTAATGGCCACCTCCAAAGCAAACAAACAGGTGCTCTGACTGCCTACGGCTAGGGCATAGTCTGAGTGCCCTCAATGGACAAAACTAATTGGTACCAAGCTCACCATCTGCAACGAGGAGCGCCAACAGGTTGATTACCTGTGCTCTGAAGAGTGTAGAGAGCACTTTAGGAACATAATGCTTGCAAGTCACCCACTCACTTAACCGATGCTCAGGCTAGGAGGAGGACCATTTTAAGGGATGGGGCCATAAATCAGAACTGAGCGGCTCAATAAGGGCCCGTAAGGAATAAAAGACAAGCACAGCTTCTCAAAAATGTAACGATGAGGTCATTTCTGGCGATTGATTGGCCAGCTTTTATAGAATGGTTCACTTCGATAGCTTTGCCTGTGAGAGAAGACTCCTTCTCAGGTGGCTAAAGTGCCATTGGTTTGTGATTGACTGGCTACTTCTGTCTGGACCTTCTAATCTTTTAAAGATTTAGATTTAGTACTCGATTTTAAATTATCTTTCACATTTATTTTGTTTGTGTATAGTGGTGGTAAAGAAAAGGAAGGAGATCTGCAGTACTATCCATTCAGGATGACCCCATATTTGATGAAGGTTCAAGACCCAGAGCTCTCTGAGGAACATTTCTGCTGCCTCATATTGGCTGAGAGAGTTCACTCTGGATATGAAGGTAATCACACACAGATGCTATTGCCCTTAAGTGTTTAGCTTTCAAGCTGTTACGATAACTAAATAGTGTGTCTTTTGATATACGAATTTCTCTAATTTGCAGCACCAAGAATTCCACCCGATAAGAGAATCTTCACCACAACTCATACCCCAAACTGTGTGTTTCAAGATGTTGATGAAAGGTTTGTTATCTCAGAAAATACCAGACTGTGGTTAGTTGTCACCACCAGCAAATACTGATGAAACACTGTTTGGTTACATCAGTAAGGCAACTCTATTATGCTTCTTGTGATAATGCAATGCATTTGCAAGGTGATGCATTTTAAAGACTAAAAATACTTTTATTCTCTAAATACTTAAGATCTAACAGTAAAGTCTGCACTATTTGAGCAAACATAAGAGCCATTTCATTTAATAAAGCACTAAAGTGTATGTTTTATAAGTCTTATATTGAATCTGTTAGATTTTTTTCATTTTCCTGCCGTATTTGTCAAGGATAAGAACTCTTGACATTATTGAAAATGAGGGTAGTAAAATAAATAATAAGACAAGTTAAGTCAAAGGCAGCTGTTGTGAAAAGCCCAGAGTATTAATACTTGCATGCTTTGCAGGGCAGTGCCTTTGTTAGGATTTCTGCCTCAGGACTTGATTGGGACATCTCTTCTGTTACACCTGCATCCCAGTGACCGACCAATAATGCTGGCAGTGCATCGGAAAAGTAAGGATGTGAACTCATACGCAAACACTATTTGATAGGAAGGGTTGTTTTGTTCAAATGTTCAAATCCTGGTGTTCCATCACGGGGCCCCCTAAATTCAGGCGAATCCTCTTTTTTATATTATATTTTATATATATTATATATATATTTTTTATAATTCTCAATGTGGTACTTGGTTAAATAAATGGTTTCTCTGAGGAAATCCTAGAGCCCCTGAGCTGCTACCCAATCACATCCAATATTGTCCTTGCTTTCCTAATTCTCTCTCTCTCTCTCTCTCTCTCTCTCTCTCTCCCTGCTACAGTTCTGCAGTTTGTTGGACAGCCAATTGATCACTCCTCCATCCGATTCTGTGTGAGAAATGGAGAATATGTTACTCTAGACACAAGCTGGTGCAGCTTTGTAAACCCTTGGAGCCGCAAGGTGTCCTTTGTTATCGGACGACACAAAGTGCGCATGTGAGTTTTCACCTAATATTTTTCTAATGGGCTTTCATTAAAGGTAGATATAATACACATTTTTATTTTGTGGTATCCCTTTTGATTTGTGGTCGCTGTGTCTACGCGCAGGGGTCCGATGAATGAGGATGTGTTTTCAGCACCGGCTTTTACAGACGAGAAGATCATGGATTCAGATATACAGGAAATTACTGAACAGATTCACAGACTGCTTCTACAGGTGAAACCTCCTTATTTTGTAGACACAAAAACACACGCACACTGGAGGATGTAAATTTGATCAGGTTTAAAGTTCCTCAGATGGCCTCACGTTATCCACACATACTCTTTTAGTGTAATGTGTAGTTGATGTGTTGATGATTGTCTTGGAATAGACTGTGTACGTTTCTGTCTTGTAGCCGGTCCACAGTATGGGGTCAAGCGGTTATGGTAGTCATGGCAGCAATGGTTCTCATGAGCACCTGCTGAGCATAGCGTCCTCCAGTGACAGTAATGGAAATGGAAACACAGCAAACAGTGGGATCAGTGGACATACCAGAAAGGAGGAGGTTAAAATCAAACCGGTAATTCAAATTCCAGGACTTGTACTCAATCTTTTTATTTATTTTTTTTTATGTAAGAACCATCTGCATCATGTGTTAAAGGAGCCGTATGTAAGAAATTTATTGTAACAATCATAAAATGTCTTTGTTATGTTCAACAGGCATTAAGAAAACATGTTAATTTCAAGTACTCATATCACTGACAGCAGTCGTACAGCCTGGA
>JAUCMU010000027.1:2923439-2939146 GCA_032275025.1 Enteromius treurensis | reverse complement strand
CCTCGTAGCAGCCTAAACATTACTGGATCCTGCAGCTTATCTGGCAACCTCTAGTCAACGGGGAGGGGGAGGGGGAGGCACCGCTCAGCAGTATTTTGAAAGTGATTGCAGTACCAGTTTTGGCCATTTCTTACATACGGCTCCTTTAAGTAATTTAAAGTGCTAAAACCTTTTAATAGAGAGAAAATTATTACTATATAAGAGTGATTCATTTTTGTCTCTCCTGAATGCTGTTTTCCTGTGAACTGATGTTTTAACAGTACTCAAACCACAACACATAATCTAAAAACTTGTTTTTCAGAGGTCATTTCAGGAGATTTGCAAAGGGGTTCACATGATGAAAGCTCAGGAACAGCAGAGCTCCTCTTCCAAAGCAGAACAGAAAAGATTTTTGGACAGTAAGTATATGTGTTTAGGAAAGTGTGTACATCGGGGTATGTCACTGTTACACATAAATAAATATGTCATATAACGCGGTCAGTGTGCTAATGCGGTTGTATGTTTGTGTATTTGCTAAGTGTCTTTAGCAGGGTTTCGGTCTCCTGTTGTAAAGCAGAAAGAATCTGCACTGCTGGTCAGAGATGGCCCTGCAACAATGGAGGAACTCAAGGATCATACAATGTACTCATACCAGCAAATCAGCTGTCTGGACGGTGTCATCAGGTGTGTGTGTGTGTGTGAGGGGAAAAGATCTTGATCTTTTTTTATTTGTGCTTCTTTGCTCTATATGAAAAAGATATGATTCGGATGAATTGATGAATCACTCAGCATCCAGCCCTATGTCAGATATAAGCGTGGTATTACTTGAATATGTATACATTAATGAATTGTGTATCTCACAGATATTTGGAGAGCTGTAATGTCCCAACCACAGTAAAACGAAAGTATCAGGTCTCCTCAAACACCACCTCCTCAAATTCGGACGAGGACAGGAAAGCCGCTGATGCCAGTCTACAGCAAACTGATGGTAACTTCGTTTTCTTGGTTTTTCTAACAGCTCCCGGAAGCCAATGTGTAGATAGATACCAAAAAAGAGGCTTCCTCCGATTATTTTGGATGTGTTTTTAGATTCTCTAGGTATGGAAGCAGCATCTTCAATGTCTATAAAGTCCAAAGCGAAGCCTCGGCTAGGTCCTGCCCCAGGTCGTGTTGTCGGAGGGCCTTTATCTCCTTTGGAGCTAGCCAGCAAAGCAGACAGTGTGGTTTCTCAGTGTTCCTACAGCAGCACAATTGTACACGTGGGAGACAAAAAAACACAGCCAGAATCAGGTACTGCATGACTTTATGAAGTTTAGATTCATAATTAGAATATCATTTAATCAGTATTAGGATTATTAAAGGTACAAATTTAAATAAAAAAAGAAAATTACTGTAATTTTGATCAAAGAAATTCACTGAACATTAGAGTTCTTTCAAAAAAATAAATCCCTAGTTTTGGGAGATATCTGCAATGTAGGGAACCTGTATCCTGTTCTTTCCATGGTACTGCAGGTGTTGATTTAAGAGGAAGATTCAATTAAAATTGTGATTCCTATGTCAATTATCTGTTACATGCAGAGATCATAGAGGATGCTGCAGAAAGCCCAGCCCCTTCTGCACCTGTTAGTGTGGTTTCGCCGCCCACAGTGGAGCAGGAAGCGTATAAGAAGCTGGGACTCACAAAACAGGTGCTGGCAGCGCACACACAGAAAGAAGAGCAAGCATTTCTCAGTCGGTGTAGGGAACTTCGGAATGGTCAAGCCCTTCAGAAGGACTGCACACCTAGCACACAAAGAAACCGAGGACAGGCTGCTGAGGGTATGTAAACGTAAGACACACATAGAACGGATGCATGGTAACAACAGCAGTAATGAAACCAATCTGGATCCACATTGTGGATATAAATATACATCTGGGAGATTTCTGTCCTTCAATTAAAAGTCCATTCCACCAAAACATTAAAACTTTATTTATCCATGTGAATCCAGTGGTTCTGCCTTTACCATCATATTTAACGTAGCCTTTTATTCACATGCACTTCACTGAGCGTGTAACAAAGCTGATTTATGACAGATTTATATATTTTTTTCTTGGTTAAAAGGTTAGTTCACCCAAAAATGAAAATTCTGTCATTAATTACGTTTTAAGCCCATAAAACCTTTGTTCCTCTTTAGAACACAAATTAAGATATTTTTGATGATATCAGAGAGACATCTGACCCCCCACTATACAACTGAAATGATCCCAGAAACGTAGTAAAAACATAGTCGATGTGACATCAGTTGTTCAACTTCACTTTTGCGACACTACGAGAATATGGTCACATGGAGTGTTTTACTGGTGTTTTTACTATGTTTCTGGATCTGGGATCATTTCAGTTGTATTGCTGTCTATGGAGGGTCTGAAATCATCAAAAATATCTTAGTTTGTGTTCTGAAGATGAACGAAGGTCACTTGGAACGACATGAGAGTTAGTAATTAATGACAGACGTTTTGGGTGAACTAACCCTTTAAGGATTCTCTACCGAAGCCATCAAAGTGATGTCATAAGAAAATGAATGCTATTGGAAGGAAAAGACAATGAAAGATTTCGATGCAGACATTCACAAAAACCTAGCATCATTAAAAAAATAAAATAAAAAAATCCTAGTCCTGTATGATCCCCACTACCTTTCCAGTCGTCTACACATCGATGATGTAATGACATAATAGGGGAGCACATTTCTATATCATAAAATGACACATGGCACCTGACAGTCGCAAATATGCCTTTTTCATTATGTTGAATCTCTTTACATTACACTAATTTTCCTCTCTCTCTCTTTTTTTTTTAACTGCCCCTTTGGCGGCTTCAGGAGCTCGTGGATCCAAAGCAGGAGCAGGTGTCCCTGTTACAGAGACCACCACCAAGAAAAGCTGGCGCACCAAAAAGTCGAAGAGAGCACGTAAAAAACATCCTGATTCATCAGATAATGCTGCGTCTCTGCACAGACCTCTCCCACCCCTGCAGGGTTTAAACCAGACATCTTGGTCCTCCTCCGAGACATCGCAGTCTGGGCTTTCAGTTCCATTCCCAACTGTGGTTCCAGGATATCCTCTCTACCCTGTGGTTCCCTCTGTTACCCCACCCCAAGCCCCTACAGGAGTAGCAGACTCCCAGAACACTCAGGCCACTCCCTCTACGGCTGCATATCCTACGCCGTTAGTCACACCAGTTGTAGCGCTTGTTTTGCCCAGTTTTATGATGCCCCAGATAGGCACAGCACCTGCTCAGCAAGCTTACAGTGCGCTCTTTCAGCCCCAGCAGGCCTACAATGGCCAACAGCCCTTTCAGCCCCAGCAAGCCTATGATACCCAGCAACCCTTGCGGCCTCAACAAGTGTACACCGACCAACAAGGATTTCAGCCACAACAGGCCTACAGCGGCACACAGCATCTTCAAAACCCTCAAGGCTGCAGTACTCTCCAGTGCTTTCAGACCCACACCTCCTTCACTTCCCAGCAACAGCCATCATTTACGCCCCAGACACGTTTTCAGTACGGAATGGCGTCTGACCCCAAACACTCTACCATCGAGTCCACAGAGTGTCGTTCTCCTTTGCCACCCGCTCAATCCCCTCCACGGTTTGAGTCCCGCTGTAGTTCTCCATTGCAGCTGGACCTGCTTCAGATGGAGGAAAAGCAGGACTCTCACACAGCAGCACCCCAGTCCAGCACCCAGGGTAATAGCGGTTCAGTACGGGACAAAAACAACACCTCCATCAATAGCGCTTCTTCTGCGATGGATGACCTACAGCAGGTAAAGGGCTACAAACGCATGAACGATTTTGAACACCTTGCATATCATGAGCTTGACGGTTTCCGTCTTTTGCCTGATTTTCTCTGACTGCTCTTCCAGGCGTGTTGTCCAGGTAACGGTGGACACTGTGGTGACCGCTCCTCATCCAGCAGCATGTTGGACCTGTTGTTGCAGGAAGACTCTCATTCCGGCATGGACTCTGCCATGTCAGCATCTACTGGCTCTACTTCCAATGACTGCAACACCTCTAACAGTGGAACAGGTCACTGCAAGTTAATGCTTTACATTAACATAAACACATTTATGCTAAAAAAAAAAAACTTAACACAGTCGATCATCAAGTCTTGGAATTGCAAACAATAGACTACTAAATTAATATTTGTCGGCCTCATTTTTATCCATAAGGTACGTGGGCGTTGAATTATTTACTTTATTCGAATGACAAATTCACCAGAAGCGTAATTTACCTCTGTATCGTTGACTGAGATTGTATACAACAATAAAAGATTGATCCCAAAAAAATAATTGACCTCTGTATGAAGTCAATCCAGATGGTTGACCACCAGAGGACGTCAGCGACTGATTGATTCATTACATTTAGAATTGGATGATTTTATTAAGATACTATGTACAAGAATACCAATATGCCGACTTCAGCATTATGATGTCATGTTCTTTACTATAGATTAGTCATACTAGTCAGACTTTTTATCTAAGATCATCATATAGCATCAGCTTGTTTTGCATTTTGTCTTCCAGGAAGCAACACAAGCAAGTATTATGGCAGTATGGACTCCTCAGAAAACTATCACAAGAGTGAAGACATAATAAAGGAACAGGAGGAGAATTTTAAGTGTGTTCTTCAAGAGCCTGTTTGGAGACTTACGGCCAATGATGACAACTGTGTCATGATGACCTATCAAGTGCCATCAGGGTGAGTCTGTTCTGTTTGAATTTGGTAGAAGAGAGAATTGGGTGTAGGTTAAGTTCACCCAAAAATCATTCCAAACCCATACGACTTTTGTTCATCTGTGAAAGATTTTTTGAAGAAAAATGAAGATTTTTTTTAATAAACCCTGAGATGTTTCTGTCCCTCAGTTGAGAATTCATTCCACCTAATCCTTTCTAACTTAAAAAACGAAACATTGAAAGACTGTAAAAGAAATCTATATGAATCAAGTCATTTAATCCAAGTCTTCTGAAAGGAGACAGTACGTTTTTATTGCATGAACAGATTTAAGTTTAATTTAATTGAACATTGTAACTGAGCTGCTAATTCAGTGAGTAAATGATAACATCTAGTTAAATTAACACAACAAAAAAGCTTTTAAAGGTCTACACTGTCTGAAATCTGATCCGGTCGCTGCTCTAACTTTTCTTTGGTATTGACATACTTCACACTGAAACAGAATAATGAATAAAGCAGGGTTTTTATCTTTGTGCACATTGCTGCCATCTTTCCCACAGCAAACGAATGGTTTGAAGGGAATGATTAGAAGGCATTAAACTGATTTAATCAGAGAATGAATGGCAAAATGTTCAAACTTTTTTTTTCAATGTATTCCTTTCACGCCAAAGTAAATAATGTGAATTTTTCAATTCATTTTGATTTTAAACTAAGAAAAAAAAAAAAAAAAGCTATGTTGGTGTTTTGGGACAGGGATATGGACAAGGTTCTAGGGGAAGATCGGGAGCGGTTAAGGCGCATGCAGAAGAACCAGCCCCGTTTCTCTTCTGAACAGCGTAGAGAACTGATTGATCAGCACCCCTGGATGAGGAGAGGAGCATTACCCAATGCCATCAATGTCATGGTATGTGACTTTAGGGGAAGCCTATATATAAATAAAAGAATACAAAAATGTATCACATTATTATACTTTTTTTTTTTTTTAAGGATTCTTTTTCATATTTGTCTTAGTCACACAAAAAAAAAAAAAAATATATATATATATATATATATATATATATATATATTTCCTATCTAGGAAACATAAAAAAATATATCACATTATTATTATTTTTTTTAATTAATTTTCCATTTCATTGTTTACAGTTGCATGTGTTCACAGCTGAAAGACTCTGTATGTGTTTGTGTAGGAGTGTATGTTCTGCGAGAATGACGTATCTGCCCCGCTAGAAGAAGACTTTTAGGAGGAGAAGTGGTACAAGATGGACGAGGGTCTCTTTCACAGGAGCAGGAGAAACCTAGTGTATAAACACTTTTCACTTATCTCAGCCAGCAGAGGGCAACAGGACCTTTCAGTTTCCCTCCTGTACACACAAAGTAAAATCGTCTGGGAGTATTTACTCTGGTGTCCTTTTTCAGTTTAAAAGATGATGAATGTGTTTGTGTGTGTATGTTCCTGTTTTTCTGTTCTGGTGGGACTTAAACCTGAATACACACAGACTCCTGTCACGGTGGGGGACCTAAATTGAGGTTCCCAAGGGCAAAGCAGTTCATGAATCACACAGAATAATCTTTAGACAATCTAAAATTGCAGAAAGTTTTCTGTAAGGGTAGGTTTAGGTGCTTACAACGAAAGTACGATCTGCACAGTATAAAAACCAATACGGCTCATAAGGAGAGCTGACCAGACGTGTGTGTGTGTGTATGTGTGTGAAGATAAAAGTATGCCAGATAGTTGATCGAATAACCCAAAGATGCTATTTAAATGTGCAAACTCTGATTGGATGGAACCGCTGTCACATGGACCTAACATATTCAGTGGCTGTGCGTCTTCATAGCTTTACAGTTCACTTCTACTGTTCGAATGTGTAGCTATAGCAGTGTTTTTCTCAGTGTATTGATGCTTATTTTTCATTATAAACACAAGTCCTATTCTGAACACAACAGTATATGGGTCAATGCTTTTTGCTAAGAAATCGAAACCAGGAAATGAAACGCCACTTACTGTGAATTTGGGGACCATTCCACCCAATAAGCTGCGGCCAATAACACATGACCAGTCTTACAGGATCCTTGTGTCATTTTTTGAGAAGACAGCAAGTATTTGTTGTGTGTCTTCAGGGATGTGCAATCATGGCAACTAATATTTTTTGTAGATGTCTTTTGTAAGTCATAAAACCTGACCTTGGGCTTATCTTCCTTTCTCTTCCCTTTTCTGTCATGTCTTCATTTGGCTGTTCACATGTCACACTGCCGACATTCAACAAAGATGTCAGGGCACTAGTTCTCTGAGTGGAGGAAACTAGCTGTATTATGTGTAGCATTTTGTAAAAGGTCTGAAGCTGTTCTTATCCCTGAAATACTCTTTACTTCTTTTATCTGAAATTCAGTGATTTACTGACTGTACTCAATGGCCGAAAAATTGGAACTGCCTCTACATTTGTTTCCGATTTGGGAAGTATTGAGGCAAAAGACTGAATGACAAGCTCAAAAAGAGCCATAGGGTTAAGGTAACTTTTAGTTTATTCGAATTTGTCTGATAGTCTTTAAAAGCATGTCATTTGGTTTGAGGCTGTATTTTCATCTTTCTTTTTTCAAAAAAATGTAGTAAAATAAACTTGTCACTTTATTCTTACCTTTTTAGTAATAAAAAGATGAAACCTGCACTTGTCTGTCAGCATTTTTAATTGTCTTTCATGATCTAAAATAAAAAATCTAATATGTTTTAAACATGCGAGATTAGGGGGAACTGTTGGCATACAAACTTAATCCAATTAAAGAGACGAGCAATTATTTAATTAGTGTAGAGACCTGCATATTTTGATGTCTTAAGTGCATTATTTACTTTTAAAATGCATTTGAAATGACAAGTGTCGTTTTATTTGGTAAGTCTGATTTATTCTGAATATATTTTGAGTACATCGAAAGGATAAACATTTTGCCATTGTTTTGGCATCTTAAACCTCCGAACCTACAGGTGTCGCAACCATCTACATGAACAAACTAAGAAAACTATTCAAAATGGAGCTTTAGTTTTAGTAAATTCTAAATAAAAAAAAATGCTGCATGATTTTGCATAATTTCATAATTACAATAATAGTTATTTGTAACACATAGGGGCAGAGATGTTAATTGTTCAATTTATATATTCTTAGTTAGTTTTTGTTATTATTATTATTATAATTTTTTTTTTCAAAAGTAAACCAGTTGGTGCAGGCATAAAGCATCTTGGTCACAAGGGATCTGTTTTCATCACCATCTGTTCGCGCAGTGAGCACACAGTTAGCTGACCCCTCACCCTACCCAATTTATTCTTTATCTATTCAAACCTCTATTAATTCATCTGATGAATGCAAACTAAACCCGCTCCTCAGAATTGTGCATTCTCTAAACTCTAAGGATTCTTAAGTTCCTTCAATGTCTTTGATTTAGGAATTCATCCAGATTCTTTGAGTAACATTTTATCTTACCTGACCGCATCAAATATCTGAATTCACTGATATACGTATGAACGCAATTAAGAAAAACAAAAAGTTAATATTCACACCCTATATATGAACCATACAGCTGTAAAGATTTAATATGTATCCACAAACCACAATGTAACCACATATAGTGTATATATATGCTTACCTTATAAGAAGATTACCATAAATTATTGTTTCTTCAGACAATCCGTTACTCTTAAACACAATCTGACTCTTTAAACTCACATCCCCAGGGAACTGGGAACCTTCTGGCCCAATTCTAAAGGGGGACTCTAAGCTTTATATTTAAAAAAAAGATTTTCAAATCTATGTTCATTACTAGACCCACACCTATCCCATTAAAAAAATAAACATTTTAATGTCTAACTTAAATAAACTTACAGCTTAAAATCATTATACAAGTTAAGCTAGGCACAGCAATACTGCACTACTATGAATTATAACCAATTAAATGATACTAAATGATGTTATACTTGCATTATATATATATATATATATATATATATATATTAGTATATAAACAAAAAAACATACTTTTTAATGACTACAACACAGGGCCATGGACTTTATCTATGCGACAGTCTCTGAGTGAGACTTTCTATCTATTTAACTCTACAAAAGACACAAATCAAATTTTTCGGCCCACTAAAACAAAGCAATTTCTCAATCTGTAGTATACGCCATTACAACTCACTTCTCAAGCCAGTTTGGTCTGGTTCTAAATAAACTTTTATGCTTCAAAGCATTTCCAAATGAAAAACAATATCCAGCAGGGGTATTTTAAAGTCACTGTAAATTCCATACTTTTCTGTAAGATGACGTACTTTCCCACTATGTGTGTATAAAATCCAGACATTTTCTCAAGAATATCAGTTGAGAAAAGAATTCCAGCGTACTCCAATACAGGATTAATTGAATCATGGTCTTTCAAGAGACTTCTACCATGGCCGCCACATAAACTTAGAGTGTGTGATGATGGAGGAGTTCAGGCTGTCCTCAGCTGATGCAGGACTTGCTTCGGACTCTGTCTCCTCTAGGTCAGAGCAGAGGTCCTCACTAGAATGATTGGACGGGGATGGGGAAAGAGCTGAGAATAGGTCGGACACACTGCAGCTTCCTGGACTTAGCACTTCTCCAGCTGGCCATGATCGACTAGAGGAGGAAGGCTCTGAGATGAGCTCTATGATCATCTCCTGAAGGTGATCCTCATTTAATGGCATGCACTCTAGCAGGTGGTTGAGCAGCTCTGCAGACACTGTGGCGTCGATGCCCGGGCATGTGGACACAAAAGTGTGCACCTCGTGCATGCACTGGATATAACCTGCTGCAAATCTCTCACTGGCTTCTGGATTCACAGCTTCAGCCTCTGGAAGTCCAAACACGCAAGAGTTTCACATGATTTAAGGGCAACGAATTGCCTGAATATGCAGTGCTACTGAGCTTTGGGTCATCTTACCTTTAGAACGGTTCTGTAGGACGTTCTCAACTCGTTTTACTGTTAATTCAAGCACCTCTGCGTTCTCCATTTTTGCCTGCAGCTGAAGTAGATACATGTGTCTAAATATCTTTAATATTTGTTACTGTTTACACTCTATTCAGGCTATCTGTCAACTCACAAGGAGTCGGCGGTAAGGCAGTTAAGGGGAGATAAACTTACATCGTTATCTGTGAGAAGCGTCCTGAGATCCTGCAAGCTTTCATTAATGCGCGCTCGCCTCTTCTTCTCCACAATAGGTTTTCGAGTCTACCGAAGCAGAAAAACAGATGTAAACATGGTGTTTAAGCATAACACAGACTTCCTTTTTCTTTTAGGCATTCATGGATAACGCAAAATGCTTTTACCTTTCTGTCACCTTTAGCGTAAAACGCTTCCTCCTCCACATCGAAACCATTTCTGAGTCTAGCCGCGGGGGACATACCGGACTCCGCTGTCCAGAACCGCTCGGTTCGTAAATGAAAGAAGAGTAAATGTACAGTAAATACACACTTGTGAAGAAACGAGACAGGACTGGCAGCTCATCGGTGAAAGGCTTTATAGTAACTCATTTACATATGAATGAAACATTCGCGTGCGGTTGTCTGCGCTTGCTCCAGCCAATCACCGCGCGCGCTTTTGTCTCCGTCTCTGAGCGCGCACACAAGCGAAGCTCCTACATGTAACCGGTTTCGTTTATATCTAGGTATGTAGGTATATTTAACATTCCAATTCCACATATCCACATTCGTGTGATGTTTTACTGTCTTTTGGCACTTGGCTGCTTTCCTCCAACTAAAGTTCAGCTAATCAACTAATACTAATTCTGCTAATGCTTAAGATAAAAATGTTTTGTATACGGTCGTGAGAAATCTGTTCAAAATTGGGCTGTGCTCACAGAGGTCGAGGGTCGTGCGGGTGTAAGGTAATGCCGTCAGTTGGCAGCTGCACACTGCAGTCAGGGCTGAATAGGACTGCGCGAGGAGAGGGAGGGGGTGGGTGAGCGACAGGTGTCCGACTGTTCAGCTGGCGCCCGAAGGGCCTCTCTACTGACTACAGAAGAACTGTTACGAAAATACATTCTGGACACGTTAGAGTCTATAATGATAATAATAATAAACAAAATAAAATTTGCTTGAAGAAAACTAAGCCTGTTTGTCACCCGTTAGGTTTTTGTTTATTTTGATATGTGAGAGTGCTTGCATAATAACAAAAACATCAACAATAATAATTATAACATACAGTACCAGTCAAAAAATTTTGAACAGTAAGATTTTTTTTAAGACTTCTCTTCTGCTCACCAAGCCTGCAATTATTTGATAAAAAAATACAGCAGAAGCAGTAATATAGCAGTAAAATAACTAGTGTTCTTCATTTTAAATTCTAATATGTTGTTCAAGAGAGTTTATTATTATTAATAATATTTAAAACAGCTGAGTATACTGTAAAAAAAAATCAGTAAAATCTACAGTAAAATAACTGCAGCTGTGGTTGTCAGAATAACACAGTGAAAAATACGGTAACGATGTTATTTTGTTTTACGGTTTTATACGGTTAAATACCGTAACTTCTAATAATAAACTGTAATACCATACTGATATAATGTTAATATACCAACCTATAAAAGTGGTGAAATCCATTTTGTAATACTATACACTGATGCAGGTAGTGATGAGCAAGTCACATGATAAGTCAAGGCCCATCACAGGTAACTTTCAAGTAGTAATATATAGAAGGTGCTCAGCATCATTCACGCACCAAACACCATCATGGTAAGAGTTATTAAAGTAAAATGGGCAATAAACATTCATTTAAATTACATGTAATATACAACCCAAATAAACATCACTGATACAAAATAAAACTAAGCGGAAACATTGTTATTTCAAAGAAAAAGCATCAAATTCAAACTAAATTTAAAATGTTTCCCTGTAAATTCAAGAGGAATTTACCATTAACCATTTAACAGTTTTTTTACCATTAAAACCGTCACTGTTTACCGTCACAGTCATTTTTTAGTGCTTGTTTTTCAGGGTTATTTGATGAATAGTAATGATGAATAATGATGATGAATTTTTCTAAAATAAAAACCTTTTGTAACATTATACACTTCACCATTCAAAAGCTTGGAGTCAGTATAATAATAATAATAAAAATAAATGTTTTTGAGCAGCAAATCAGAATATTAGAATTATATTTATGTTCAAGTGAATAGAGTAATGATGCTAAAAATGCAGCTTTCAAATCACAGGAATAAATTACATTTTAAAATACATTCAAACAGAAAACAGGTACTTAAATAGTAAATCAGTTTGATTACACTTTACAATAAGGTTCATTAGTTACCATTGGTTGGCAACATTAGTAAACGTGAACTAAGAATACACATTGATTAATCTTAATGTTAATTTCAGCATTTACTAATTAAGATCACAAGTTGTGTTTTTAATATTTAACACACTGTAAGCTAACCTGAATAAACAACGAACAACTGTATTTTCATTTACAAAGAATAATAAATGGTGTAATAAATGCATTGTTAATTGTTTGTTCGTGTTAGTTAATACATTAACTAATGTTAACAAATGACACCTTGTAAAGTGATACCAGAAATTCACAATATTTCTGATTTTGCTGCATTTGGATCAAACAGAACAGAACAGAAGAGAACTCTTTTTACTTTTTCATACACATTTATATATTTGCATCTGAATAGGTGAGAGAAAGAACAATAACTATTACTATGTGCATGTTGCAAACCATTTCTTTATTAATGACTGTTAAAAACTGTACAAAGATGTTGATGAGGAATCAAATATGACAGTATTAGTAGCTAAATAATTTAATAAGAGTTCATTAAATATTTAAGTGTTAATTAAATAAATAAAATTATTATTAGGGGCCTTCTACAATGCAGGCTACAGTAGCGTTTACTTCAGAGAGGAAGTAGAGAGGGTCTGAAACGGGGACTATTCTGGTCTAGATCCACCTTACACACATGTGCAGGGAAACATATCTATAAGATACATATTAGAGGAGGGCCTACCACAGTCAGCACAAACTGGGTACACACAGCTCTGCATTGTGCAGACTGGCAGCATACTTATTCATTTGACATTCATACAAAGCGGCGCATACAGTTCATATTCATATGTACTGCATAAACATACATCTGGACACACCATAGTTCTACGCTCCCAGATCTCACATATTTCACCAGGGCCTCCACATCTTTAGATCATGTGGCGCTCTCATTGGAGTAGAGCACTGATTCTGAGACTGGGCGGTCTGCTCATACAAGACAGGAGAAGAAGGGCAGGTTTTTGGACTCTCCAATTCATCAGCATGGAAACCAATGTAGTCGCTGTGGTCAGAAGTAAGGCTTGTCTGGGAGTTCTTGGGCAGCTGAGGGCAGTCCTTAGCTGATCGCGGCAGAGATTTGAGTAAGTGGTTGAGCAGACGAGACCCCAAGGTTTTGTCTATCCAGTCACATGAAAGTAGAAGGTTGTGAACTTCCTGCATGCACTGGATATATCCAGTACTGTACCTCTGTTGGGCCTCTGTGTCCAGAATGGGGTCTAAGTGGAGACAAAAAGATCGTTATAATAATTAAACATCGGCAATGAAATGAGCAAATCGGTGAAATTGTTTGTTTTGGTGATATTGCTGAACGGATGAGCCTTTAGGCCAACTTTAAATGGGAAAAATTCACTTAATGTAATAAAACAAAACATGCATACTAAAACACTGCTAAATAACAACGGCCATTGCGAAGTTTGTACACTGCCCACTTTGAAAAATGCTACTGACTTACCAGAAACTCTGTTGCTCTGGATATTCTGCAAATGTTTCACCGTCATCTCCAGAATATCAGCCTTCTCTAACTTAGACTGCTGTTTTAGAATTAAAAGACAAAAGAAAAGGAAGATCATGATGAGTCCAGTAGCCTAAAAGATGTGCGTACATGGAAAAACTTAAAGGAAGAGTAGCATTTTACTTACATCAAGCCTAAAAGCTCCAACTACTGTCTCTCTCAGCTGATCTAGACAGTGATTTATTCTTTCCCTTCTCTTTCTCTCAATGAGGGGTTTCCGCAGCTTAAAAAAAGACCAAAAGTCAGAATACAAAAGTCTGCAAAATGCTTTTCATAACATACTTAGGAAGATTTTATACTGATATTACAGAATACCTTTCTCTCCTCTTTGGCGCTGACATGCCTTTGGCCTGCATTTTGCTGGAGGTTGGTAGCAGTCATCTCCAGCGGCTTCTGAGTAGTACACATCGAATTTCACTCACTCCTGTCTGAGTGCTGGGTGTTTCTAAGGCCCTCCGCGCTGTGCACGCCCTATATTTATAGGGGGGACATTAGCATCTCAATACACCAGCTCTTTGCCTGAGATATTTTCCCACACGCTCGCTCCGATCACTCACAAATGACAGGTCACCGCCTCTATTCAATGCATGAGCCCCCAAACACACACACACATAGGCCTACTCAAAGCAAACAACAGATGTCCAGCCTAGAGGCGTTCCGCACACAGAAACTACACGTTTTGTGTGTCACGTGAAAACACAGGATGGTTTTCCAAGGTGGCTTGGCATTCCCAGGATCTCATTAGAGTGTTCTGTTACAGTCAACCACCTGAGACCAAATGCCTAATCGCGCCCTGTCCCTAATAGACCTAAGCGAAACCAAATCCAATCCCAAAGGTATACAGGAGTCAGAGCTCTGATGAATAAATGAAATTTAACAAAAGAAAACAAAAATAATACTTAAATTGTATAAAATTACAAAATATAAAACATAATACAACCTCAAAACATGCATTAATATATGGTTAAAGAAGTCTTTTAGAAAAGAGAAGTAGGTAGGTTAACTAGGCCAATAAGTTGAATGACTTCTCCCTCCAGCAGTGAATGTGAGCAGATGTCAGAGTGCTCTCAGCCATGGGCAGATGTCTGTGAATTAATTTCTGATCTGTTTGACTAGAGCCACGCGACTGCCAGCAGAGCACACAGACGTGGGAAACTCCACCGGACAAAACCGCTCATTGATCCACGGCTAATGAGAGTGACCCGGTGAAGGGAGGAGGGGGAAGCGAGTTGGGAAGTGCAGTGCAGTTGTGTAGTAGGCAGGTGCACTCGTTTTTTCTCTTTTCAGCAAGTGCACATTGACAGGTTAGGTCAAGGTAGGTTAACGCAGCAGAACGTTTGCCGTTTCTATTTAAAAACGATCAACACAATTTGTTACAAACGTCATATCCGCATTGATTGTTACTGATTGAAAGTTACTGCGCATGCGTGCTTTTGTGGCTCTAACTTTACTTCGGCAAATGTCCCGCAAAATCCTTTTAGAGTAGATTTGTTTTTTTATAACAAGCGAAATATGTTCGCTGTGTAAACCAGACGGATTTATTAAAATATGCTAGAAATTCATTCTCTGCCAGCAGGAGGCGCTTTAAGCACGAGAAACGAGAGGTTTCCCCCGGTAACGGCTGTAGACAAAACAGCTCTGAGCTTACAAACGTTGCCTTTGTGCTTGCAGGATGAAATGACAATGACAGGTCGTCACAAATAAATACATGTTTGGTAAACACATCCAGCGGCACAATAACCTGAGTCCAACTTCATTAATCATCATTAGCTTATCATTAGTTTGAAGCCAGTGGCACGAACCACCCCAATAAACAAACAGACTGGAAGGTTATTTCGGTACAGGCACGCGCACCCGATGAAAGCATCTCACACTTGAACTCGCGCCCACATTTTAAGAGAGAAAGCACTAGCTTGTATGCTCGACAATTAAACGGCGCCAGGTTAGATAGACAGCGAATCCTTGAATTAAGCTTTACTGATTTTTTTTTTTTTGTAATATATTTGTAGAAATGTTTGAGATGTTTTCAGTAATCAAGATTTTACATTGCCAGGGGAATTTTTTTCTAGTGCATTTACAGTTATTGCTTTATGTGTGGTTTTGTTTTCATCATCTTTCAAACATATTTGGTGTCTTAGGTTAGTACTTTACTGTTTCCAGTTTTCCACCCCAGCCCTAACGTTACC
>JAUCMU010000027.1:2898517-2909523 GCA_032275025.1 Enteromius treurensis | reverse complement strand
CTCGTAATATCTGCGCTCCATTGATAATGGCTTTTGAGACACGCTTAACTCTGAGTTAGTCTACTCAGAGTTGATTGGACTTACTCAAAACCGCTGTTCTGAAACCCAAAACTCTGAGTTTTTAATCTCTGGGTTGGCCAACTCAGAGTTCAAGTTTGAACCTCCTTTGAGAAATAGGCCCCTGATCTGTACTTTTTTCTTGACTTTTGTTGTTTATCAGTATGATGTACACATTGTGTTGGAAGCCCCCTTTGATTTGACATTTTACGTCTGTAAGTATTTGAACTTTTTTCAAGAATATGAACTTATCTCATTTCCATTCAGCTCACACTGCAATGCACAATTGTTGCTATGACAGCAACACCAGGATGAGCTTTGAAAGAGCAACCAATCCAAGATCAAGCCAAAACATCAATAATCAAATCAGCATACGAAGAATGGACACCAATACTAAAACAGGCAGTTGCTGCTAATATAACAACAGTAGTAAGCATATTTAATAAACAAGAAAATCAGTAGCTATTTAAAAATACAGACGATCACTGCATTTTAATCCTGACATAAACAAAGATGCTACACACACGTGGCATCAGCAGTTTTTTATTTAAATTAGATTAATAATAAATAGATAATTTCAACATCTGATGCAAAATCAAAATCCTCAGACTTCAGCTTCAGATGAGCTGAATGAAATCGCAAACTTGCTAGGCTCACACTGTACGATGTTTATTAGTCCTTTACGATTGTTGCTTGTCTGACTTTACGAACATGATAATCGTGTCACAATGTCAGACTGCGCTGTAGTTTATGGAAATCTCTAGCATTAATTCTGATCATGGCTTGTCTTGAAAAACAGAGACAGTTTGGCGTTTTTTGTAGGAGAATTCACACAGCAGGTCTGTGCGCCAAATCTTCGGACACTGCCAGAATTTCATCAAAGGTAAAATCTGACCGCAACAGCCATTAATTGTCTGTCGGTGAAGACTTCAAACCAGTAATCAAAGACTTTATAATATGACATACAAACATTCTAAATTACTTTTAGGCTCAATTTTCTATAAATCTGATTAAAAATATAAAATAGATTGTGGCAAGAATTATAAAATAAAACAATTTCAAGTGTTGGTCCTGTAATGAGGAGGTTTCAAGCACTGACCTGTTGCGCTCGCAATGATTCTAGTTCTCTCTCCAGACGAGTGCGTAGACGTCGTTCCAGCTGCTCACGTTTCTCACATGCGACCTGGAGTTGTGCTAGTGCCTGCTGCAACCGTTCCACCCGCTCCACATACTTCTGCTTTTTACTCAACTACAGCACACAGACAGACAGAAGAGACATTCACTAAAGATGACTGATGACTGTTTAGTGGGTGTTTTACGTCAGGTCACTCCTTAATCCAAATCAACATACATTAATAGTAACTAACAATTATTGAATAATCCTTATATATGTGGCCTTACAATCAGCATGTGGCTAGATTGTAATGATATGAGATTAAAAGTTTATTCGATCTATTGCTACATTGAATTGCCCATTCAATATAATAAAACAAACTCTGTCCATAGCTATAGCACGCCAATAATGGTTCATAACTGTTGCCTAAAACTGTCTCTCGGGGATGTCAACTCTTGTGGATATCAGACCAAAATGTCTAGAATGTCAATGTTAATGGCACTGAATTAATATAACTTTTACATCCCAAAATTACTGTTGATTTTTTATTTTTATTTTTTTAGCAAAGCACCATTGTTGTGATCAATGTTTGTGTACTTATACATTAATAAAAAAAAAAAAAGATGGATTACTTTTTGTGATGAGGGTCGAACACCAATAAAATAGAAATAATATAAAAAATGCTTAAGTTGATTCACTATTACTATTATAAATGCTGTCTCATAAATACAAAGATGCTTTGGCATAATTTAAAACACTAATCATACAAACCTCAACAATGGTGACAATCATCAAACTCATATAAACAGATCAACTGCAATGCATGCTGGGAGTCATGAATGAGTACTCTGTTGATACCCAGCATGCATTTCAGCATCAAATGTTCTTTTGTTTACTGTTACCATTGTGGAGTTTCATACACTAATTCTTCATGTCTAATTTATTCAGCAGTTTCATGAGTTTTTTTAGCCTTTTTCTGCTAATTCATAGAATATTAGCTGTACCACTGCTTTAATCTCAATGTAGTATCACACCTGTGATCAATTATTGAAGTTCCCAGGAGATCTTACTGTTCATTGTCAAGTTTTATAAGATTTGCTTTGTTTTATTTTTATACTGTGAAATAATTTTTCAGTACATATTCTCTATGAGTTTTAAGGGATAATATAAATGAATGTAGGGGAACTTTAAACCTACAAGTGTCACACAGCCTACACTGCAATTTCATATGCAAGTTACCAAAACCATATATTAGCTAGATATGCATTTCTAATCATTTTAATCACAAAGCTAGTTTCATTCAGTTTGTGAAAAGTGTAATGTTGATGAAAGCGCAATTAATATTTACTTAAAAAAATTATCTATTAGGGTAAGACTCACCTCTTCCTCTAGTTTAAGGACTTTACTCTGAGCATTATTTAAAGCCTGCTCTAAAATCTTAATGTGTCGTCGCTGATCCTCATTGGCTGATCGGAAATTGTCTGCCTCTATCTCTAATTTTTCCAGATCTTTCAGGCTTTCTCTTCCTGAGGAAAAAAATAAATAAAAGCTGTTTTAGAGGACTTAAAGGTGCACTGTGAGGTTGTTTTTTGTGTATTTATTTAGTATTTTTTGGATGTAGTTGCCAATAACACAAAGCTGCAGTGGCTAGGGGCGTTTAAGTTTAGGAAAACAGACTTTTCAAGCATTAATGAGAACCCATGTAGACAGAGAATGTTTTTGGCATGTCTTGTGACGCCACCAAACCAGATACAAATTAGGCTGGAATTGTTTTGTAACGTCAACTTTATATTCTGTCTTTAACTAGCTATGTGTGACAGGCTAGAGTTATACTTAGTTTTGCTCTACTCTGGAAATCCGATGGTTTATGGTACAACTGTTCTTGCCTGTGAGCACCTCAAGACTGGCAGAAAAAAGAAAGTCCTATAAGGCATGACATAAGTAAAGATGAATATTGTTAACCTTTCATTTGTAAAATATAAAACAGTTTTGAAAACTCTTTTTATGTACTGTACTTGCTCAATAATGGAATTATCCCCAGAGAGAGATTTGAGTGCAAAAGAGGAAGAGGGATGTGACAGGAAGGAAGGAAAGCAGGAAATGGTTTGGGTTGAGTAGCTAGACACATATTTTTAACAGTGAATAGACTCAGCAAAAAGTGAGCATACTCGTGTGATGATTTGTAATTAGGAATAAAATCCCACTTTGTGAAAGATAAAGGTGTCCTTCATCTTGTCCCTTCAGCTCCTGACTGGCTAGCTGTTGATTGGCTGTTTCCAAACGTTCTAAAAAAAACAGGACACAAGAACAGCTAAAGTACGCTGTAACAACAAACAAACAAATGCAATACTATAGCTACCTAATCACAAAGTGAAGAAATAAAATTAGTTTGAATTTGTATAAACCACAGTTTGTAACCAAAGCACGTTCATTTTAAATAATCTCACCTCTCAAGTCTCTGTTAAAATCATGAAGACGCCTGATCTCCGCCTCTAGCTTATTCCTCATGGTCTTTTCCAGAGCATCCCGTTTGGATGAGCTCTTCACTAAACCCTCATATGCCTCTGACAGGCGCACAGTCTCTGCCTCCAACTAGAAATACGGCATAAACCAGCATGAAAGTGTCCTCCTCAGCATGCTGAAGTAGTCATACTGGGCAGTATCTCAACAATATTTTCATCAAAACAGCAACCTGTTCCTGTTAGTTTTCCCCCCATTATTCGCTACTTTCTCACACATGTTTAATAATATTACTTTGCATGTTTCAATATTACTTTGCATAATTTAATATTAGTTTCTGTTATAAGAGCACTTTCAAGTAAATAGCCTATAATAATGAGTAGTTTTGACGATCACAGACCCAAATTCTGTTTCTTCTTTGCTACTAAAATGGATAAACAGACAAGTACCCGCTGTAGTTTGCTGGCCTTCTCATTTTGCTTTTGAAGTTCTTGTCTAAGGCTCTGGTTCTCTTCTATTAGGTTCTCCAGCATCTGCTTGCCATGGTTTACCATGGAAAATGTTTCCCCTGGGAAAGGCTGTCCAAAAGGGGCCACGCAAGAAAACAGCCCCTGGGTTACAGATCCAGTCTGAGCTGGAGGAAATGCCAGCGACTGAGATAGGGATATAGCCTGATATTGTTGCTGAGAAGCCTGTGAGGGCATGATACAAGTCTCAGACGTCATGGGACTGGTCTGTGTTTGGTACTGTGATGTAGACAAAGGGCATTGTCTAAAATACAGAAAGACAGCAAGTGAAATGTAAAAAAAGAGAACACCTGTTCATCAAATGTGTATACGAATTTCATATATAACCATAACTATAAAGTTAAGAGTCAATTTAAAGCAGAGACAACTATGATCAAGTCACTATTGTTTTGGGTTCCAGCATAAACACTGAGAAAGAGTTTTAACGGTCCAACATATCAGTGTTTGCCTGAACCTAAGCAGTTTAAGTTTCTGTTACCTTGCTATATTTCTAAGTGGCGCTGTCTCCAACATGGCTGCTGTCAAGGTATCACTGCTGAAGTGGCCATGTTCCAGAGAATCTGAGTTGCTGTGTAATGTGGGCGAAAGTATAGTCTGTACCTTGAACTTAAAGGGATATTCTGGGGGAGGTCCTCTTTGATCCAGGGCCCATTGTGGAGAGTTTAAGGGTTGTGGTGGCAGTTGTAGAGTACTCATGGAGGTCTTACTAGTTAGCGAGAGAGAATCTGCTGTATTATCAGCTCCACAAAGAGCAGTGTCTCCTGTACAAGGTGAATTAGACGGTCCAACACTTTGCTTAGCTCCACTGCATTCTACATTGAGTTGCATGATCCTTTCACTTAGAGAGCGAACATGACCCTGTTTCAACTCTGCCAGACCTTCATCACAAAGAAACGTACCACCAGTGCCCCCTTGCTGGACCCATGATTGACCCTCCAAATAAGCCTTCATGGGAACTGCGGAGAGAGAGGTGTAAGAGGATGAAAGAGAAGGAGGGGAAGAAAGTGGGCGAGTGTTAGAAAGTGATGGCAGACTGGGACTGCCAAACATTGTTGTCGACTGTTGCATCTGCAGCAATGAGTTGTGTTGCAGCTGACTCTGGTAGACAATGTTTTTATTGCCCTCTTTGTGAAAGTCCTGGTCCTGATTTTGTTGAAAATTGTTTGACGGGTCATCTGGAATTTGAATACTCTGGTGATTGTGGCCAGGGATTTGGGACTGAGGATCTGTCGGACTTTGCTGCCCTCTGTAAAGCTGAGACTGGATTTTAGCTTCCTCGTATGATGGAAGCTCCAGGGTGTCAAATCCAGGTGAAGTCTGGGCTGCTTGGACTGCACTACCTACACCCTGGCTCACACCAGTTTTTTCCATGGAGCTGCTGTCCACTTGATGCTCCTGGCCTTGAGGTTCCTGTCGAGACTGAAACTGTAGGGGCATAAGCTGATATGAATGGGCTACTTGACCCTCCTTTTGAAGGAGTAGGTTTTCTGCAGATGTGGGGTTGCTTGGCATCTGAGAGCTGTTGTTTTCCACCCCTCCTCTGATTCCACTTGTTCCGTATCTGAGATGTTCTTGCATAAGTCTTTGAAGCACGGTTCCAGATGCACTCTCCTCAGAACCATGCATGTCTGCTGCTGCACGGGTAGGCAAAAGGTAGCACGGATATGTTCAGAGGAATTTGATGATATTATCTGCAAAATAAAAGAGGTCAATAATTATTCGGTAACACTTTACTTGAAGGGGTTTGCATAAGACTGACATGACATACGTCATGAATATGAAGGAGGTTTTATGCATGTTTATTACAACTGTTATTAAGTGCCATTCTCTCCATTTTATTTTGCAAAGATGACATTGTTTGAGATGCCTTTGTCATGACAACTTGACATAAACCATACATCAGAATCAGGGGCTGGAGATGGGTAGAGATGGGTGTGTTGAGGAGTCAGGGGTGGAGATGGGTAGGTTTATGGGTAGAGATGGGTGGATTGAGGAGTCAGGGGGTGGAGTTGGGCAGGTTTATGGAAAGAGATGGGTAGGTTGAGGAGTCAGGGTGTGGAGATGGGTAGGTTTATGGGTAGAGATGGGTGGGTTGAGGAGTCAGGGGGTGGAGTTGGGTAGGTTTATGGGTAGAGATGGGTGGGTTGAGGAGTCAGGGGGTGGAGTTGGGTAGGTTTATGGGTAGAGATGTGTGGGTTGAGGAGTCAGGGGGTGGAGTTGGGTAGGTTTATGGGTAGAGATGGGTGGGTTGAGGAGTCAGAGGGTGGAGATGGGTAGGTTTAGGTATATGTAAGGTGGGAAGAGTTGGATCTGAATCAAACCACACCCCCTGGAGCCCACAAGGCTTGCATTTGTCAATAAAATGTCATTAATTGTTAATACTATGTCAAATTATTTTATGACAACATCATGAATACTTTTCTTGACCTCAAGTACAGTGGTACAAATTGAATTTGTCATTGCAATGTCGTCAAGTGTTAATTTTCTGTCAAATTATTTTATAACAAAATATTTCTTTTATTTATTTGTTTCATTTATTTGATATAGCCTAAGTAATGTCAAGTTGTTATGACAAAGACACTGACAGGTTATGATGTATTGGTTCATGTTAAATTGTCTTGACAAAGGCATCTCAAACAATGTCATCTTTGCATTAAAAAGGACATAGCTGAGCGAATGACACAACAGTTGTCATAAACATTCATAAAACCTCCTTCACATTCATGACATATGTTATGTTATGAAGGTCAATCCAATAGAGCTACAAAAACATAAAGAATATTATCAAGATTTCCTTCTGACTTTTAAAAGATAATGCATTTAAAACAAAATGATCATGCTTACGGACAGGGACATGATTATGCCCTGACAACTGGGTTGGTCCTGCAGGTTTTTAATACAAATTTCAAAAACATTTTTTTTAAATGTTTCAGACAATTTCAAACTTAAAACACCAATCTGAATTTTACAGTGAACCCCCTCTATTTGAAGCATTATGTATGCATCAGTTTATTATACTGGTAGACTTGTTCAAAGGTGCTTTTTTTACATATAGTCAAATTTCTATTTGGAACCCTATCATCCTGAAGAACCCTTTTGTGCTGAAATTGTTTATTCGGTTAGCATTTAGCTTTTAATTCCCACCTTTGTTTTTTCAACAACTGGCAGAGCCCTCACAACTGATTTTCTAGAGCTCAACCATCCAACTGGACTGCCAGCAAATACTCAGCAGGTAAATGATTTTATTTTTTAAATTTTTAATAGTTATTTTAACAGAACGCAACCCCATATGATAAATGGGCATGAAGGCATCATTTGAGATTATGAAGATGTGTCACTGATTGCATTTTCTTCTTTGCATCTATTTTGTGTTTTTAAATAATTTCTTTATGTATTCATTTGTGTTCAATTGTCGTTTAATTGTTGTGTATTCAGCTTTAACTGTTAGAGCACTGCCATTTTTCACTGTCATACAAGTTTAATTAAATTAAAAAGTATTTAATTGACATGGCTTGCCATTTACTATGTAAACCCATAATAGAGGCTGCAAGACATATTAAGAAAAGGCAAGTCAGTGATGTGAAAATAATATTAACGGATAGTTCCGGTCCTTGATTCTGATTGGCTGAGCCAAGTTTCGAAGCTGTTGTAAATTACTCTACACACATACACCTTTGTTTACATTTGTGTGTTGCTCTGCAACCACTTTGCTGGAACCGCACTGTTTCTGATGAACTACATTGTTTGGCAAAAGAATAATGTTTTTATTAATATCATTACATTTAATTTGCTCATTTTGTGAAACCTTATGTAAACCCCCAGCTAAGGGGTTGTTGTGCATAACAAACAGAAACAGTTGTGCATAACAATGGCCCTTAGCTGTTATAAATTCACTATAAACCATGACTTCTTGGTGGTTATTACTTTACTTAAAAATGATTAGAGTTCAATTATATACTTCTTATTAGCACTCAAATAAATTTGTATTTATTGGACCCAGGATCTGCCTTTGTCAACCAATAATAATGACACTGCATTCTCCACTGGGTGCTTTACAGTAAATTATTTTCTCACATTGAAAATGTGGAAGTGGAGGTGATAGAACAGACTTTGTTGACTTTTCAACTATACTGGACAAAAAAACGCTTAATAAAAACTTAAATATATATATTAACACTATAAAATTATAATACACTTTTTGTGGTGTGTGGAACATTCAAATATGCTTGTTTCTGTTAAGCTCCGCAAAATACTGAGCATGCATAAAGGAACAAGATCAATGCCAACCTATTGAAGGCTGAATTCCAGAAGAAAAGCTGCTCTAGAACCCTTCAGTTTTGTTTTTACCCTGATGCAAACATGCTGATTTACATCAGAAATGCACTTATTAATGTACGTATTAAATTTGTGAACTCCAGCGTGTTTAGTCTATAATAAACAGCCGTTATGGTTAGTTACTTTCAGAATCAGAATGATCTTCGCTTTATAGCCAGGTTGTTTTAGTGACAGAAGCCACACAGTGCAGACAATGACAGCGATAAGACTGGAAACGGACAATAAAAATAATAACACACAAAATAGCATTATATAACACAATATATAAAACAGACAATTATGTACAGCTATGATATGTGCAAATTTAAATGCAAATACATATGTGTGTCAATATATAATATAGCTGTGTGTCCTTGATGTAAACAAGCCTTGGCCTTAAATGCAACCAGATTCTAGGATTTGATGTGCTTTTAATATATGTCTTACATCTAACAAATTAAATGAAATAATTATAGGGTAATATTAACTTTTTTTTAGTAGCTACTCAATCTAGCTGAATTAACTTGGATGCATTTGCTTACATCAACAAAACAATATTCACATATAGGATAGAAATACCTCACATCTGCACTTTATTTTTCCAGAGTTTCTATATTTGTATAAAAAAAGATCAACAATGCACCACGAGCGAAATGACTTGAGGACAGGGAAACGCACCAGAGAAACCAAAAATAGAACCACCAGATGAACTTAAGCATTACGTCGCCAGCTATTAAAACCCCATATCGCGGACAGGACGCTTGAAACATTACAAAACATTCAGAATCAAAGCATATATATATAAATATATATGTATTCAGTCGATGCTTAAAGTTTATGCAATCAGACATGAAAAGCTTTATACTTGTACTTTACCAAGTAATCCACTGCATTAAAAAAAATAAACGTATGGGTGAAGAAACCCTGCTGCTGAGAGCTGGTAAACATGAGTCGCGCATCACGTTACTTTGATCACATCATCCGCTACATTTGAATCCACTGAGGAAACTTCGGAAAACACGACAAAATTAGCAAAGTTAGATATTTGTCATATTTACCTAGCGAGATCCTGATACAGATTACTCGATACATCAAAGATAAGAGTTTTTGTTAGTGAATTTTGCCGGACGCTTTTCAGCTGTTGGATATCTGCTGTTGAACACATTTGACTGACTTGCAACAATCATGTCCATTCACTGTGGTATGGCAGGAATGCGTGCCCGGACCGCTAGGCAACATGGGCTCCTGGGTCCTAGCACCAGTTAAGGATACACACGTGGGCATGAATATGTTGACTTTCAGGATCTGGAAAACCCGCCGCAGAAAACAAACAAACACAAATATATAGACACACACATGCATACACGCACGCGGGATTATTGCGTTCAGGCATTCATTCATTAAAGCCGACAATAATTTTATAGCGCATCGACGCCGTTTTTTTATTACTATGAAAGTCAGTTGCGTTGCTCACTGGCTCTGAAATCACACACAGACAAACGATGGGTCACAGGAGGGGTGCAATTTTTATGCAATTAAGCATGCACACATTAATACAAACATATAGCCTAACTGAAGGCCACAAGAAAGGGGAGTGGTTTGTGATATTTGGCGGAAAATATTGAAATGCCGCCAGGGTAGCCAATTTAGCAATTTTGTTGATTTAACATATCCTCAGACTATAGCAACTTAAAAAAAAAATAATAATAAAAAAAAAGCACTACCAACGAATTTGGGTCATTATATTTTAAAATAAAACGTGTTTTTTTCAAACAATGACATATTTTCGAGCCATTAATTTGGCAATATTTGTTATTAAATAATTAATTTTAAAAATTCCAAGCACCACAAAACTGCTTGTCCGCAAAGAGAGGAAAGTGCTTTATTTTGAGGTCAAAACAAGCTTTTAGTTGATGTCACTGGTGTGACGGAGTATTTATTTCCAAGGAATTGTAAAAAAAAAAAAAAAAAAAAAAAAAGTAATACAAATAGATTAAACTACTTGATTTAATGAGTATACCATGATTGACAACATATGGATTGATACCTTGCAGCAGACATTTTATAAAATGTCACTGGTGTTACCTTTCTTATTGGGTAACCCCAGTAAAGATCAGTAGATCAGGTCTCTGGTGATATATCGTGTCACTGGTGGTACACCATGCTGTGTTACTAAGAAGGTAACACCAGCCAAATGTAATAAATGCCATTGTAGCTAGCAAGAGGTAAGAATTTTTTTTTTAAAAAGATTAATTTTATTTTAATATAGAAATGAGGTTACCTTAAGATTAAATTGAACCTTTTGCTTGAGTCTTCTACTGCTTCTCAAACTTGTATTCTGCAACAAAGACTATAACACTCTCACATGGTCTCCTCAAAAGTTTAGAAGAGATCTCAACCACATCACACACTATGCTCAGATCTCTTCTCAACCACCACCAGTGTGCAGCATCCACCTGGATGATGCGACGGCAGCCACAGGACAACGGCGCCAGTGCGCTCACCACACACCAGCTACAGGTGGAGAGGAGAGA
>JAUCMU010000027.1:2831135-2850992 GCA_032275025.1 Enteromius treurensis | reverse complement strand
CCTGTTTTGCCTTATCAGTTCCATCAAGGGGGAAGGTTATACAGACACTGCATTTGCAATTTGAGTTACCTCTTGGGCTGATGAAAACAGCACCAAAGCTTGTTAACACTTGTTAAATCTAACTAATAATTTGTGCCCGATTGGACCAAACGCTACATCAGTAACACTTTCGATGGTCCATTTTAGACATTCTACTAGCAGTAACTTTGCAACTGCATGCCAATTAATAGCCATTACAGTCTGCTTAATAACTTCTAACACTATTTTTGTACCCTATCAGTCTCTTGAGAGTTAGTAGACATGCTGTTGCAAGTTAATGGCAAGTAGTTGACATGTTGTTACAGAGGTACTTATAGTAAGTAGAATGTTTCAAGTGGATTATTAAAATAAAGTGTAACCAATTTATCAAGCTCCTTTTAGGCCTTGTAGTGCAAATTTTGGCACTTTAACACATTTTTTTCTGCCCTGTTATTAGGATGAATCAGAAGTTATCCTAGCATGCATTCAAAGCCTCAAGAAATGAACCACCTTTCAGCACATAGATGGAAATAAAAATATACAAACTGTCTTTTCCATAGCTGATAAACTTCATTCAGACTCATTTAAACATGGCAACACGTGGTGCTTAAGTACTGGTGCCAGTTGCATTAATATAGTCACCATGTTAAAACTTTGTCTTAAGAGCTAGATTGACTAACTAGCAGTTAATCATGTGGTAATCAATCTTAATTTTCAGATTTAAATGTTATTGTGTGACTGATTATATATAAAAAAGACAAGTCTTTCAGAAGCAAATACGATGACTAACTTTTAAGACTAGTTTAAGCAGTTTATGCACATGGCTCCTGCTCTTTGCAGAACAGCAATGGGAGTTTCCGGATCAGTAGGCGAGGACAGACCGAAGGGGATTTCTGACTGTTACCTGATTTACTCACATTACTGTGATGGTGACGGTTGTGTTTTTTTATAGAATCACATAATCAATCATTCTTTATATTTTAAAACATGATCATATTAAAATGTAAATTAATTTATATTTTAATTTTCATTGTCAGCAGCTTTAGCATTCTGCAGAATAACTGATTTCCACAATGAAAAAGTCAATTGGTTGAGTAAAGGATGATTTTCATTTTCGACTTAACGAAATGTTATCCTTTAATGTTGATCAAAGTAAACTATGAGAAAAGACCATAGTTAAAGATTAACCAATAAAACCCATAATTGCTGTAGCTACATAATAAAGGAAAGCATCTGATTAGTGTAAATAAAGCTCTTTATTCATTCTTAAATAGGAAGTGAAAGGTCATTAATGAAGTACAGTAGCTTTGCAGTCACAGTGATACATCCCAGGCATTTTATTTAATAATAAAGTATCTTTGCATAGCAGCAGTGGAGACTGCTTGTGCATTTGGCTTTCACAATATCTGCCACTAGTACTTTGTATTACTTATGTTGTTTTATTATCTTATCTTATTTAGCATTTTTCTGCAAGAATAACATTTTTATTAACCATCAAACAATAAAAGTGCAGTTAGTGACTCTCAACCATGTCAGCAAACCGAAACATTCGAAATGACTGACAGATGAAGCATTTCTGAAGTGTTTATGAACCACTTTCTAGATAAACTTTGCAGTTTACAGAGCCTGGGACTGTCACAGAGGCATGACAGAAATTACCGGTCAGACATTAAAATACACCTATTTCAGTGAAATTTGTCATTTTGTTAATTGAATTACATAAATTTTCAAATCGTGTAAATCGCTGGATTTTTTTAATGGAGAATGCTTTCCAAAGGTTAAACAGCCAAAAAAAAAATAATAATAATTCAACAAGTTTATTTAAAAGCAAAAGCAAGCAAGATAGAGGCATGTTAATTAAAAAACACTAAACCTAAGCAGCAGTGGGCTGCAAGGAGATTGTACAAATTGACAATTCTTGAGGATTAATCCTGGTATTAAGACATTATGGCCTGGTTTCACAAACGGGGCTTAGCTTAAGCCAGGACTAGGCATTAGTTAAATTAAGATATTTAAGCAACTTTTACAAAAATGCCTTATAAGAAAATATTACAGGTGTGCATCTTAACACTGAACAATGACATTGACATGTTTTTAGACATGTCAGAGCAAGATATTTTCATCTGAGATAGCTCAAACATGCAATTTAGTCTGGGACTAGCTTAAGTCTTTTCTGTGAAACTGGGGGTAAGTCTGTTATCAGTGAGTATGTTAGAAACTCCATTTATTCAACTGTTGTCTGCATTTTGGATGGCTAAGTCAATGCTTATTGGCAAAAAAAAACAAAAAACGATTTTGATGACAATCAAAATGCTACTTCTATTCTGGGTTGTTGTCTACATCCAGCACTTTCTTGTCCTCTTTCACTTCTGTCCTGTCCTCTTCAGTCTCTTCCTTCTCTTCTTTTTCTTCCTGTTCACAGTCAGAAGGTTCATATCCTCCTTCAGTTACTTCCTCCTTATTTCCTATATCGGTTATTTGGTTCCCCTCATTTTCTTGGGGTACATCTCTTTGCTCTGTCCTGTCATTTTCCTCTTGTGGGTCATTGGTGGGTTGAGCAGAGTCCATTTTATCTTCTGTGTCCTCCTGCGAAGGCCCACCTATCAATTCCCCTTCATTTCCATTCTGCCGTTGACTCTCTGGTTCACATGGAGAGTCATTTCCCTGGTTCCATTTTGCCTCCTCACATGCTGATTTCCTGTGTTGTCGTGTGGGCAGACGCCGCTTGAAAGACAACCTAGCTCGACTCTGTGAAGTGAATGCAAAAAATCATACACTGAATTCATACATTAAAAAAACTACAGACTACTAACTAATTTATTTACTTTGTTTCAAAACATGCTTAGCTGCAATGCTACATAGACAACATGCTAACTGGTTTAACTCATTAATGAAACACTAGATTAGCTGTAACTCCACATACCACACAAATAGACCTCATTATGTTTATCACACGGATCAGATTGGATGAGATGGGAGGTGGGGGAGATTTGGGAGGTGGGGGAGATTAGATGTGATGCTACCGAACCAGCAGAGGGAGCTTGGATGAGTTAAACGTAGAGCACAAATTCCTAGTATGGGAAAACCATACCTGGCCACATCGTCTTTTGTTACTTTGGATTGCCCTATTGGATTTTGACCCAGGACTGTTACCTGTGTTTTTTGAATGTTTCACTACCTGCCCTGACCATTGCTTACATACTGGATTACGATTCTGTCTCGCCTTAGATATTATTGTTTGCTGTTATTTGGACCTTGTCTGTTTTGACCATGCTGTGCATTGTAAATAAAGCTGCATTTGGATCTTCAGCACTTGTCTGAGCCGGCCCTTGTTACAAGATGACACAAGAGTGGTCTGGCAGAGACCTTTGTTAAAGATTCAACATTTACTGTACATAAACAGCACACAACAAAGTGCTTAAACAGTATGTCCACTGAAACTGTGTTTGAACAGTGTCCACAAAAAGCTAGTGATTTGTGCGGTTTCTTGTACAGTCCTGTACGGTTAGTGCATTAGAAAATATTCACGGAATATAGCCTATTCAATCTAGCATATGCAACAAGTCTTTTGTTGGCAAAACAAATTTTGTATACACATCTTGATAACGTAAATTTATTGTTTAAACTATAACATAGCATGTTATTATGTACTATGTTGGACGGAGGGGAATGGGACATGGTCGCATCACATTTTGTTTCCTGTCTTAATAGAATCCCATTACTATTTCAATTTTAGAAATCACTAATAATGATTGTTCAAATTAATCAAACTGATTTGAAAACAGATTCGGAACTTTTGTGAATCATTGCATCAGACTTTTTAATTCTAAACAATAGCAATGTGTTGTCAGCAGGGGCGGAGTGGCAATCAGGAGAGCCGGGACTTTTCCCAGTCGGCCGGACGAAGGATTTACACAGCGGAGCAGAAATTGAGCGGCCGAAAGGCGAATGCGAACGGCCTGAGCTTATCAGAATTATTGACATTACTCAATTCTCAGCGAAAAGTGACCAATTACGCCCACAAACTCTTCCACCTAAACATCCAACCAATATTTATATCAGTTGCTCATGCTCTGTATTTTTGTCATGGTTAGTTTATCCTGCAGAACATTCATGATCACAAATAAAAAAAATAAAAAGATTGGATTTGTTTGTTTGTCCTTGTATTCCCCTTGGGAATATAGTAGGGGAGAGTGGGGACAGTTGCAATGAGTGGCAGTTGCAACATTGCTGATTTCTCGAATAAGAAATGAGCTAGAGCCATGAAACTCCCTCTGCACATGCTCCGAAGGCCTCTCCTTCTTTCTGAAAGTAAACAGCCACATTCCATCGTTCCTTCTGTGAGAACTGAAATTTGAGGTTAAAAAGTAACTTTTTTTTTACGACCAGAAGTTTTTCCATACTGTCTAAACAGTTTAAGTATTGATCTTTATAGTTATTTAGTTTGAATATGCAGTTTCTTAGCTCTTAACAGACTTAGGAACCATGTGTTAAAGCTAATGTGTTAGGCAGTTGCAACTGTCCCTCATGGCAACATTAATTACAATTAGATAAAATGGATATAAAAGGCAATTCAGGGGTTTGATAAACAACATATATCAATATAGCCATGGAAGTTAACAAAAGCAAATGGTAGGAAAAAACGCAAATTGGCCATCCTGACAGACACCCCCGAGAAAGTGGCTTTGGAGAGGGAGAAACCAAAAGCGAAGAGAAAGCCAACAAAGGTTACGAGAAAACTGACAAAGAACACACTGGAAACAAACCAAGGTATTTCTGAGAAAGAAGAAGATTTTGCATTGTCTGTTTGGAGAACTACTCCAGACCGAGAGAGGTGTGGCTACAATGTTGTCAGTGCAAGGCATGGGCTCATGAAGCCTGCAACGATGGTGGTTCCATTTACATTTGGCACAATTGTGAGTCAGATGGGGAATTGTGAATACAATGCTATGATTCTTTAATTAAAAAAATCAGTTTGTATGCTTTTGGTTTATTCATTACTGCTTGTTACTACAGTAAACTTCAATGAACTCGGTCTCTGGTCTCAAATAATCTAATAAAATGTTTGAAATATTATGCAATTATGAGTTTTATTACATCTAAATGATTGTTGCAACTGCCCCTCCGTACTTGGACAGTTGCAAAATATTTAAGGGTCCATTTAAGTACAAATTACTTCCGTATTATCATATGTACACATGTTGCGGCAGTATGGGCAGGTGGGTGACATGTATGGGTTTAATATATATACATTTTGTCTGTATAAAACAAACGGTCGCTGAGAAACTGAAGGACATGTAAAAAGTGTTGCAACTGCCCCCTCTAATGTAGAATAGAGCAAAGCATATTGGGAATGGGGAATGCGTTTATCCAATGAACCGATTGCAGGTCAAGTCTATTTAAAATAAATGAGCAAGGAATACTGCATTATTTGTCAAATGAAAAATAATAGATTATATTTGCATTCTGGAATCAAAGCAGCTTAGGGCAGAATATGAACAATCGTGTTATGGCTGCATTCTCTTCTGAATGCTCTTTGAAGAGGTGCAGAGGGTATGGTGCAGAAGTGGCCTGATTGGATTAGAGGTTGCAAACCCTGTTGTTATGTCCTCAGGCAGTGCATGGACAGTCTCTATAGGCTTATGCAGAGCTTAAGCCAACAACACTGGCTGCACGCAAAACAACATGCACCTTAATGATGATATCATCAGATCCTTTTCTGAACACATCAGAGATTCTCTGAGAAACAGCAAGCCTGTAAAAGGTTAATAAAACAAATACAGATTTTTTATGATCAACTGAACTTAAAATGGTCTCTCATAGTCCAAAATGTGTGATCACAGCCTTGCATTTCCAGTAATTATTTACTGATGCAATCCTAAACCTGTTACAATATATACTTTAGTCAATTTCAAGAATCCACCACGCCCCCCTCCCCCTTCAAAAAAAAACAAAAATATTGCTATTTTTTTACAATGTTTAAAGCATATTTATATATTGTATTTTATTTATTTTTATATGAATTCAAAAAACATTTCAAATTAATTTTCTAAGTAAACATGACAAAAGAAACAAATATTATTATAGAATTAATATATATTATAAATATGAAATATGTTATATTATATATATTATAATATTATATATATAATTTGCATCTCTTGCTAAATTATTGCCTTAACCTGAGAAATGTTGCAACTTCTTGAACATTTACATTCTCTCACACACAATTTGCAATCTCTTTAAAAAAGTACCCTGACAAACTTTGTATTCACTTGTAAAAGAACCTAAAAAATGTTGTCTTTTGATCTATTTATGATTTTATTTTATACCATTATCATGTCCCAGATATTTCCACTCATCTAAATTAAGGAATTTTTGTCAGCCCAGTTTACTTACAGGGTAAATATTTTTTTCTAAATGTAAATGAATGTCACTTCTTTATCTGAATCAAATCTTCATTCTAAGGGACCGGTTTGTGTTCCATTAACGTTACAGTAAGTTCGCAAACAAGAGTAAAGCATTTTGGAAAGTGAGATCCCGTATATTGCTATTATATTGAGAAACTAATTGACCTTGTTAATGCTGAGCAGTGGAGTACCCTCGACCGGCTGCTCAAAGCTAACCGGTGCCTCATCTTCACAGGACAGCTGAGTGGGCTGCAGGGTGGAGCTCAAGGAGCTGCAGGGGCTGATGGGACTGGAGGCAGTGGGCGGTCGTTTGGACTCAGGACTTTTGGGTGGGGACAGCAGGACAGTTGGAGAGAGAGCAAGATTGGCCTTAAAGGGAGAAGGAAAGAATCTGTTATGTTCTTATATAGAGACAAAACTAGTGGTCAAATTAAATTTATAAATATTTAGAGAACAAAGTGGATGATATAATGCACATTAACATAATGCAACTTATTGATGATGAGTTGTGAATAAAATTGTGTTGAATGAACAATTGTTTTACTCGTTATTAAAAATGTTTGTAGTGGCACACAGGGCAGTGCATTGTTCAAGATACAGCAACTTTTCAGCTCAACTCCGGGTTAACTAAAACAGTTGAAAAAACAAACAAACAAACAAAAACATTTATTTAAAAATTCTAAAATGAATGAAAAGAAAAAAAGATATATATACAGTAAGTATGCAAAGTATATAAAAATAAGTAATTAATCGAATAACCTTTAAAAAATCATTTAAAGAAACATAATATTTTAATATGGAAATATAAAATGTAATGTGTAACATGTAAATATTATTTTAGTGAATACAATAAAAAGATTACATTTTATAAAGCTTTTATGGCAAGCTAATATGGTAATAAACATAGAAATGCAATATTCTTAACACATGTTAAAATGTTTAATGAATAAAAATACATGAATTGGTTAAAAAAAGGTTATTCATGTTTGTAGAACGCTGTGAGAATTAGAACAATTTATATAATATATATTAAAAAAATGCATTTAAATGGCAATTAACAGACATATTCTTCGGACCATCCACAGTTATATTTAGGTTCTTAAGATTATCATTACCTTGACTACCTGTGTGTTACCCATGGTTAACCTCTGGCATAGGCTGTTGGACATAAATCAGGCTTAATTTATATTCCAGTGATTCTGGCTAAGATGACTGTCTGATTTTGACCAGACTTCATTATCAGTATGACAGACAGAAGTGAAACAGATATATACCTCAAGATAGAGCAACTTAAAGCAACAACAAAACAAATATATAAAGTTTCTCTTCCACTATAAAATGAAATATGTTATTCTAAACTTATTATCTCCTACCTGTACAGGAGAGAACAAGAAGACAGAGAAACGGCAACCCTTTTGTCCCATGACTGCGTGATAGCTGCTAAGTCGAGTCTAGTACAGGTCAGCACTCAGCTACTGTGGCTAAGCTGTTATCTTATTAGAGTCCCTGCCTAAACCAATTGGAGGAGACCATGCAGACCTGTCCCTTTTATGAGCAGATGTATCCCACAGACCAATGACAGTTCAAACTAACTTGACATGAGAGATGATGCGGGGGGTTAGTTGCAGGTATTGACCATGCAGTGGTATTATTTTAACTTTAGGTGGCAGAAACATTGCATTAAAAATCCTTGCTTCGTTTGCAGATGAAAATTGTTTACTGCAAACAGCACTTAACACAGTACACTGCCTACTGATTTTAAGTAAAAGTGTGTAGTTTTCACAGTTTGATTAAATAATGACTAAAAAAGAAGCACTTGGTGGAAAATCTTGGTGGATATTATTACATTTTGCTCATTGGTCAAAATAGAATAACCGCACTTGCATACTACTGTATTTAATAGTAGCCTATATATACTATATAAACTGCATAAATACTATACTAAGAGTATTATATTAGCATGCCATGCTGAACATTTTAGGCCATTGGGTGGTCTTGTTTTTGATATGCCTTTGCAATAGCACCTTTTTAACACTAGGTGACAGGAGAGGTTTAAAAAAAAGTAGGAGCAAAAAGTGGAGTGCTATACCCTCACAACCGAACTGGCTGTTCCTGACTCCCAATGATTCATGTTCCTTCATCCCAGGCCCTTAGGTCGCTGTTGACATCAGTGATTCTCCAGGGTCTCCAGACATCTCCAGACGTCTCCTCTACCAAAGCAAACCAATCATTGGGCTCTACCTCTGCTGGTTTCCTTCAGTCTCTCTGCATCTCCTACACCATGTGTGGATCTGCCTCAGTTCTGTAGTTTAGAGTGCGGATTGGGCCGCTTTTTTCTGTCCAAGCCCAGCCCGCGTCCGACAGAGCAGTAACTGTACCCGATCGGAGCCCGACAGGCATTAAGATATTTATGTCTGAGCCCGATCCCAGCCCGACACAATAAAACAATTTTTTTTCTCATACTAATGACACATGCACCTTTTTGTGTGGAAAGCCCGGGTACCGTCGGGGTCGGGTATCCGTCCTATACTGTAGTTCACCAGCTTCGTCCTGGGGCAATGATTCCATGTGTCCATCTGAGCTCTGGACTCCACATCACCTTTCAGGTCCTTCTGGACTCCATGCTCCCTCGGTTTTTACTGTACTCCACCGTGCTACCATGTGCCTCGGCTGCACCTTGGTCAGTCTTCAACCCGCCTCCACCATGATTTTCCATCTTTTTTCCCATCTCCACCTCTGTCCCATAAGCCCGTGGCTCTGCCTTAGCCCTCCAAGCCTCTTGTGTCACCATCCATCTCCGGCTTCTCTGCTTTGACTGGGTTTCCACCTACCCTGGTTAAGTCCATCAGGTCTTCAGCATGGCTTCTCCTGCCTTACACTCCACACTGAGGCCTCGTACTAGATGGTATCTGGGTCACCACCTGGCTTCTCCTGCCCCAGGTACTTCCCTAGCTCCTCCCACAAATCGACTACCCCATAGACTGTATTAAAGGGTTTTGTTTTTCTTTTGCTCTACGCCCTCTTCCAGAGCCTCAACCCTCCCTCTTCATTGGGACTCTGTATGGCATGAGGATGTGCCTTTTCAGAAAGGGTGTACTGCAAAATGTATGCTCTGTTTTTGTTTCAGTATGTAGTTGGTTCTGTTTGCCCTGCAGTTTGACCTAGTTAGTCATTCAGTTTTGCCCATAACACTTTTTTTTTCAGCTAATTACATGCAATCTTTACTCCTCACATTATTTCTGAAACCTGACGCACGAACACAATTAATCAAAATGCCATACTAATTCAAACTCCTCGGAAGGCTGTATCCTTCTGAGGTAAAATTTTTAGGCTGCATTCGTCATATGGAAAATCTTATTTTAGAATATAAACGGTTATCAATTTGACTATCATTCCTAGTTAAGTGTAAATTGTGGTAATATGCTTGTGACTCGTGAATATAATGCTCAGTTAACTGAAATAAACCAGGCTTGATGACATGTGCAGCCTGTAAATGCGACCGCTGGAGCATGCAGCCTTCCGTTTGAGAAACGGCCATTGCTTTACTTAACACCAACAATCATGGCTTCAGGCCTATAAATACACATATAAACAACTTCACATTGTACACAAATGCTTACAGTAAAAAAAAAAATGTTGGTTTCAATCTTGCTTTCATGTTCACTGTGAATTTTTAACATCTCTCTGCCAATTACTTTCAATCAGAATGTACATAGAAGCTCATGAAAGAGGAACTTTAGATTTTCTTTGTGTGTGATATCAAAAAATATAATATTATGTCAAAGGTGTTTGCAACAGAACACACGTTTGCTTTTGAGATGTATTTGTGATATTTTGAACACAGTGATTCATTTTGCAAGAAATGTGAGGTACAGTATTTTGCATTTTGTGTGTGCACAAAAATTAACTACTTTCTTTTGTTTGTTTCCTTCATCTGGTATTGTTTTTATGCTGCTACACCTTGGTTGTGATCGCTTTCTTTTTGTGTATGAATTTCAAACCTGTTTGGACTTATCTTTGCCTTCATCATGTTAGGCTATGTGACAGTTACATGCAAGTTCCTTCTTAATTACATATTTCAAAAAATTGTTTTACGAGGCAACAGATTTCCTGTTTCCTGAATGAAAGTTCACTCCGGAAATTATATGAGAAAATGATAAGCAACCTAACAAACCTGCAATCTGTAAAAAAAAGATCTGTCAGCATCTTACATATGGTGAACTTGTGCAAATAGCTGACTGAAACTAATATCTTGTTTTAAGTGGATAACCAAGGAAATCTCACTTGTAGTTTTTCAATGCGGGGTGAACTCTTTATCTTCATCTTAGGAGGATGAGGACAGACAGATGATTTCTGCAACAGAAAAATAAGTTACTTCAAAGACATTTGTGATTAGACCATTTCACATGGATTATTGGCATTATAGACATTTTAACATTAATCACCTACACTCTTAAAATTAAAGGTGCTTCTCAGTGCCATAGAAGGTTTTTCAGATTTTTTAAAGAACCTATGACTAAATAGTTCTTTGTGGAACCAAAAATTCCAATCACATCGCTGTGAAGAACCTTTTAAGGCCTTTATTTTTAAGAGTGTACTGTTATCTATAATTCAGTAACTAATGTGTCAATGTTTACATGCTCACCTCTTCATGTTCTTCATCTTTTTGGTTGTTCACCACCAGAGAACATGGGGGTCTTCTCATAGATATCACCTGCAATTCAGTACGTTACAATACCTGATCACCAGTGGGTGTGAAAATAGAAAAATGTTCATTATTCACTAACAAGACTGTCAGTTTACTATTCAACTGACTCTAGATGAAATAACCACTTTCGTTAATAGCAGAACTTCTCAGTTAATTTGTAGACCAACATTAACACACATTGCTTCAGGAACCATTACTTTGTAGATTTTTGTATCAATAAAAGCAAGCATAATTTTGATTAGGAACAACCAAGAGACAAAAAGAAAGATGTCAGATGTTCCACTACCTCCATGTTTCCTGGCATTGGCAGTGCATAACCTTTGAGTTTTCCAGCCAGCTGAGCTACTGACGGCTTGACTGGCGCTTCCTCCTGCAAGCAGAAACTGTTTGTTTCACTTAAAGGTGTTACTGTTGGATGTTCTTTTCTGAGGACCACAGGAACCTGATCTCACTTTATTGACATAAAGTCTCACAGGCCCTGTAGTGAAGCTCAGACCACCAAACACACATTTGTGGGGGGAAAGTACGTACACAACCTACTGCTCATTTTACACATGGGAGTATTTTCTGGGCCCATTACATAAGACAAGCATGATGCAATAATGGGATCAAAATTCAGCATGTGCTTGTTTTTACTAGACATGTTTTCTTTCTTAAGAACTGGAAAAAACAAAAGACCTTTCAAAACTAAGAAATGGTGACATCAGAACCACAGAGAGGGGTCTGATGAAGAGGCTGTCTACACTTAGAGGAGCACATAACCCATTTATTTTTGCAGTATGCATATTGTCTTATTTGAATGTACAATTAGCTGTGATTTATAGTACATCATCTGATATTTTCAAGTTTCATTCAGTTAAAACTGGCAAGATTTTTGTTTTTTTACAAAACAAGTTTAAATCCAGGATTTGATTCTAATTTCCATTTCCACTCTCTCTGCCCCTCCATCTTCCTTTGAGTTTTCCAATGTTCTATATAATTAAGGCAAAAATAAACATTTTACATGAATTTAATTTTATTGGCCTATATCATTTATTTATCATTTAATTCATGTAATTCATCAGCTAAACTGTTCTCTGGTTTTGAAGCTTGTTTTCACTTCAAGTAAAAAACAATAAAAAAAAGATTGTGAGATAAAATTGAAAGTAAGAATTCACAAATGAATTTACATTATTATATATAAGGATCTTAATGTGAAAAAATTAGTAATTAATCATAATTAAATAATCAAGAGTGAAATATAAAGTTGCAACTGTGACAAATTATTGTGACAACGATATAAAGTCATAATTATGAGAAATGAGAACTTAATATTTATGAGAAAAATAAAAAAATGAATTTTAGAAATATAAATTTTAGAAAGTTATAAAATCTCAATCATGTGATATAATTATAAGAAAGTTGTGAGATCCAAATTCAAAGTTCTGAGATATAAAGTTAAAAATAGGTCGTATATACTACAGATAAAAAGTTGGAGTTACAGAAAGTAAAAAAAGTTGAATTTGTAATATATAAATTTGTCATTGAAAGAAAAAAATGCAACTGTTAGATATAACTGTAACGATCCCAGCCTGAAGTACCGTCAAGCCCCGCCAGAGGGCACTCCTACCTTTCAGTTTTACCCAGGACTCTCAGTTGTTTACCGGATTCAATCTCTCATAATGCACCACCACCTCACAGCTGTTGCTATTATCTCTGCCTACTCTTTTTCATTACTGTTTCTATAAAAGCGAGTCTCTCTAGCCAGAGAATCACAAAGTTTTGTATTGCCCCAGCTAAATCTCTGAGCGTTTCCTTCTTTGTTTTCTGGTTTCCCGTGTTTTGATTTGGACTGTTTATCTTTGTATGATTGTTCTCTGCCTGGTTCCGACCCTCTGCTCTATTTACTGATTACTGATTGTCTCTGGATTCCCTACATTGCTCTGTCTTGACCCTGTCCGCATGTCTCCGTCTCATCCGTTACAATAACTTTACAATTCACCATTATTACATTTTTTTTTTTTGCTTAGGATATTTTTTTATTATTTTTGTTTATATTATTATTATTATTATTGGCTTTTCTGTTGTGATCCTGATCTGTAATGTGCTACCTTCTGGTTGCTGGTCAATTAATAATAATACAATTAGGATATATCATGTATGTATATAAATTATAATATTTTTGATTGAGAAAATTATTAGTACAAATTAGACAAAAGTTGAATTTGTGAGACAAATATGTTATTAAAACATGTAAAACAATTGTGAGATATAAAACCACAATAAAAAAAAAGAAGTTGCAATTCTGACATATAAAGCAACAATTGTAGGATTAAAATCAGAGAATATATAACTTTTATAACTGAGAAATATATAGTTCCATATATATATAAAAAATATATAGATTTGTCAGATTTGTCAGAATTAACAAAAAAAAAAACGGCGTCACAATTGTGAGCTATACTTTGTAGTACTGTATTTAGCACACTAGTTTTACATTCTGGACACAGCAGCTGTTTTCCACTGAAGAGCATACATTGGTGTATTCTGATTTTATCAGCAACACAGCTGACCAACATCACATTTACTGCCTGGAGGCGTCACTCATCACGAGAAATATATCAGTGTTTCACTGAAAAGTAAAAAAACATTTTATAAAAGCATCTGCCATGGCTGAATCTGCTGAACACTATCCCAAAGAATGTTTCAACAACTCAAACACAAGAGTAAGCACTTGTTCTTGGCAAGAACTAATCGTCCACTTGCCTTTCTCCCTTTATGTGGCTCCACCAGACTTTGCAAACTGAAATACATCCCTCCAACAACATTCTTCTCAAATCTCCCAAATATATACACTTTCCACACTTTATTTAACTAGATTTCCAATATACATATGGTGACCTCATTCACCTTGTTTCCTCCGGCCACAAAAGCACACACTCTCACATATCACACACTTTCTGTATACCACTGCACATATTTGTGCTTACAAGCACAGAAAGAAGACATGTTTCCCCCAATCCACTTCCCTCCATTTCGTGCAGTTCCTTTTCTTCACCAATGATAAGCAGAATTCCCCTGAGACCACCCACCCCTTGACTCATTATTTTGGAGTCCATGTTTGTTAACACTTTCCTGTCCCTCGAAAGCAAAGCCTCTGTAAAAAGGGTAAACTTCACAACAAAGACAATAGAGTTGTTTCATGTTTTTATGAAAACAACCCCCCAAACCCCCGCCCCAACTGGTATTTTTGGTAAAGAACACTTGAGAAGGTATCTCTAGGGGAGAAAAAAAAACAAAAAAACAATGGAGATCTTTGAAAATATGTCATCCATATTAATATATCTTTATGACTTTGTATTTCTTCCATGGAATTTAGGAGATACATCATTTTCCTTAAATGTGGTGGGGGTTTTTTTTGCATGAAGAATGTAAATTCATATTACAATCAAGTTTAAAACAGTAAAAACAAGACACACAATGTATCATATTACCTATATTAAGCCAGAGATAATTTTAACCCTATGTTTGGATAAATCTGCAAAGGCGGGTGGGAATTGTGGGCTCGCTTTGGGAGTGGGAGTACAGAAAGCTCTATTTTAGGGTGCTGTGGCCTGAGAAATAAACCACAGACCGGCCTGTGAGGGTCTGGGTCAGATTGATATTCTCAAACAAAACCATGTCAGTGAAGAAAGCTCATGTGCAGTTGTGGTATGAGAAAACTCAAGTGGCCTTTTATTTAGTCAAGATTATAGTATCTGCAAGTAGGTTTTTAACTGTATCTTAAAGATTTATAGTAGACAAAGTGCACATTCATAGTACTTTTAATTCTATAAAGCACCAATACATATCAGAACCAGAAACGTTCTTAATGAAGGTATCAGACTGTAAATCCCTTTTTAGTTCTAACCAAACCATAATTTATAAAGGAAAACCACAAAGTGTCCCACAGGGCCGTACTTGAGCAGATGTTTCTTTAACTGGCAAAACTAGCGACTAAATTACAGTCACAAGAGGATCCGAAAGCAAAACTGATCCAGAGACGGCTGAATTTATGGCTCCAGAGCGCCAGACAGATCTGTCATATCTCTGATTATCATATTCCTTTGGAAGGGCGTAAATTAGTGCAAGAGGATACCATAGAATAAACAAAATTGCCTATATTTTTGTGAAATCTCCAGACAATGTATTACAGTTTACACTGTAAATGGTTAATTATCATGTCAGCTGTAAATCACCCCAGTCTTTGCATAGTGATTTCATAACTGTTTAACTTAGGGTTTAGCTAATTAGCATGTTACAGTTAACCCCTGCCCTATAGCAGAGTCACATTTATCGACTGAGATAAATGTGAATTCTAATTGACCTTTTTTCCAGGTTTTAAAAACTTGTTTTAAAAGTCACTTTGTAGTTCTTTGCCAAATTTATAATATAAAAACTCATATCATGTATTCTAAGATTCGTTGACAGCTGACCTCTTGGTACACTCTTAAAAAGAGTCTTTGTCATAGAGTGAACACTATTACTAGACACATGATGTAATTTACTTTAATTCATGCTTTCTGGATGCTCACCTCCGAGAGTTCAGCCAAGGTTCAAGCTTATTTAGGATCATGTATATACACTACGTATGAGGTAAAAGGAAACATAAACTCAAAAAATAGAGAAACAAAATGACATTAAGTAAAAATAATGGTATTTTGGACTGATTCTTTCTATTTGAATGGGACTGCCAGACACAAATAATATGGTCATTCCACATCTCATTAATATGAGAACAGGCGAGTAATTCTCCATCTCAGTCATTCCAGGAAAACATGATGTGTTGAATTTTACATCATCGGAAGATCACACTTTTCCACTGTCTTCACTGGCCTTTCAGGCACACAGCTTGTGTTTTAGGTTCTCTGTGTGCTACATCACTCAAAGCAATGGGAGAAATAGCTACAGCTAGATTAGTTGTTCACCAGGAACTAATGCCAATGTTTGACAGTAAAGCAAAATGCAGTAAGACAGCATATAATACTGAAGATAAGCTGGACAGGATGTTTATTCTTCATTTATTACATATCTACAGCTTTAAAATGAATTTTATACAATGTTTTTTGGCTTAAGGTTGGTGTTAAGGTCTTCTGTATGTATGTGTGTAGTCCTAAAAGTTGACAAACAAAATTTGCAGATATGATTTTTTTTTTTCATCTAATAAAAATATTGAGCATATTTTTTAAGGACATATACATAAAGGCAGTCAAAATGCATTTGTTCAGTTTCAAAACCTGGTTAACCACAAACCAGGCTCCTACCTTGCAGTACGGTAACTTTTTAGTTTCATAAATCTTTCAATGAATGATCAGCGCTAACACAAAAGTCACTGTCAAACCAAGTAGATTTCTCCTGGCAAAGCAACAAAATCAAACTTGACAATCAGCAAAATCTGTGTCTGGAATGTTCACACACTTGGCAACTTGTATGTAAGATTAAGCAAAGACCATATGAAGTCGTACGAGTGAGGTCGTATGAATTTGTACAAATTAGCCACCTCGTAAATATGTATGAATTGCTGTGAGGCTGGGCTGGATATTCCCCATGATGTGAGAGCTGGGACACATTATATTTTCAACAAATTACAACTTAAATTTCAACATATTTCTCTTACAAAGAGATTGTATAACATTAAAAGATTCTCAAGTACAGGGCACAACCCCTTGTCACCGTACACTTTCATTAACATTCTTATTCTTATAAATATCTCCTTTTGAGTTCCACTAAAAAAAGAAATATATATGGGTTTGAAATGGCATAAGGCTGAATGAGAATAAATATTTACACTGTTCCTTTAAACTTCTATGTAAAATTAAATGAGAGGAGCTCTTGTAATAACTGCATTTGTGACAGTGCACACAACGTAACTGTGACAGCATTTATAAGCCCTTGAAATATTGTTGGCTTACTGCAACATTACATAATATTTGTGGCCCAAATATTTGACAAGTCCAGCCTACCTTCTTACATCTTCAGTTACACTGTGTTTTCTTTCCTTCTTCAACAACATGTTCAAGCAGAGGGGACTCCCAGTTTTCTAAGTGTGATGGTATGTGTGATTTTCCTTATGACTTTTGCACATGTTGTTGCTTTCTACAGTTATGTGCTCCTGAGAAGCTTTTCCTTTCTCTTTACATTACTCTGTTAAGTCATGCTACAAAGAAAAGCTTTCTCTCATGAGAATGACCCTCCCTGTGTTTCCTCTTTCAGTCATCCCTCACTCGCTCTCTTCCTCTCACTCATCTATGTAAACCTTCCATTAAAAATATCACACTGGTGCTTTCCATGTACACTAGCACAAAACAAAAGTTTGTTTTTGTGCTACTTGTACACTTCTTTGTATATTTGTATATATGTACACTATTTTGTATATTTTTATATTATTCTTTTTATTACCTTTGTCTTGTCTTGTCACCGTCATTCTGTTGCACTGCAGAGCTTTGTCACAAAAACAAATTCCTCGTATGTGTAAACATACCTGGCAATAAAGCCTATTCTGATTCTGATTCTAAAGCCTATTCTGAAAACATTACCAACAAAGTCAGACTAAAAGGACGAGAAGGTAAGTAGAAAGAAAAAGTGAAATAATTAGCAGCACCACAGTTGAGGTAATGTTATTAAAAATTGTAACACAATTTTTATTCCCTCAGGTCTTACAGAATGGAAGACATAATTTAGCTATTGTTATATTATTGATATCATTTTAATCATGATATAACATCTTCCATTTCAGTTTGATGAAAAGATGCATTCATGCGGACACAATTGCAAACTTTGTGGATCATACTGAAGCAGAATTACAGTTTATTTTTTTACCACTTCATTTTGCAGATCTGTGGTATTTTTGGTGTATGTTTTGTTACACCTGTGTTGTTGACCACACATATAGGTCAACTTGCTATCCCGCATGAACATTTTATTAACTAGTAGGTTCCTGATGCTTAAAATGCAAAAAAAATTTAATAACTATTTTGTCATGACAGAATAATGAAAGAAGATCTAAGATCAAAGATTAATTAGGCGCCTGATTGTCTGTGCACATTTATGTATTAAATATTTTCTTCCTGCTAGTAAATCTATCCATCTGCCTCTCTTACTCTAACCAAGCTGAGTTAAACACAAAGTATGGTCACACAAAATGTTGATTTACTTTAGTTAACAGAAGTTAATTGATAAATACATTTTATTTATGACAATTTTTTACAGTATCTTCATTTTACTGAATTTTTACACAGGTTAACGAGGATTATTTAAATATCTTGGAGAAATTACCACAGCTCTTTGGGATTTATTCTGTCTCAATTAATCTTAATGTCATTCCAAACAGACTCAATGATTATCGCATAAATCAGATGTCGGTGTGGAGCACTAGTTGTTGCCAGACCAACATTTCACTGATTTGTTCAAATTAATGGCAAAATATGTGTTAGGACATGTAAAATGATTGTTAAAATGGAAATGCCATACTGACACACTACTCCAATAAATACAATATATTTAAATACATTGTGGTATTATTTTTTCAGTATTCAAGCCCAAACAGCATAGCTCCCTGTGTGGAAAAGAGTCTCCATTTAGAAGCGTGGGTCTGAACACATGGGTTTGTGTCCTTTTCAATGAGAAATTATTAATTAGATGAGCTATTATACAATAAGTAGATCTCAAAAGTTAAATTATTTCAGCTAAGTAGATAATCATAATACAGATAATTAGTATACAGTAAATCTAGAGATTACTATAATTTAAATATGTTGTGGTATTTTATAATACAGATAAAAAAGATAACGTTTTTTAGCTGAAACTACTATGACTTTCTTTTGAATACAGTTTTAAAAGAATGTAGTACAGTTTATTTTTAACTTAAAATATTTAGTTTAATTAAAAATAAAGTTTACTTGTGACCATTTTTATTTCCACTAGATTCAGTGCAGCAAATGTGAAAGATGGTACCATTCTGTCTGTCTCGGCATGACGAAAAAAGAGGTACAGAAATGGAAGAGAAGACAGTGGTTGTGTGTTTGCTGTAAGTAAAAAGTACTTTACGAGTGTATTTGTTAAAATATATATTTGTTGTTTTATTTGATCAGGTACTTACTGTTAAAATCAGTACATTTTAAAATCAGTATACATTTTTGATCAGTGTATGAATACCAGTTTTGTCAAAATGTCTATCAAACTGTTAGGTGTTGTTGTTTCTAATTAGTTTAGAGTATTAACAGTAAATTTCTGCATTACATAATTTTTTTTCTTTGTAAGGATGTGAATAAGGTACAATTTGTAAATGCAACTACTTTGTTTAACAGTGAAGAATAAATCTGAGGTTGTGAAAGATGTCTTCTGTCCCCCTCTATTGACTGACACTGGTCTCATGACTCTATCTTCCTGCTGACAAAAGATATTACAAAAGGAAAGTTAATTTTGGACATGCAAATCCCTTTTCTGCCAGCAGGGGTGAAATGGAAGGTTGTGAAAAATGTCTTCTGTCCCCCTCTATTGACTGACACTGGTCTGATGTCTCTATCTTCCTGCTGACAAAGGTTATTACGAAAAGAAAGTTAATTTTGGACATGCAAATCCCTTTTCTGCCAGTAGGGGTAAAATGTAAGGTTGTGAAAGATGTCCACTGTCCCCCTCTATTGACTGACACTGGTCTGATGTCTCTATCTTCCTGCTGACAAAGGTTATTACGAAAAGAAAGTT